>BCLK01000051.1:0-14467 GCA_001748405.1 Paraphoma sp. B47-9
ACTCAGACGCTTCGTCTCGCAGTCCATCACATCGAGAACTACGCTATGCTGGGGACTACAAGCATATCACATGCGAAAACAGCGCCATACGTAGGGTATGGCGGGTCAAGAAAGTTCGTCCTAAGTACAACTGAGCCCCAGGGAGATGCAAACAAAAACGTTTGTCTTCCCAAGCCACGGCTGTTGATACGGTCATACATGGTCAACCGCTCTTCATCCATAATACCGCCCACCAAATAGCTCACCAGGATAGTATTCTCCACTGTAATATCTCGGTCCTGGACGCGTGTGGAATCGCTTTCTCCTGGGGTTAATTTGAAGATCTCTTCCTGCGTGCTTTAAGTGACCGGCGAGGCCGGCGACTCTGCGATCAGCCCAAGGGTTACGATGGTAAAGTCTTTGCATCCTTCGAGACAGCTTTTCGAGGTCGCGCGAAAGCCAGAACGATTCGGAACCGTCGCGATCGTAGCCCATCGTGAAGTGATGATGTATGTTTTGGTATAGCTGCATGAGTCTCGCGTGCTCGTACGGATCCCAGAGGGATAGCTCGCTGAGTATCGCGTCTGCTTCTGGCTATTGTTTTGTTAGAGCGACGTCGACGGTGAAACAAGGCAGCGACCATACAATTTGTAACCACATATCGCAAAGTTCGCAGCAGCGATCATCGCCGTATAGCCATCCTGCATCGAGTGCCAAGGGATTATCCCATGGAAGGAGGGGCATGTGGCCATGCAAACCTCCAAATGGAGCGGGTGGGGCCCTTAGGCGGCGGCAGAGCGCCATGTTGTTCTGCAAAGGATCGGATGGGTCGAATAGCATATGTGTGAAGATGCAGGACAAGTCCTCGTCAGAGTCGTCGAAAGTCTGGATAAAGCGACTCAACCAGGTCACCGCGAGGAAGTCGCCCCGGCCAGTACTTATACTTGCGGAGAACGCCCTTTCTAAAGTGTACAAACAAGAGGACGCTGCTCGTACAACATACGCCTTATTGCCAGCATGATGCCTGAGCCTTCCAGGCGTAACAAACAAACAGGGTCAGCGGTGTGTAGAAGCACTCTATGCCTGCAGTACGTTCTAGATTGAGTAGGCAGTAAGCATGCGGACGCTCTCTATGGTGAAAATGAGTGGTTCGCGGGTGGTGTCAAGTAGCAAACATTCGTATGCGTCCAGCTCGTACCACGGCGTTCACCGCCGCCTGGACGACCTATCCACTACGAATGAGGTATGTGGCAAGGGCAAGGCGGAACGTTGGGCCTCTATATGAGGCGATCGATCTGTTTGGGTGGTGCATTGGTCAGGAGACGGTCGGACATGGTACGCATGTGGTAGGCTTTGTCCATCTTGTATCATCTTGCCATGTGCCGGAACCGCTGGCGAGTGATGAGCTGGCCAGCGGCATTTCGCTGCTTCCGGCGTCTGATCGTTGTGGGCCAGTTCATAATGTTGGTAATGTACACAACATACGGGAACGTGTTAGAATATGTGACACTCTTGTAATTCGAGTCTACGTAAACTCCGATATCGTAGCATCGTCATGTCGGATTGCCAAGGTCCACTGCTGGCGAAAGGAAGAAGAGCGACGGCCTCTAGGGACAAAGGTCGTACAGAGGTAACCAGGCCTCAGTTCTATAGATTCATCCGATAGTGCATAATGACATATGCGAATGCTATCGCAAGGCTACGGTCAAGAGGGAATGATTCTGGCACGTGTCGCGATGCTAGCTCGGTGAGGCTGGGTGATGTGCACGGACCACCACTTTACGCGGTCGCGCCTGCTCAAGTCGCGTTCTCGCGCGTAGCTGCTTCTTCATCTTCGACACCCCACCGCATCGTGCCTTCCACACTGCACACCTCCCATTCTACCTTCCCTTCGCACATTTACGATGGCTCCTACCGTTCTTGGAAAGAGAACTCGCAGTTCTGCCAACGCAGATGCATCAGGTAAGGATGATTCGCGTTCGGGTCGTCGTTTCTCGGCCAACGCGTCTCTAACACGACACGCAGATTCAAAGTCGACTGTCTCAACGCGTGCAAAGCGACGGGCGCAGTTTGTTATTCACGATGAAGGAGAGAATGAGAACCCATTCGTTACTCCGAAGAGGAAGACTGTGCACGATGGCGACGCAATGGATGTGGACGAGCAAGTTGCAGAGAAGCCATCAGCAAAGCGCGGAAGGAAAGCTGCCACAACACCTGCTAAGCATGGCGCACTCGGCGCACGCCTTCCTCTATCCCTCGCAAAAGAGAATTCGCCTGCGAAAGCTCCTGTCGCATCGCCAGCGAAGGTCGCTCTTACACCTTCGACTCCCAGGCATAGGGACGCGCTCGCCAACAAAGTCGCAGTCACGCCAAGGCACAGGCTCATCATTGCTGGCCGACCGCTGACTCCTCGCACACCACACACACCCGGAACTCCTCGGCACACAGGACCCACCGTCTACAATGAAGCACGACAAGTCTTTGCTCGTGGCTCGGCACCAACATCCCTGTATGGACGTGAAAAGGAGCGCACCGAGCTTGAGAGCTTCATCACCACGCGAACAAAAAGCAAGAAGTCCGGGTGCATGTATGTCTCAGGTCCGCCTGGCACCGGCAAGAGTGCCTTCGTCAGCGATGTCTGTCGCTCAGTATCTGCCGATGGATCCGTCAAGTTTGGCTACATCAACTGCATGAGTGTCAAGAACGCAACAGATCTCTACAGAACGTTGTTGGAGGAGTTTGTGGACATCACAGAAGTTGCCGAGGGCGAAGAAATGGACGCGCTCAAGGAGCTTTTCATGCAGCGCAAAACTTCATACGTTGTCACTCTCGACGAAGTGGACCATCTCCTGGAGCTGGACAGCGACCTACTATACAACGTCTTCGAATGGTCGCTCCAGAAGAACTCTGGTTTAGTTCTTGTCGGCATTGCGAATGCTCTCGACTTCACAGATCGATTTCTTCCACGACTCAAGGCTCGCGGCCTCAAGCCTCAACTTCTTCCGTTCCTCCCATATACCGCGGCGCAAATCTCCTCTGTTATCACATCCAAGCTCAAGGCTCTGCTTCCAGCGGAATCGGAACAGCTTCCTTTCCTCCATCCAACCGCCATCATGTTCCTGTCAAAGAAGGTCGCATCACAATCTGGGGACTTGCGCAAGGCTTTTGACATCTGCCGCCGAGCCATTGACCTGATCGAGGCCGACACTCGCGATCAGCACGCGAAGAAAGCTACTGAAATTACGCCCTCCCCGACTCCGTCACCCACGAAGACTCCGCTCGTGGAAAACATCAATTTGTCTTCGCCAGTTATTCGATCACCATCAAAGCTCAAGACACACAGCACCCTCGCCAACTCGCTAGCTCAGCTCACAGTAGCAACCGCTCCTCGCGCCACAATTGCACACATTGCAAAGATCACCGCCACAGTCTTCAGCAACGGAACTTCGCAGCGCCTTCGCAACCTGAACCTCCAGCAAAAGGCAGTCCTTTGCTCGCTTGCGGCCATGGAAAGAAAGAAGCGTGCTTCTGCAGGCGAGAGTGTTCTAGCCACTCCGTCGAAGACCCACAACATCGCACCTACCATCAAGGAGCTATTCGAGGCATATACTGCTCTTTGCAAGCGCGAAAATATTCTACACCCGCTCACGAGCACTGAGTTCCGTGATATCGTTGGAAGTCTAGAGACTCTCTCTCTCATCTCAGCCGTTGAGGGCAAATCTGGATCGCTGGTCGGTACCGGAACCCCAAGCAGGCGTGGCAGAGGTCAGGCCTTCCCTGGTGTTAATGTTGAAGATCGCCGTGTTGCCAGTGTAGTCGGCAACAAGGAGCTCGCGGAATCTCTGGCTGGTCCGGGTATGAGCATACTGAAGGATATCTTGGAGGGGCAGTGAGTGAGCAAGTCTCGTGGGCGTTGGTGAGGAGTGTTTTCCTTGAGTTGCACAGATTTGTGACTGTTACAAGCTGGTTGGAGACGATGGTTGGAGGAATTGGATTCATGCATGGCGTTCAAGAGCCACTTTGGGTTTTACATAGCATGGCGTTTACACTGTTGTTAGGCCGTCTTGTTTGAGAGGCTTTTGCATAGCAAGCATAGCATAGCGTTTGTTTCACGATACACTGTATGATACGTAAAGAGGAATTCATCATCACATCGCACTCCAATCTTTGATGATGCAGATGCCCTGTCATGGTGGTGTTGGATAGTCTTTTTCCATTCGATGTACATTCGCACCATGGCTGTATTGACATTGGATCGGATAGACGAGAATGACAAGCTGCCCACAGGCATCAAGTAACTCTTCCACGTGGCTGTGTCTCCATAGAGGTGAGTGAGTGTGGGTGCTATCGAGGCAATACTGGTGCTTGGCCATGATCTAATGTGTTTGAGCCAGGGTTGCATGTTTCGCGAGCGAGAGGTGGGAAAGAATGTCTAATCAGGAAGCTGGTGCCTTTCAAATGAGTATAGGATGTATCTTGCTGGAAGTGAGGTTTACTAGCACTATGTCGGTCTTGTTCGCTAGTACACATTCATGCTATTGCCTTACACTACGCAGAAGCCTGCTCTGAGCCCAATGGTATGTGGAAAACAATCACTTCGTTGAAATAGGATAGTAGGTACTACAATTTGCAGCGAAGCAGCAGAAAGAAGAGATTATTTCGTGTCGAGGCATTGATTGTGGGTTCTCAGTGTAAGCTTGCATGAATTCTGTATGCAAGAGTAGACCCCATTATCCGAAAGCACGCAGTGTAGAGCAGATCGATGAACAGAAAGAATGTGAGTCCATGCATCCGTATACTCTTGCACCCTCTTTTTGAGAAGTATGCCAGCCCTACTTGCGCCGGAAGGTCACCCTTAGGCACTCTGGTTTATCGTCATGTGGCTTCATACAAGCATTGGTCTGCATATCGATGCTCGTCTCCGTCCCAAGTGCCGGTCCTACCACGCTGCTGATTTGTTCCGCAATTTGAACGAATACACCCGCAGTCGCAAACTCTCCATACTTTTCACAATCCATGTCCTCAACAATGACACGGATTGTGATGTCTTCCAAATGATCAAACCCGTGACAGAGTCCATCTAGCCTGTCGGTATTGATGTCGAAGCCTTCTGCCACGGTTTGCACGAATGAGTACCATGGGACAGAAACCCAGAGGTCTATGACAAGCTCGAGATGTCTGAGCCCAATGAGCCCTCGAAGCTCCTGATAGAGGATATTGAATTCTTGGGGTCCGAGTTCTTCGACTTGCACGCGAACTGCTTGAGCTTGTGATGGTTTAAGCAGACCGCCGTATCCGAAGAGACCGTATATCGAGTTATCGTTCGCTACTGCAAAGAACTTGAAGCTCCACACGGCGCGGCGTCGTAGCTGTTCCATTGCCTCTTGGAGGATTGTCTTGTCCACGAGGAGCCACTTTGGAAGTCGATCACATGTGAGGTGATTTCGCTCGCCTTCGTTTTTACCGTTATAAAGAATCGACAGGGTTTCAGAAGCCGGACCGCATGTTCCGACTGGTACGTTTTCCGGGTCGATCTGGAAGTACTCAACACTGCGGACATACTCTCCGTAGTCGATGATGATTGGAGGTGAATTGTTCCAGAGGTGGTGATAGACGAGGTCGCGTAATTCACGCGCCAATTTGTAGAAGTGACACTGTCGCACATTTGGTCGTTGGATGAGCCTTGCTCGCTTCTCGATCGGCTGGTCGTCAGTCGCATAGGTCGCATGGTCGTCGATGGTGGATTCAAGCCGTCTTTTCGTGGTCTGCTCCATATCTGGTAGTTCTTTGAGCCAGCAGCTGCTTTGTTTTTCCACGGTCACACTTATTGTCCGTGTTCGAGGGTCTCTAGGTCAAGCCTGGCCTAGCATCGGTCGAATATGGGGCTAGGAGTGTTTGGGTTGCGATATTATGAAGGCAGAAGAATGACAGAGCGCAATAGCCTCTTATGTGGTGAGACTAGTGCTCGAGCTGGGTGATGGAAGTGGTGAGAGAGCTATCATACCAATAAAAGGTAAAGCTATCGTGGTAAGAGAGGACATCTCTTGGTACAAAGGAGAGTGTCGCAGTGGTCTTGCTAATGAGCTTCTTTCTTCCACTGTTGCTGGATAAACTACGCTGGCATATGCGTCTCTTTCTTCATATACCGGTACCAGTGTTGTATAAACGGCTGCTTATCTCTCTGCCAGTGTTTCTCATACTTGAGCTCTGATTGAGGTTGATCAAAGATTACTCGTGCGACCTTCTCCACTCCACGTTTCAATCTCACCAGACGCTCCGGACTAAGTGCACCTGCCGTAGTGCGAGTACGATGAGTCGGATCGAACGCATGTATAATCAGACTTGTGATGTATACTTTCTGGAATGGTTCAAGGTAGTCGAAGTTCATTTCGTCGAATGTTCCCCCACCGTCCATGACCCTCGAATCATCCAATGTGATCGTCAAATGGAGCAATTTTGGCTTGCCACTTGCCGCCATGTCGGCTGCGATACGACTGTGGCTCGCGGTATCACTCAGCAGTCTCTCACGACTTGATAGACCACTGAATGGAGTCGGACTCAAACTATGCGGATGATACTCTTGGAATGGAAGGTCCACAACGTAAGCCCGCTTGGGTCCGAAGATGGTAGTCGATCCAGCGTTAGGATTATACATTGCTAATGGCAGACGAACCCATCTTGACCGGATGCTTAGAAGATCCAAACTCTCGGTGAAAAGAGCCTTGTTGATGAATAGCCAGCTTGGTAGGATTTCCGTCCTTTTCCGAAACGTACCAACAAGTACATCATTCTCACCATTGTGTGTGCAATAAGCCACAATGCTCGCCTTCCCAAGATAGGGCACTTTAAGATCTGGTGTGCTTAGCCAAAGAAAGTGGTAGACAAGATCTCGCAGCTCCCTTGGAAGCCCAAAGAAGCTGGGGTGTGTCGGTTGCATCGTTTCTATTGTACCTAGATGTGGAGTATATTAACGAGAGCTTATTCATGACGTAGTGACCGGTAGCATAAGAGGTGGTTCGACAGGCGCAGTGGGTGCGCGCTGTTTGATCAGTCCAGTGACACGTAGGTCGGTACCCAATTCGCAACCCCAGATTTGACGCTAGCCGTATATGGCGGGAGACACTTCCAACGCTTCTACTACATCTGGGAGAGCCGATTGAATTTTCGAAGCTTGACATATTACAGGAGCTGTATAGCGTAGAAGACCAATCATCCACCATAACATAGGTATAAAATTGCGCGACTGCAAGGTCGTGGTTTGTCTTGCGATCAGGTGAAGCGACTACTTCACTGGGCATTGACGGGTACACTGCTCAGATTGACTTGTTTGTTTTCTGCAAGTGTTCCGATGTTATTTTTTTATTTAGAGGACAAGTTTGTTTCTCCGAGATCAACAGTACTCCCCAACTCCCACGGTCTCCTGCCTTCATACTCGTTCCCAATACTTAGAATCCAAACACGACCCGATCTCTACGTTCTCATGACCTTCTTAACCAGGCAGAAAGACTCACTGCAAGGGTAGTAATGTTATAAGTGATTATGTATGCTGCCGGTAGATACTGGGTAAAGGTATGAGTTGCGTTGACCTTGGAGGGTGCTAGAGGTGTCTATGCTGTTAAGAAAATGTGGCTGCTAAAGCTTTCATGGTTGGTTGCCTCATTTCTTAAGCCCTCGTACTCTACCTGGCGAGATTGCTGCGCTGATTGTGCGGTTGCCGTGATTTACCTAATCTTGGCATCACCTTCGATGCATCGAAAAAGGAAATTATGTGTAGCCGCGTTACTTTGACATCTGGCCAGGTCTAAGTGGGTTGCTTTCTTGAAGGTCTCCGCTAGTTCCACGACCCGGTCTCGAATATGCAAACCATCGACAACCCTCTATGAAATTTACTCAAGAAAAGCGCTAGTTGCACTTGAACCAGCACAGACTGCCGATTGGGGAATCAGGGAAGTTGAAGAGTAACCTACACTTACACGATGACTGCTGGTTGAGTAGCAAGCATAAACGACTGTCTACATTGAGCTTTAAGTGGGTGCATTTCTCTAGTATCGCGACGAGAGCTTCATCGACTGGGGCGTAAAGGAATCGCTGGCACATCACAACATCGACATGACGTGATGTTATGCTCAGGTTGCAAGAGCTAGGACAGAAATCATCACCCTGACGATGAAAGTGCCCTACAATCGATGCGTGGCCATGGTCCCAACATCAAAGACCTTCAAAGATCTGCCTTCACGCCATACGACGCCGGATTGAACGCTCGAGGGTTCAAAGTGCTAGTCGAGGTCCACTGCAAGTGTCGATTCTGTACATAGCGATGTACGGCCAATCATTGCGCTCTCTCCCACCGCTCGAAAGCCGAAGAAACCGCACCCATAACCAGCCACTGGTGTCTTGTCTCCACTTCACAGACGGTTTTCGTTCTCATGGAAACCTCACACCGCCACGTGGGCGACGGGTCTCTCCATCGAAAATGCTTTTTCGTGAGTGTGTAAAATTTGCGTTGTTCAATATGGAGGAGAAAGGTCGGGCGCGATGGATGAAAGTTTTGTAGGCCCTCGGTGGCCGGCGAAACCAGACCGCCGATTGGTCGCGCCACTGCCCCGCGAACTTTCCTTGAGTCAACGCCGCCATTTTGTGTGTGGGCTGCGAAGTCGAGTGAACGGCATCAATCCTACTGCAACCCCAACGCGCCATATCTGACTGTCAGATCCCACGAACCACCCAGCACCCGATATTGTCACGTGAACACCCGAAACAACCACCCAGCATGGATTCCGAAAGCGACCACGACCACCGCGATGACGAAAGTGCGTCCGAGCCGGAAGAGATTGAGGAGACAAAGCCAAAGCCGGCGCTGAAGAAGACAAGAGAAGTCCTGCCGCCAGTCGAGCGCCCAGAACTCCCGTATGAATGACACAAAGCACGCGCCAGCTTTCCAGCAGCTAACACGCACAAGAGAGCAACCAGAACCAAGCGAGATTGATTTCTCAACACTGAACCCTCTATCGCCAGAGATCATCTCGCGCCAGGCAACCATCAACATTGGCACAATCGGCCACGTCGCTCACGGAAAGAGTACAGTGGTAAAGGCCATCTCAGGTGTGCAGACGGTTCGCTTCAAGAACGAACTCGAGCGCAACATCACCATCAAGCTGGGCTACGCCAACGCGAAGATCTACCAGTGCGACAACCCCGAGTGCCCGCGCCCGACATGCTACCGGTCATACAAGAGCGAGAAGGAGGTTGACCCGCCGTGCGAGCGTGAGGGCTGTGGAGGCAAATACCGACTGAAACGCCACGTCTCATTCGTTGACTGCCCCGGTCACGACATTCTCATGAGCACGATGTTGTCAGGCGCAGCCGTCATGGACGCCGCCCTACTTCTCATTGCTGGAAACGAGACCTGCCCACAGCCGCAGACGAGCGAGCATTTGGCCGCCATTGAAATCATGAAGCTTAACCACATCATCATTCTCCAGAACAAGGTCGATCTAATGCGGGAAGATAGCGCCGCCGCTCACTACGAGTCCATTCTGAAATTCATTCGCGGTACGGTCGCTGACGGTTCACCCATCATTCCCATCTCCGCCCAGCTGAAGTTCAACATCGACTCCATCAACGAGCACCTCATCAGCAAGATTCCCGTACCAGTGCGAGACTTCTCCGCGAAGCCCCACATGATTGTCATTCGATCGTTCGATGTCAATAAGCCCGGTGCCGAGATTGACGAGCTCAAGGGAGGTGTTGCCGGTGGCAGTATCTTGACTGGTGTGCTCAAGCTGGGCGATGAGATCGAGATCAGGCCCGGTATCGTGTCAAAGGACAGTGCCGGCAAGATTCAGTGCAAGCCAATCTTCTCGAGAGTAGTGTCACTATTCGCAGAGCACAATGATCTGAAATTCGCGGTTCCTGGTGGTCTAATTGGTGTGGGCACACGTGTCGACCCCACCCTATGTCGTGCGGATCGTCTTGTCGGTTTCGTCCTGGGTCTCCGCGGACATCTGCCCAACATCTACACCGAGCTTGAGGTCAACTACTTCCTCCTTCGCAGATTGCTCGGTGTAAAGACTGCAGACGGCAAACAGGCAAAGGTTGCCAAACTCGCAAAGAACGAAGTCCTGGTATGACATGGAACCCTATTCGCCGCACTGAAGCTAACCCACATACAGATGGTCAACATTGGATCCACTGCCACCGGTGCCAAGGTTATCGCTGTCAAGGCTGATGCAGCCCGTCTGTCGCTTACTTCGCCCGCATGCACAGAGATCGGTGAGAAGGTCGCCCTATCACGACGTATCGAGAAGCATTGGCGCCTTATCGGTTGGGCCAACATTGTAGCGTAAGTCTGCCGTGTTCGCAGCTGGAATTGTTTGCTAACATTTGGCAGTGGAAACATTCTACAGCCTATTGTCGACTGAGTCTGTTCAATGCACGATCAGCATAGCCTTAAAAAGGATTGTACACGTAGGAGGGCGTCGGTTATCGGCATGACGACAAGACCTTGTGCATCACGTTCTTGAGCATTTCAAGCAGGAGTTGGTGAGGGTAGACGCAAAAGGGACTCCTCTGGCTGTATTCTAGTCCGCTTGTGGGCAGCCGCGGTATAACGATCCTAGCATTTGTTGGAGATAGCGGGCTTTGTGTAACAGCACCATCTCCCAATGAAGAGTCGCAATAGCCTATACAATGGATATCATGCACCTACAGCAGCGTTTTCTGAGAAATGTTGGGAACACGGGAATCTGCGGAGAAGATCGACATCGGACCGTCAGCCGATTTTCACATGAAAGGCAGCTTGAACACATGCAGAACAACGTCAGATGTGCTCTCTGCATTGAACATACTTACTGTCTTCCCCTCATTCCCATCCTTCAACTCTCCAGCTCGCAATTCCCAACATCCTATACGAGGTAGGCTTGCGAAGCATCCATGCATGACTCGCATGGAGCCAAGTCCTTTTGCTGTTCACGTGCACTGACCCTGCGTACAGTTTCCGACTTACCTTCCATTCCAATACTGCAACACTTAACGAGGGGCGGAGAGTTTGCTCGGCCCTACTTGATTCTTCCTTTCCCTTCTTCTTACATTCACTTTTTATATTTCCTATGATCTTGTAATCGAGAGCACTTTCGCGACGTACACGAATTGTCGCATTGCCGGACCCTTGCTCGGCATCGGAAGCGCGCCGCGAAACATGGCAGACGACACCTTTGCGCCGTCGAACGCGGAACAACAACCGCCTCCTATATATCGTCCTGTTCCGCGCCGGACCTTCGATACACACCAACATGACTCTGCAGACTCACCAACGCACGCTTTCTCGCAAACGACGCCCCCGAGCGCAAACGAAGCCCGCAGGTCGTCAGACTTCCTCTCACAGCTGAACGCCCGGTTACTGCGGACTTACAACTCGCGGAACGAAGATGCAGACGACAATGAAAGGGAGCAGAGTGTTCCCTCGCGCAACAAGAGCTTCCTGAACATGACCAGCAGTACGCTGTTTGGGATATACGACGATGTCGGTTCGAGCGCAGCCAGTATGGCAGAAACGCCCTGGGGTACCGGCGCGGAGACTCCTGCGCACGGCGGAATGGGTTTTCAGGCATATGATGGTGGAATGGGCAGTCCAGACGCCGGAATAAGCATGAAGAGCCAAGCACGACGCGGCGTACAAAGTGGCAGAGCCGATGGCAAGAGGAAGACACAGTCACCACGACGGACTAGGCATGGCGCTTGGAAGCATGCAGTACTTGCGAGTAAGCTGGCGGCGCTCTTCCTCTTCGGAGTCGTCTACGGCCTCATCGTGTCGCATCTTCACGACTCTCGTCAACTCGAGGCGGTACATCTCGAGGGATTGAACAGGGAGAGCTGGCTGTACCTTGGCAGCTGGGGCTTCTTCGGGGTGGCCCTTGGAAGCTTGCTGCCCTACGTCGACCTTGCGTGGAGCAGCCCCACGGTGGAGGAGCGAAGTGAGGACAAAGCATCAGACTCGGACAGCGATCCGCCCATCAGCGAGCAAATCAATGATGTGGTTCGAAGCGTGGCCGCGTTTGTTGGAATTGCTTTCGCTATCGTAAGTCTCCCGAGTTCCGTGTCGTGAACAAGTAGAGTGGACTATACACTAACCCGCCCCAGCGCCGTCTGCCGTGGCAGTCCACCTTGCAGCTGACCGTTACACTCGCCCTCGTCAATCCAGCCTTGTGGTACATACTCGACCGCTCTAAGCCCGGGCTCTCATGTTCCCTCATCGTAACCTCGGTCCTCACCTCCTTCATATTCCTCTCGAACCCCGACGTTCTCCCCTCGCCGTCATTACCATCGACCACGAATACCACACAGCTACCCAGAAGTAGCGGGAGCTTTGCGAGTAAGCCGCCCGTGGCAGTGCCCGACCAAAACTTATTTGCTGGAGTAGTCAGCTATGATAATCTCGCAGTCGTCACATGGGTAGGGAGCGTGCTGTTCTGCAGCTGCGTTTGCTTTGGCAGCATTGGGCGACGGTTAGCGGTACTGGAGGAGTCTGGATGGAAAAAGTAGCCTTCACCGTGATTCGGTATCTGAAGCCTAAGATTTAGGTTTGGCAGACTTACTGGATAGTACGATGCTAGAGAGCTTAGCATCATACAAAAAGCATTATGCCTTTGAGCGTGAAACCTGGTCATGTTCGTGACTTCACCTCTTTGCTGCTGTCCCTTGTGTTCGCTTCTCCCTCTCTATAATTCCTCCTCTTCTACTCGAGGAATAGGAAACGTCAAAGCTCGCATGATCATGGCATACTTTCATATCGTCGACCACAGGATCGTGCAATCTCCTTGAACCACAAAATTGCACACTCTTGGCCTGCTCTGATCTGACTGCAATCCGGCCTTGACTAACGATACCACGAACAGCAGCTGATACAATCTTGGCATACTCAATTCACTCCCAGGTCAGAAGCATCCAGCAAGCCCTCAAGACGGCGTATAATTCTACTCGCAAGTAGCCGAAATCGTTTCAAACTATCTTCACTTCGCAAGTCTACCTCAAGAGATCAAAGACATGATGTAACACATTCTCTTGTCGTGAGCGAAAACACAAGCAGCTTTTTCAGGACGGCGTCTTGCATACGCTGGATCGTGCGCAATGACTCCTCAGTCATTCATTTGCAAGAACTTCTGGTCATTACCTCGAGTGTCTGTGATCAACATTACATTCTTAGTCCTTGTTGATTCAAAGGAACAGACGTTCTCAATCGACAAACGCGTATATACCAGCCGTCGAATTTAGAAGCAAGAATTCGATAGAACTTGCCTCAAATTCCACCAAAACCACACTGCTACCCAGACCATGTGTCTCCGAAAGCCCTCACGAGGTCGCTGGGGCTCGGATATTCGACACGAGCGGACTCAATTTGAACGATTTCACCGATACAGTTTGTCTTGACGCAAGACTCATGGGCTGATCAGGATAAGTAATTGCATCGCCTGTGTGCTGGCGCTTGTTACAATTTTATACGAGGTGACGACGAGAGTGTGGGAATGGAGACGTTATGGAGTAAATACCGCCGGCTAAGACGGGGAGGGTTGATAAGTATGGGCTTGAGAGGTCGGAAAAGACGACAGTTGTGAATTTCAGGCTTAGCAAAGGCGGGAAGCACGGAATCACTTAGCCGTCCATTTGTTTGTTTCCATATATATTGCCACTCCGGGGATGGAAGGACGGACTCAAGCCGCGGTCCACTTGCATGTCTCGAGGTATGTTCGCATATTGCCACTGCGAGGTTTGAGTCTATCTAGACAATGGCGCAAGAATGCTTCATAAACAGTGACCCAGAATAGTTTCATCTGCCTCCTTTCCAAGAGCCTTTAATTGACAGCAGACCGGGAATAGTATCAAGAATGTTCCAAACCATTGACATGATTTATGAAGAAACAATAACGACCATGCTCAGGCGACAATTGCAGACACACGACGGCCACTCCGTGGGTACGTCGAGTCAAACAACATAGATTTTTGGAGTTAAAGCAGGTTACCTTCAAGCCCGCATCGGAAAATTAGAGTTAGAGGGGAAAAAATCTCCTGGTCACACATAGTGTTCTTCGTTCTCATATCATCGTCTATTGCTCTCTATCCGACCCAAGCACGAAATGCCATCATTCTTGCTCGCAATTTCACTTTTTCGCATCTTCCATGAAAATTGTGACTCACTGACCCACTCTCTTCCCGTTTGACTCCACCTATCGAGAATACACACGCAAATATTTTTACTTCTTCCTTTTGTAATGGTAAAAGTGCTGGATATACATCACTTAATTTTGAAAACTGTCAAATCAACAACTCCAAGGTGGTATAATTTAGAGGTAGAATACTACATTGTGGTCAATATCGCAGAAACTGTAGAAACCCGTGTTCGATTCACGGTACCGCCAATTTTTTGGTATCTTTGCGCTTTCTTTTGGTGGTGGTTGGTTGGTTRTTTTGGTTCGTGGTTGTTCTGAAGGTTGTT
>BCLK01000052.1:0-345073 GCA_001748405.1 Paraphoma sp. B47-9
GTCCTCCTCCTCTTCCTCTTCCTCGTCGTCTCGTATAGTCTTCTCTTTTTATGCATAGCATTTATTGTTCTTTTTGAGCTCGCATGGCATGCGCAGGCTGCAGACGCAGGCACTTAGGGCCTACGATACGCTGTAACATCTTGTTCTGCGTCCTGCGTAGCGTCAGCGCCTCTTCTTTCTGGGTCTTCCTAAGAGTCGCATACATGATCCTAGATATTTCAACCAAGATGCCAGACATGGTAGCTCGCCGTCAACTTTTGTTGGGCTGTAGTGGGTATCATATTCCCTCTTCGTCTTTTCTCCTCCTAGATCCATATAACTCTTCAATCTGAGTCCTCGTCACTAACATCCATCTCCATCTCAGCGTCCTCCTCCTCTTCCTCTTCCTCGTCGTCTCGTGCCCTCTTCTGTCCTTTTGCTGCGTCTGGTGCATTGACAGGAACTGCTTTCGCAGGCGCCGCACCAAAGCCTGCTGCTTGTGCGGTTGTCTCTTCCGGCTCGTCCTCCTTCTCAGGCTCTGGCATCTGGAACAATCCGTCCAGCTTTGCGATCGTGTCGGACTTGCCCCTCGCATACGCGATTTGCTGTGATGCCGTTAGTCTCTTTGCGTAGAATCAAATGATCGCGAGCGACGTACCATGTCCTTGCCGAAGAATGTGGAGCCCTGCAATGCGCGCATTGCTTGTGTTGAGGAGTCGATGTCTCGAAACACGACGTGTGCCTGCCCGCGCATCTTCATGGTCTTCAGTGCCACCACATCCAAGATGACGCCATAGGTCGCAAATAACATGTACAAGTTCCGCTTGAGGTCGTCTTTTGCTAGCTTGTCTGGAAGGCCGCGAACATAGAGACTATGTAGAATTAGCGAATCTGTATATGATGTTGGCCAATTGCATGGGCGCTGCGAATGCTTTTCTTACGTTCTATTTGGGACACCCTCTGATTTGGAGACGGCGGTGGTGCCTGGGGCTCCTCGTGCAGTGGTCGCCATGATTACTCGAAAAGTTGAGATTGTGTTGGAGGCGTCGGTGGTGAGTTGAGCTCCCCGCAAAAGTTCACAAAGTTGACGCTAGTGACGTCCGGGGCCGTGCGTTCATCGCCGCATTGTCGCCTTGAACATGCACGCTTCCACTGCATGTCAAACGTTCATAAGAGGAGGACTATCGGGCGCATAAGACACGAGCCCATGCGACCATGAGGAGTCTTATGTCAGGCAAATCCCACCCACTACGCTCGTTCAGCCTCTCCGGCGCGTCGCCTTGACTTCACCACGCTTTGCCGGCTCCACGCGACTCTCGTCCAACATCCAGGACTAGGCATCGCCGCCGCTCACGCATCGCTCACCATGGCTGCCTCACCCGCGCCTCTCAGTCCTCGGCCTAACCCGCCAGGCCAAAAGACAGCTCCCAATGCTGCCAAATCCAAAGCCCTTGCGATCCTCAATTCGAGCAACAAAGCCGCACGCTCGCCCGCCGCTGTAGCAGCTGCTAGCATAGCCACTGCCACCGAGGATACTGAAGAGGGTCTCGATCTTGCAGAGCAGATGAATGTAAAAGTACGGTCACAATTCGTACAGGGCAAGAAGTTGGGAGAAGGTACCTACGCCAATGTCTACGCAGGACATTATCGCGATGATCCGAGCGCACTGGTCGCTATCAAAAAGATCAAGTTCAACGCCGAGTTCAAAGACGGCATTGCCCCAGACGCCATCCGCGAAATCAAGTTCCTCTCCGAATTGTCCCACCCCAACATTATCAAACTGCACGCCGTCTTCTCCACCAAAGAGCAAAACCTCAGCCTTGTCCTCGAACACCTCCCTCTCGGCGACGTTGAAGGTCTCTGGAAGAACAACAAGATCCCCTACGGCGGTGCGGACATCAAGGCCTGGGCCAACATGCTCTGTCAAGCCATCTGGTTCTGCCACGAGAACTTTGTGCTACATCGTGATATCAAGGGAAACAACTTACTCATCGCTGCCGACGGGACCGTCAAACTCGCTGATTTTGGTCTTGCGCGCTCCTTCGCCGACCCAGGACGACACATGACTTCCAATGTCATTACACGGTACTACCGCCCGCCAGAGCTCTTCTACGGATGCTACCACTACGGCGGCGCAGTCGACATGTGGAGCGTGGGCTGTGTGCTCGCAGAACTCACACTCCGGCGCTTCTTCCTTGTTTCAGAAACAGACATCGGCGCGTTGGCAGTCATTTGCGACCACTTTGGCACTCCCACCGAAGAGACCTGGCCCGGCGTGAGTTCACTACGATACTACGTCGCGCCCGAGAAACAGCCTGGCATGACGAAGAACACCATGGCTGCGAAACGCGAGAAGCCAATGCACTGGTGGCGCAGCCAATTCGCGCTTCTCGGCGAAGACGGCATCGACTTGCTCAAAGGCTTACTGACTATGGATCCGAAACAACGTCTCTCTGCGCGCGCCGCCCTCGAACATCGCTATTGGACAATCAATCCAAAGCCAACGAGCAAAGAAAATCTCCCCAAGGAAGGAGGCGGCGAGGACAAACTCGGAGAAGACCTCAAACGCAAAGGAGGAGAAACGCCAGCAAACGGACGCGCGGATAAAGTTGCGCGCAAGCTCGACTTTGGTAATATGGGATGACATTGACATGTCGTGAGCCAGCGTCAAGGTGAACGAAGTGGTAACCGTTGACGCCGAAATGTCCCGATCGACCCGACCGAGCCGGTCGGGAGACGGGAGGGATTGCGTGACTATTTGGCGTTTCGGCACGGCTGCATATACTGAGCCTAGGATAGCCGTTCTACCTGGGTTGCATTTCCGGGCGTCTTTTGGGGTCTGGGATCGTGCGATAGACGTACGGTGCGGTGGTGCGTAGAGCTTCGGGGTGGATTGGCCCGAGGCGCGAAGCTGGACTATCTCGCTGCCTATTGTGCCGAGTGACACTAGGGATCTAGATGTATACCTTGTAATACTGTGTAGGAATATGCAAGATCGAAATTACTGTGTACCATGACTTCTGACAAGGCAACGTGCGCTAACGTAAAGCTGCTGTGGTGGGTACTACGATTGCGCATTGTCACTTGTGCGAATAAATGTGGTGAGCGCGATGTGTATCACTATGCTCTATACACTTTTCAAAGCTCATCAGTCAACCCTAGTCATAGCCAAAAGGAATCATTACGAATCGGCATACCAACGCCGTCATTGAATTGCTCATTCGTCGTGCTACGTGAGATATTTGAACTCATTCTTCAGCTCTTCTTGGACACCCCTTTTACTCGCCCGGCAGACATTTTCGGGTTCTTCTTCTACGAGCAATCCTGACGCGAATAAATGATGCACGAACAAACCATAATATTATCACCGTGGAATGTAATGTAACATCATGCTCACTTTGTGAGCTTGCAGACAAGGTCGCCAGAGTCGACCGAGTCGCCTTCGCGAACCGACAAGTTGCTGACCTTGCCGGAGTGTGGTGCTGAGATGACCATTTCCTGTCCAAATTGTTAGTATATTTGCTGTATATAAGCAGAACGATGCGAAACTTACCATCTTCATGGCGCTGAGAATGGCAACTGGGTCGCCCTTCATGACCTCGCTGCCATCGTGCACACGGACCTCAACCAAGACACCAGACATGGGCGAGCCAACCTGGCTGCTGTCGGTAGGATCGGCCTTTGGTCGTGAGACGTTGTCAATGGCGGCGTGCTGATCTTCGACGGTGACGGTACGTGTCTCGCCGTTCATCTCGTAGAAGACCTCACGAGTACCAGTCTGCTCGGAAAGAGGACCAATGGCGAGGAGCTTGAGGATCAAGACCTTGCCCTTCTCGAGCTCGACGTGGAACTCCTCGCCAATTTCTGGGCGAGACAAGAAGTAGCGCGTGGGCAGAACGGACAGATCACCGTACTTGGTGGTCCACTTCTTGTAGTCCTCGAAGACCTTGGGGTACATGATGGAGGATGCAACATCGCACTCAGTAGCATCACCCCACTTGGACTTCAAGTCCGCCTTGACCTTCGCAATGTCGACGGGGTCTAGATAGAGACCAGGACGCTTGTCCATCTTCCTTCGCTCACGGAGTGCTTGTGAACGAAGAGGTTCAGGGAAGCCACCGTATGGCTGACCCATGAGACCCTCGAAGAACTCAAGCACTGAAGAGGGGAAATCGAGCTGCTCAGCCTTGGCAAGCACATCGTCATATGAGAGCTTGTTGGAGACCATGAACTGAGCCAAGTCACCAACAACCTTGGATGTGGGCGTGACCTTGACAATATCGCCAAGGAGGTCATTGGCCTGCTCGTAAGCCTTCTTTGTCTGTGCCCACTGCTCACCGAGACCTTGCTGGGAGGCCTGGAATATGAGGTTGGTGAGCTGGCCACCTGGAATTTCGTGCTCATACACCTCCGGATCGGGGCCAGTCAAACCGGCCTCGAATGGTGAGTAGAGGAGACGGAGCTGAGCCCAGTAGGCATCAAGACTGCGGATCATGTGTACGTCCAGACCAGCATCAAAGTCTGAGCCCTCGAGCGAGGCAAGGATAGCACCAATGCTAGGCTGAGACGTCATGCCAGACATGCTGTCAATAGCGGCATCGATACCGTCAGCACCTGCCTCAGCGCAAGCAACCATCGACGCAACACCGGTACCAGCGGAGTCGTGGGTGTGGACGTGTATAGGAAGGTCGGGGTACTTCTTGCGGATGGTACCGATGAGTAGGCGGGCAGCGCGGGGCTTGAGGACACCAGCCACTGCAAGAGGTGAAGGAACGGAATTAGCCTATGTTTCACATACACTTCGTATGGGCACACTTACTATCTTTGATACCCAAAATGTGAGCACCCATTCCGACGATCTTGTCAACCACGCTGACGTAGTACTCGAGGTTGTACTTCTTCTTGGGGTTCAACATGTCGCCCGAGTAGCAGACGGTACCCTCGGCAACACCGCCGGCCTTGAGGACAGCCTTGATACCGACCTCGAGCTGCTCAGTATCATTGAGCGCATCAAAGACACGGAAGATATCGACACCATTCTTCTTGGCTTGCTCGCAGAAGTGGAAGATGGCGTTGTCGGGCAGCGATGAGTATGCCACACCGTTGGCTCCACGGAGAAGCATCTGGAAGGGGATGTTGGGTACTAGCTTCCTCATCTTCCTCAGACGCTCCCATGGATCTTCGTAAAGGAAGCGCATGGCAACATCGAAAGTTGCGCCACCCCAACATTCAAGAGCCCAGGCGTTAGAGAAAGCGTGGCTGGTTTCTTTGGCGATGTTGAGCAAGTCGACTGTTCGCACACGGGTGGCGAGCAGAGACTGATGGGCGTCACGCCAGGTTGTGTCCATGATCAAGCAACCCTTGTTGGCGCGGACGGCCTTCGCGAACGCCTCGGGACCCTCCTTGACAAGGATGTTCCTCCAGCCCGTTGTGCAGGGAACAGATGTGTCGACTACATTGCCAGAGTGGTCCAAGATCTTGGGGATGGGAATCTCGCCTTTGAACTTAGGCTCGCCAATCTGTCCCTTGATTTGACTGCCATTTACGGCAAGGTCTCCAAGGTATGCGAGGAGCTTCTGAGCACGGTTCTGCGAGCCGATCAAGTCAAAGAGGGCCGGGGTATCATCAATGAAGGTGGTCCAGCACTGGCCGTCCACGAAGGTGGGATGTGTAAGGAGCTTGATCAAGAAAGGAATGTTGGTCTTGACGCCACGGATACGGAACTCAACGAGTGCACGCAACATCTTGCGGCGGACAATCTCGTATGTTGAGCCACGGCACGAGCACTTGACCAACATGGAGTCGTAATGTGGAGTGATGATTGCACCGGCAAAGCCGTTGCCACCATCGAGACGGACTAAAAGAAGTCAGCATACGCTCCAGGGAAGCACGGAACCAAGCTATGAAGATCTGGCCAAAGAGAAGCGTGCCTATTTCCAAGGGCGTTTTAGGTGTTTTCAAAGGACATGATAGCACCGTGGAGACATTCACGCCACACTTTCACGAGAACTTCGATCAACGTTGAGACGTGTTGGAAGGGACTCACCTCCATTGCCACCGGCAGAGCGGTACACCTCAATCTTTCCAGTATCTGGTGCGAAGTTCTGCGAGGGGTCTTCTGTGGTGATACGGCATTGGAAGGCAAAGCCTCGTGTGGAGATGTGGTCCTGGGTCAGGCCGAGCTGCTCGAGGGATGCACCGGCGGCGATCTGGATCTGTGCGGCAACGATATCGATACCAGTGACTTCTTCGGTGATGGTGTGCTCGACTTGACTGTACTTGTGTTAGCGTTGTGCCTCGAGTAGTTTCCCGGGGGTTCACTTACATTCGCGGATTGATCTAAACGTTGAAATCAAATGTTAGTACGTCTCTTTTTTGGATTAACGGAAGGGAATACTTTCCTCAATAAAGTAATATCTATTCTTAGCGAGAAGTCAGTACAGATAGTTTCAAGTTCGAATTATAGAACTCACCTGTTGGTCGACCAAGAACTCGGCAGTACCCGCGTTGCGGTACTTGACCGACTGTGCAAGCCTGACCGCATCGGCCAAGATATTGTCGCGAGTTTCAACCGGGAGGTCCTTTGCCGGGGCAATTTCGACGACCTTCTGATGACGACGCTGGACCGAGCAGTCACGCTCGTACAAGTGAACGACATTGCCGAGGTTATCACCAAGCAGCTGCACCTCGATGTGCTTCGGCTTGTCCAGGAAGCGCTCGACGAAAACCGTGCCGTTGCCGAAGGCCGATTTAGCCTCTGAAGTTGCACGCTCAAACGAATCTTTGAGGGTAGATTGCTCGCGGACTACACGCATGCCACGGCCACCACCGCCGAAAGCGGCCTTGATGATGATGGGAAAGCCGTATTCATCCGTAAAGGCCTTGACATCTTCGAACTTCTCAACTGGACCGGGTGTGCCTGGCACGACGGGCACATTGCACTTGACGGCCAGCTTGCGCGCAGAGACCTTGTCGCCGAGCGCATCGATTGTATCGGGCGATGGACCTACAAACTAGTCGCAAAAAGTAAGCCATACTGTTTCTGAAGTTGATTACCAAAAGCAATCTCGCTCTTGGTGCGCACAAGCGATCGGCGGAACAGATAAAGCCAGCCAGTGCGAGCCAGCGCGGCCCCGCCTTGCATGGTTCGGCGCAGATATGCTCAACAGCTGCGATAGCTGCGATTGGCATGCACAACCCCTCCATGCGCGCAACGTCATAGGGTAAACAAAGCGGGCAGACGGGTTAAACTCACAATGAGGCCAGCCTTCTCGACATTGCGCGCAAACTCTGCGTTTTCTGACAGGAAGCCGTAGCCAGGGTGAATCATATTCACATTGTGCTCAACGGCAATCTTGATGATCTCGTCGCCGGCCAAGTACGCTCCGACGGGCGTGTACTGGCCGCGCGCGCCAATCTCGTAGGCCTCGTCGGCCTTTTGCCTGTGCATGCTGAGGCGGTCCTCATGGCTGTAGACGGCCACAGTGTGCAGCGACAGCTCGTGGGCTGTGCGGAAAATACGGATGGGGATCTCTCCTCGGTTGGCCACTAGAGAGAGAGCTGTTAGCGGGACTGGGGAGCTTCCAGCGAGCTCTTCACGGCGGTCAGCGTACCCAGGAGCTTCTTCAGCTGCATGATGGAGCTGCTGGCACGCAGGCGGTGGTGCACCGAGTTGCGGTGGGGGTGGTGCTCGCCATGCTCGCCGTCGTCAAAGTCGTTCTCGTCAATGGCCGACGAGGCATTCTTATCAGGCACTGGCTCAGCCATGCTTGCTGACGGCTGTGTGTATAGGGATAGGGAAAGGGAAAGGAGGAAGTGGGGAGGGAGACTTGAGAGGGGAGCAAGAAAGAATGGGAGGTTGAGCTACAACTTTATAACTATCGGCGGTATCGGACGGCCATGAGTGGTCTACCACGGTTGCGAGTCACTCCCACAACGCAACTTTAATCCCAAAACGGCGAGCTCTGCAATTGACGTCGCCAAGGCCAGATCGAAACCCTTCGCGGGCCAGCAGACGCGCGACGTGACCCCGTCGGCGAGTCTCATGCATCAAAAAGAAACGGAGCTTGCGCGCCATGGGGCCGCTGCTCGGCCAGAGCTCGAGCTGCCCCTCCACCTGCGCGGGGAGATATCGACGGCCAGAACCCCATGCCCACATGTGCTCACATCATACAATTGCCAACCCTGTGAGAGGTCCCGCACAAAACTTCTTCAGCAATCCCACGCCCGCTCAGACGCCCGACACCCACCAATTAGTCGCCCACTTGAGCCCATCCAACACTTGATACACTACACTACCCTGCGGCTCACCGCCAGGCCCACCCTCTGAGTCCGACCGCAAGCCCCGTCAGTCAGGTTGCTCTTTTCCGTGAATCGCAGCATGGTGTTTGCGTCTAAGCTCGGCACCACGGAAGAATGGGACCTGTTCGCGGTTTGCTTCGGCGCACGCTCGGCCAACCGAGATGTGTATGCTTGCGGTCCCGCACATGCGACCACCATGATTACACTGCTTCCCGGTCTGCTCCTCTTGCCCTGCCGCGTACCTGCATCGTGCGAAGATGAGTCGGAGCACCACTTTTTATCCGACGTGGTGCACAATGTGTTCCGGGAGCGCGATGCAGCTCCACACTCAAAGGGCATCTTGGGTATTGCCTAGATTCTTAGCCTCGTCTGATGGAGCATGGGCCAAAAACAACTTTGACCATTGTGCCAGCCCTGTGGAGATCCCGCTTCACTGAGTCGCGAGCATTGAGTGGCCAGAAGTGGAAATATTGCCCTAACATCACATGGACAATAATGCAGCAGCCTCATGTGTGGCATCGTTCATTACAAGCAGATATGCATACACAATTGGTGGTCCTAGATTGCATCCTCAACATCATGACAGTACATTTTGGGAGAGTGGCTACTTGAAATGCTCTCACTGGAATGCCCAGTTCTACCACAAGTAGAGTTTCGCTATGGGTTTGCCTTGGCGGCGATCATGCATCGGTGGCTGGCACACCTTAAAACAACTCGCACCTTGGCGTAGCAACCTCCGAGCAAACATTCCCTCTGGAATGCCCCGTGAGACCGTGCTGAAGGCCAACGTAATAGACTTCCTAGATAACAGAACCTCAACAAAACACTGAATGCCTCCAGGCTCATGCATGTGCTATGCAATAAGGCCTGCGGGGGCCCGCGTCAAATTCCGCGCAACAGTCAACAAAACAACACGGACGCATCACAGTTATGCACAGCATGTTTCAACGCACGAATTGATTAGCTAGAATACAGAAGCCTGAGACTGTTCCGTGCAGAGAACACTCGGACTCATGAGCCACCTGAACGCCTGTAGAGTACATTTGCTGCCTGCTAATCCAGGATGTATGCACTCGCTTTTGCATGCCCTCCAACCAAAAGATCAATATGTAGATTGAATACAATGCCCTTTCGTCGCCCAATAAAGGTTAGAAGCACTGCATCCCTCCGAACAACGCTCTAGAAACCGCGGAAGCCAGTGGGCTGTGGTGCAATACCGTTGGCCTGCCCGTAGGGGCCGGGTGAAGGAGCCGAGCCGACCGGACCTTGCGTGAGCATCAGACGCGAGCCCAGGATGGGGGTGTCTTCCTCCTTCTTCTGCTGTGATGCCTCACGAGTCTTGCGCTCCTCGTTGTCCTTGGTGAGTAGCTCGATTGCCGCGGTCTGGCGCGATAACAGATTGATCATGTATGGCATGGTGAAGTCGTGCAGACCGTTGCGCCATGACATCTCCAAGATGACGTCTGGGCGGATGAGGTCGTAGCATGCGTAGAGCATTCCAACGTAGCACTCGCGGCTGCCAATGTCGACGAACTGACCATGTTAGCATAACTATCTTGGTGGGTAGAAGGATTTTACATACGTATCGCAGCAGCTCTTCGACGATCTCAGGCTTGGTGGACAGGGCCGATGTCTCGATGGCATCCTTGAATAGCTTGTCTTGCTTGGACAGAGCAATCGACTTCTCCCATCGCTTGTTCTTGCGGTAGATTTCAGCGGCAATCTGTCGGAAGAAGACCAGATCATGTTTCTCGAGACGCTGGGCAAGGTCGACAGGATCGTAGTTGTCGTAGTTGTTGACCGAGTCGCGTAGAGTCTTGTAGTCCTCCTCTTCGATCAACAGGTCGTTGAGGGCGTTGTTAACCTCACGCTTGTTCTGTGACTGGACATTCAGGAGGAACGGCTTGATCAGAGGAATGTTGTCTGACTTGACAAACATGCGGACGACGCGATTGACATCAATCCTGGGGGTCAATGCTTGGAGAAGATCCGTCAGAAGAGTTGGTTGCTCTTCGAGGTAGAAGCCAAGTGCGCGGTAATAGATTTCGACATTGGTAGCCTTTGTAATGGTGTCCTTGAACGCCTGGTGCTCCCAAGCGTCACTTGACCTCTCCATCATTGCTATTCGCATGTTAGTTTCAATTCTCAATCAAATTTAATATGCCGATGTACGAACCAAGCGCGGCATTGTCCCATTCATCGTAGTGGACATAAAGGAAGATCAGCTCCGGCCACAAATGTGCAGTTTCACATGAGCGAATCATCTTGGGGATGTTGATGCGGGACCAGAACAGGCGGAGGTGCTCCATAACACGCTCGGGATGGTACTTCGCAAGGGCATTGCCGAGCTCAGTAAAGAGGCCCATATGCGCTATAGGAATTAGAACATATTCTCGTATGTGTCTGAGTTAACATACCTCGCTCGAGACCAAGACCAGCTTCGAGGAGACTGATGAGCTCATCGAAGTAGCCATTGCGCTCGTATTGCTTGACAAGCTCAGCAAGCTCTTCGGCATGAACGATTAGATTCAGACCGCAGATCTGAGCAAGACGGAACTCTTTCTTTGCTATGCATGCCTCATTGACTTGTCTCCACACCTTTGTGGAATTGGCCTTCCGTGCGCTTTCAACAGCGGCCTGGTAATCTTCCAGGTGAACAAGAGTGGTGGCAAGCTTCGCCCAATTGGAAATGCTGGTGTAGAAGATCTTTGACGCCTCATGATGACCTTCCTCGTACGCCTTGTCACCAGACGCTTCAACATCAGCAACGTTGCTGGCTCGGAGGAAGTCCTCCAGCTCGGGAAGCTGGTTAGTGCGGGCGAAGCAAAATGCCAGGGCTGTGTCGACGGGGACTTCACGGAGGGTCTTGCGAGCCATTCTCAGGAACTTGATCAAATCCTCGTCCTTGCCAGCATGTGTGGCAATCTCAATGACCTCCAGGAAGTTGGACGGATCGCCGGCGCGAATGTACGACTCAATTGAGTCAGTGACACGAAGGCCGTCTAGCTGTGCCTTTGCAACACGGGACCACACTTCGGGGGTGTCCACGCGGTCGGCATAATCCTGAGCCCGATCGATAGAAACGATGTGGTCGATGAGAACGTTGGCGGCATCAACATGATTGTTGTGCTTCTTGAAGATTTCGAATGCCTCTTCGTGCATGCCGACCTCGATACAGCTCTGTGCAATATCCTCTGGTGTGTAGTGGTCAAGGTTGTGGATGTAGTGCATCATGCGCCCACGATCCGACTTAGCAGCTGTAAGCATAAGTAGGTTCTGCAGAGATGGATTGTCGCTGAAACTAGAAGGCTATACGTTGGTGTATACAGTCAGCAATCATTTTCAACAAATTTTGATAGTAGGGAAATACGGACCTCCAGAATGATCTTCTCGAGAAGCTCAATGAGCTCTGACGGCATGTCACCCGTAATGAAAGCCTTGACGGCGACAGACACCTTGTCAGGGTCGCTGCTCTCAGGTACAGCAGTGGAAGTCACTTGATCAACCAGACTTCGTCGGTGCATGTTGTTCGGGCTCAGGACGTAGTCCCAAATCTCCGAATCGGCACGGTCCAGCAGGTAGCGGGCTTGTGCTTTGAACATGGCGTTCTCGTTGGTGATGTGGATGAGCTCCAGATCGTTCTGACCCTTGCTGTACGCAATGAAGGCGAGGTTGGGATCGCGCTTCTCGCAGTATTTACCAACCGACAATGTGTCGTATTGATCATTCTCCTTCAAGAATTTCTCCGGGTTGTTGTTGGAGTCGATATAGATCTTCGCCAGAGCATCAAAAATTGCAGTTTGCTGGTTGCCACTGGCTAGAGTCTGCTCGAGGAACGGCAAGAGAAGCTTCAGGCGATTCCGCGACTCTACTTCCGACACAAGCTCATCAATAGGAATCGACGAGG
Source organism: Paraphoma sp. B47-9 (assembly GCA_001748405.1). NCBI lineage: Eukaryota > Fungi > Ascomycota > Dothideomycetes > Pleosporales > Phaeosphaeriaceae > Paraphoma > Paraphoma sp. B47-9. The sequence continues at coordinate 12,188 of BCLK01000052.1, forward strand.
GTGTGACTGAAGCCAGCAGCGACTTGATAATCGACTCGTCACAGTCGACATCCAAGAGACCGCCGATGACAGCGGGTGTGCGGGCGGGGTTGACACGTTGCACGTACACCTCAATCGACTTGAACTGCTGCTTCTTGTATAGGTACAAGACCAGGTCGTGGATGAAGTTGAATCGATCGCAGACGATGATGAGTGGGAGCTGCTCGGTCAGGTTGGCTTCCTTGAGGAAGTTTTTCACCTTCTCAGGGTCGTAGAAGTTGCTCTCGCGGCAGACACGCTCGACCTCGTTCATCTGGCCCATAGTCGTAGCGGCTTCAATGTACTTGAAAGTTACGTCCTTGTCTTCGGCGACGTTGACAATGGAGCCAAGGAAGAAGTAGAGACCCTCGGCAGTCCTGTGTTTCTCGAGCAGCTCCACAATCTTGTTCGCACCGAGCAGGTCGGAGTACTTCTGAGCAATTCGAATGACAGCTTGCAGATTTTGACGAATGTTGGTAGTAAGCATCGCATCCAAGCACTCGAGGGAGAGCTCGACAGTAAGCTGACCAAAGTAGTTGAGTAGCCACTCCTCTGGCAATTTGTCGGTCTGGACAATGATGCGCTTGACCGCTGTGGGATCGTCGTTATGTTCGAGGGCGCGAGTGAGAAGACCAGCGCCTTCGCAAAGCTGAGCAATGCGGGCCTTGTCGTAGTGGTGGAACATCTCATTACCAAGAATCGCATCGGCGACTTGAGGCGCATTGAGCAGGTTCATCTCAAGAAGCTTCGTCTGCAGGTGGCCTTCCTCTGGACGATCGTTGGACAGGACATCCAGGAGGAATGCAGTGGCTTGTTGAATCATGCCCTGGGACTGGAAGATGTCGATGACTCTATCCACGCTGATCAACGGCCCTCCTTCATTCTTCGCCAGCTGCGACGCGAACTCGGCGCCCTTCTCAGCGTTGGTTCTTACTACATGTTGCAGCAGAACGTTATAGTCTGGAGTATAGCCAACGGCATTGCAGTATTGGAGGATCAGGTCGTAGTGGCCGAGCTCGGCGAGCGCGGCGACGACCTTCTGTGGGACGTTCGCCTCCTTGTAGATAGCCAGGGCAAGGTTTAGGTCGTGAGGCTTTGCGAGGTCTCCAAGCTCTTCTGAGCAAAACAGCTTGCCCTCCTTCTGCCACTTCTCGATGAGGTGCTTGCGGCCCTGAGAGAAGACAGGTCGCGCCAGTTCCAGAGTCTCCTCCCTGTTCAGGCCACCCTTATCCAATAATTGTCCAAAGTATTGCAGTAATGTGGTGATCTGACCTGGCTGATTGGGTACCTGGCGGAGCCGGTTGATGGTGTTCATTGTCCGCAAGAAACCTCGTGGAGAGTTTGCAGCGACCTTTGCTGCCTCTGCGAAGTTGCCCTGTGTCATCAACGTCTCGAAGCGTTGTGAGTACAACTGATCAGCACCAGGCAATCCTCCCTTCGACGCAAGCTTGTACGCAATCTCTGCGCATGCCGGGTTCTCCATGATATACGGGATCAACGTGTCCTCCCGGATCGTGGTGTGCAGGACCTGGCCGCGCTTGTTGATAACAACCACACCTGTGCCCGCATCATCGCGTACAGTAGTGAAGACGGTCTCTTCTGAAATCCTGTTCAGGAACAAGGCGGTACCAGTCTCGAGGTCGTGCAGGTGGATGAAACCGAATTTTGTGATTACGACCAGGATGTTGTACTTGTGCGCAATGTGAATACCAAGCGGGAAATCGCCAGTTCCCTCTGCAGGCCAGTGGATCGGAATGAGGCGCTTCGGGAACGCAGGATTCGAGGCATTGTGGTCGACTTCGACGATGTTGATCTTTGCTTCGCCGGAAGTCGACTTGACCGCAAATGCGAAGAGCTTGGTATCGGTCGCTGCGCCATCGAGGCGGATCGTGCCGAAAGTCGCAGCGTGGCCCTCGAGAGGTTGGCTGACGTTCCTTGCTTTGGAGAACAGCTGCATGTTGCCGCGGATTCCACCAGCAGGGTTGGAGGTAATACCAACCAAGCAGGACCAGCTCTCATCATCATTGGTAACGTAGTTGATGATTTGGTTGTTCTGCGAGCCAAATTAGATTGAATGCCACCAACTTTTGCGAGAGCTACGAACCTCAAGCTGCTCTCCTCGGTCGAAGACTTTGCGTGGTGCAACAGCATTCTTCGAGTCGAGGACATCCCAATGGTACACAGCCTTGGTGCTGACGAGCGCAAGTGTGGTCTGACTGATCCATCTCCAAAACTGGATATCTTCTTGGTGGCTGTATGTCTGCAGGCGCTCCTTGGTTTCGAGGTTGAAAAGTTGCAGCGTCCGGCCTTGCGCTTTGAGAGCTATGATGGGCTCAGTCAAGTGCATGATGGCGCTGTCGGCGCGAATCGGTCTCCGAATGACATTGTTCGTGTTCTTGAGGTCGATGATGACGGTTTCGGCGGGAGCGTTCGCTTCGCTATTGACCTGGCGCACGCAGACATACTTGTCCGATTCGAGCGTCTGAAGAAGCTGTCAGCCCACGTGCAAAGGGCGGATGAGATGGAGTAAGGTCCACTTACGCAGTTCTGCCATGATATCGATGCCGGCTGTAACTAGTGTTAGCATTCTGTTCCTGCTGCCTTCGCTGTGTGAGGCTTCGTTTCTGTTGACCAGACGTACGGTAATGTTCAGGTTGGTGAGCTACACATCCAACAGTTAGCTTATTCATCGAGAATCTGCGTATCAGATATTGGCATACCAGCGTCGGCTGCGCGACGTGCAATGGGACTTGTCGCTGAGCCATGTTTGCGACAGACCAGCTCCAAGCTCACCGGGGTGAGAGGGCGCGCAAGTCGAGGATACGGGAAGGAAAGAAGTATTAATCCCAGGTGCACAACTCCAGAGGCGCGCAATAGGAAATGAAGGACTGGCAGGAGCGGCGGGGTGGAGGTGAGGTTGGTGATGCTTTCTCGAGAAAGGAGCTCCTCGTGTTGTTTCCACGTATGGGCGGCCTTGGCTGTGGCCGAATGCGGGTAAGCGTGGCGACAGGGATGACGTCCCGTTACAGCTACCAGAGACCCCTGTACCACAATCTTCTAGAAGGTTTGTTGCTTGCGCCTTTCGGGGTGCAAGCGATCAATCAACGAGATTTACTATGCCTTCGGGTCGCTTCGTTTGCGTTACGGCAACAGGCTGTGCAATTTCGGTCGAGGTAAGACTTGTGTTGCAATCATTCGTAAGCTTTCGTCATAACCTCACCACGTCCTCACATTCTGGTAACAGCTCCTCCCTAGTTTGAGACGTTTCCCTAACTCAATCTTGTGTCCTATCACATGAAGGTGGAGAAGGCGCGCATGTATAGCACTCCAATGATCGTGTACGCTTTCATTCTCATAGATGTCATAATAACTCAGCAGTATGCCTGCCTATTAATTTGTCGTTCCAAAGCAGCACAAACCAAACCAAACGCAGCGGTATCAAACGCAGAAAAGTCCTGACCAAAGACATTCCCATTCACCATTATTTAGATTCCAACTTCTCGAAACTTCGAGTCGCGATTTGGGCTGCCCTTCCTGGCCTTGTCGGCGTCCGTTGTAAAGGTCGGTGGAGGAGCCAGAGCTTCGTCAAATTTATCATGAGCCTCCTCATAGTCTGTGCCGCCTGATGCACCAGTGCTCTTCGTGGTGATGCGTTCTGCAGATCGACCTCTAACAGCACTGGGCTCCTCGTAGTTGGACAAAGATGACACATCAGAGTAAGAATCATCGAGCTCATTGACGTGCGGAACAGAAGACGGCTCAACATCGCCTAAGTTGTGCGGACGTTCATCGTCGGACAAGGCCGTGTGAGGTTGTGAAGGCGAGGTTGACGAGTTCAAAGTAGCACCACCTGCAAATCCTGTAGCCTTATCTTTACCCACATCTGTCGTATTAATCGTCCCGGCAGAGGTGTGTTTGGAACGACGCTTCAGTTTGCCGAAGATCGACTTCAGACCCTTTGGCGAGGTTGGTGAAGTAGGCGAGGCTGGGTCGGACTCGTGCTCTGGGGCTCGCTGTTGTGAGGTCGCGGGCGTAGGGTCTCTGTAAAGCTCGTCGCCTTCGTTCGCACTAGCATTGGTTTCTGCAATGATAGGCCCTGGCGTGGCCACTTCCTTAGATTTGCGCTTCTCCTTAATGGCTTGTCGGTCTCCCTCAGTTTTCCTGGCCTTTTCTGCTTCTCTCTCATGCTTTGCTGCTTCCTTCTCTTGTTTTGCGGTGGCCTTCTCTTCTGCACTGCGAAGCTTCGCTGCCTTCTTTTCTTCCTCTGATAGCTGTTAGTCAAGCTCAATGCTCACAGGAAACTTGGACCTACCCTTCGCTTGTTTCTCTTCAGCCTTGATTTCAGCTGCGCGTTCCTTCTCGATCCTCTCGCGGCGTTTCTTCTCCTCCAATTCAAGCTTACGCTCTTGTTCCTCAGCCCTACGCTTTTCATCCTCAGCCCGCCGCTTGTCGGTCTTCTCGGTGATCTCATCTAGAGTGGGCTGGATGCGGGCTTGCGCGATTGCGTCAATATCACTCTGGTCCATCCATCGGCCACCGCCAACATGCACTTTGCCATGGTTTTCCATGCGCGTTTCTGAATTTGCCTGGGCTTTCTGTCTGGCTTTTTCGTCCCATTGCTCGACCATCGCCGGCGACATCTTGCCCGTCTCATCATAAATCTTCTTGTCCATGCCCTGCATTTGCGCCTGCACTTTGCGCTCTGCCGCGGCAATCAGAGACTTTCGGTCATTCTCTCGCTTCTTGGCGTCCACATCAGCAAGTTGTTTGTTGAACTGTTCCATCTGTGAGCGGATGCGGCGGGAGCGGAAGTCGTCCTCGTCGGATTCTGAGTCATCACCGCCAGGAGTAGCCTTCGAGTCGCTGTTGGCCCGGTTGCGTCCACGGCGCATTGACAGCTTAGAGCGGGGTTTCTCATAGCCGTAGTAACTGCGGTACGCGGCGTTTTCATCATAGCCAATCTTGGCAAGTCTTTCTTGAGCGAGCTTCTGTGCAGCTTCCTGGATTCCTATGTAGCGCATGGCTTGTTGCTTGATGTCTTCTTCGCCGGTGACCGGCTGCTGGCCGTGTGCTGCTGTTGCGCCGGAACGAGCAGCCGATGCTCCGTCAATCTGCTGCTGCTGTACATCGTATATCTTCTTAGCCATTGAGATAGCAGAGGCGCGAAGAGCGTCATTATGCTTCTTCTCCTCAACCTCCAGAGCTACCGGGGGTGCGCTAGTGTACATGTCTTTGGAGATGCTCTTTGCATGCTGGATACGCGCCGCCTCCATGGCACCGGAAGGAAATTTGCCGGGTGCGGCAGTAGTTGGCTGAGACTTTCTCATGGAAGGACTGGATGCCAGCATGGCGGCACTGAGCGCATTCTTCGCAGAGTTCCTGGAGTCGGGGTAGATCTCGGCTGGTGGAGGGCTGGACCGCGCGCGCAGACGCCGCGACGAGGCATGGGCTCCCGTCGCTGCGGTGAAGGCATTCTTTCTTCCGGCGTCTGTGTACCCATAGTCGACTGCACCAGGACCAAGGTTCTGCTTTCGCATGGCGATGTTGGCTGCCGAGTTACCCTCAGCGCTGGCTTCTGGCTTCCACAAGTTCAGCTTTGCGCCATCCCTGTGTGCGAGAAGAGCGGCCTTTGAGCCTGCAGCACTGGCCTCGGGCTGCCACAATGGCGCCATCTTGTAGTCGTGTGCCAACAATGCAGCTTTCCCAGCGGCAGACGACTGCTCAGGCTTCCACCACTCCGGACTCTTCTTGTTCTGGTTGGCAAGCAATGCGGCGGTTCCGGCTGACGACTTGGTGTCGATTCCAACCACGGGGAAGCTGGGCAGATCCGAGGCTTTTGCGTACTTCAAACTGGTCGCAGCGCCTTGTGAAAGTGTGAGAAATGACGTAGCCACAGACCAATTGCGAGGGGAACTCACTTGCTGAAGACAGCTTGCCGTCGGGACCGAGAGGATTAATGCTCCGTGCGTCCTTTGCTTTGTGGTTCGTGGAGTACAGAGCGGCAGCCGAAGCCTGGTCCTGCAGCGAGTGACCTCTTGTCTGATGCGCAGAAGGGTCAGGGCAGCGCATGTTCGTGTCGGCGGACCGTGATGGAGCCGCACCATCCGTGATCCTGGGGGATCCACTGTCAGCACCTGGGGGCGCGCTCGCCGTTACGGCCGTCGTCGACATAGTGACAACAGAGTATGAAGACTGAATTTGCAGTAGAGAGTAGTTCAGGGTTGGATATCAGAAAAGTATACCCTGGATATTACCAGCCAAAGGTAACCAGCAGACATCCTCGGTGCGAACATGGCTAATATGATGATGGCGTTGTATCGTTCGCTCGGGGTGATGTCATGTCTGTGCTGCGCTGCGGTAGATCGCCTGGCATGCTTGCCTCTTCTAGGCTGGTCGCTGTTGCCCTGTAGATCGGCAGACCCCGAATCGGCCTAAGCATGAGCAGAAGCGGCTAAGAACGTCACATTCGACGTGCCCAAGAGGCCAACCTTCCAAGGAAGCCACCACTTTCATTTCATGATCCCTGCGTGCATCGCACGCTTTCGTCTTCATCATGACAGAACAACCCGGCAGTAAGGTACACGAACTCCTCAAGAGATGGCACGATTTACAGGGATGTTATGCTCCTGCGCCTGAAGCACTGGTATGAGCGGTGCTGCGTCGGCCTACTCTCCCCAGCCATGAGCGCGGCAACTCCACAAACTTCCGGCCCGTGCTATTGGCTCGTCCTGGGCACTTCCAAATGATAGTGGTTCCTGGACCAGTACCCCGATATCTGCCAGATACGCTCTTTTTGGTAGTTTCCTAAGCATGAGCGCTCGCTAGGATCTGCCCAATTCAAACGTGCTAGGCTAATGTTGGACACTACGTCAGCGCAAACGTCTTCCAAGTTGCGAAAATATCTCGAAGACTTTCCCCATCGTCTGGAACACACACCACGCCAAGATTGCTAGCATTCCTAGCACGACAAACATGACTGAATCGCTACAAACACCTTTGAAGAGCATCCTCAATTTTCGGGACGCTGGTAATTACGTCAACAAGGTTACGGGCAACACGTGAGCGGGTGTCTTCATTCAGCGGCCCATCCCTAACGACCTCTAGTCGGCTGCGAACAGGACTGTTATATCGCAGTGCACGTCCAGGTCCGTAGTGTTTCTCACCATATCTGCACGGACTAATCGAAACAGACGAAGCAACAATTCAGGACAGGCAGCGTCTTTTGAAAGATTTTGGAGTGAAGAGTATCATAGATCTGCGAACCAAGTAAGTCCTCGCCCACAAGTTTGAGTTCACTGCTGAGCAACGCAGAACAGAACATATGGAGCAAGCGCAAAAACGAGATGCTAAAATCAAAGCCTCTGCCGCAGTACCTCAGTCGAACGACGATGTTGCAGAACCCTTGAAAATAGCAGGCATTACATACCACGAGATCAACTTCAATGGCTCAGCGTTCTCTCGCATGCTAGTTTCCAAGCTCTCGTGGATTGACTTTTTCCGGCTGGCTGGACTCATGATCTTCGGATACCGCCTAGACGCCATCAAAGTCCTTGCGCCACACATGAACGAGATGGGGCTTGTTGGGCTCGCACAGAGCTCTCTCGACGTCTGCAAGGCCGAGGTCAAACAAGTCTTTGAAGTCTTGGCGGATGAGTCGAATTGGCCTGTTTTGGTGCACTGCACGCAAGGCAAGGATCGCACAGGTCTGATAGTGATGCTGGTGCTGTTCTTGCTCGAAGCGGACCACACTGCCATCGACGAGGACTACAGACTTTCCGAGGCGGAACTTGCGCCCGAGATGGAGGGGCGTATCAAGGAGATAGCGTCAATTGGCTTGACCGAGCAGTTCGCGGTGTGCCCTCCCAACGTGGTGAGCAGTGTCCACTCGCACATCACAGAGAAGTATGGCAACGTCCACGCATATCTAGAGTCGGCTGGCGTGAGCAAGGAAACGATGGCTCGACTAAAGAAATTGTTGCTCGAGGACGCGTCGTAGAGTCTTGGAGACTACAGGGAACGAGCTGCAGATGTGTGGGTCCTCGATGTAACTCTGAGAATGTGCAATACGATGCCAGAGGTGGACCGATTGTGCAGGCTCAATAAGATGAGTCTTCTTCACTGCGATCTTTCACAGTCTGCATCTTATGTCAACACAAAAACGTTGTGCACTACCCGCCGGTGTACCTTGCAAGGTGCAGTATCAGATGTTTGGAGCTAAGCTGAAGTGACACCAGCTCCCCTGCCTTAGCTTCGCTTAAGCTCACCGCCCGCCCTCCAAAACTCTCAACACCTGTGTTCTTGTGTCTTGCAAAATTTCCCAGCGAGGTGCAAGATGAGCAGCAATACCTCTGAGGAGAATTTTGAGTGGGTAGAGACGCCGCCGGCGCCCTCGCCCCTCACCCCACAGTTTGATTGTGGCGTGAAGACCACCTCGGTATGTCGCTTGCACATAACTTGACGGGCGCCCCGCCTGCCATTGAGCCTCGAGTCCTCGAGCCAGCAAGCTAACAACACATCAACAACAGTACCCAACCATTGCCAATGCTCCCCTGCCCGCAGAAGGCTCGGGTCGCGAGTCGTTCAACAACACCTTCCTCATTTCGCTGCTCGTCGGCGTCCCCGCCTACATCACATGGAGCTGGGGCATGGGCATCAAGACCTGGATCTTCCTGGCCCTTGTCTTGTTCCTCCCAATTCTCGGTCCCTTCTGGTGGCTCACCTCTGAATTCGCCCCCCGCCAAAATGAGAAGGCGAAGCTACCCGGCAAGCCCATTGAACACTACCTCAAGTTTACAAAGGCCGAGGATCGCGATGCATACTACGGCAAGAAGCTCATTCCTATTGAGACCTTCCAGGAGAAGTACTTCGATGGCGAAGTGGAGCTCAATGGCGACATGCTGGAGATTCTCGAATGGCGCCACGACTGGTCCAAGCCACGATTCACCCTTGGGCTTATCAAGCATTTCCTCTTTGGCTTCATCCCGGAAATGATCCTGCATTCTAGGTCTCAAGGTATGCTAGAAAGTATAAGGCCAACAGTGGAAAGGTGGCTAACACAAATCAGACGAAGAACAGGTCCGAGACCACTATGACCGTGGTGATGACTTCTACGGCTGGTTCCTTGGCCCACGCATGATCTACACCTCCGGTGTCATTTCAGATGTCAACACGGAGGAGAGTCTCGAACAACTCCAAGATAACAAGATGGGCATCGTCTGCGAGAAGATCGAACTCAAGCAGGGCGAAAAGATGCTCGACATTGGCTGCGGATGGGGCACGCTCGCTCGCTTTGCTTCCGTCAACTACGGTGCAAACGTCACTGGAGTCACTCTCGGCCGCAACCAAACCGCGTGGGGCAACAATGGCCTCAGAAAATCCGGCATCGAAGAAGACCAGTCGAAGATTCTCTGCATGGACTACCGCGACATTCCCGTCCCGGAGGGTGGGTTCAACAAGATTACCTGCCTTGAAATGGCTGAGCATGTCGGTGTCCGCCGCCTAGGCGGTTTCTTCCGCCAGGTTTATGACATGCTTGACGACGATGGTGTCTTCTTCCTTCAGATCGCCGGTCTCCGCAAGGCTTGGCAGTTTGAGGACTTCACCTGGGGTCTATTCATGAATAAGTATGTTTTCCCAGGTGCTGACGCTTCCACTCCTCTCGGATTCGTCATCGACACCCTTGAAGGTGCTGGATTTGAGGTCAAGATGGTTGATACAATTGGTGTACACTACTCTGCAACGCTCTGGAGATGGTACCGCAACTGGCTCGCCAACAAGGACAAAGTCACTGCCAAGTACGGCGCCCGATGGTATCGTGTAAGTTTTACTCTCGAACTAGTTGGTCTATTATGCAACTAATCACCGCATAGATTTGGGAGTATTTCTTGGCTTACTCCACGATTGCGTCCCGTCAGGGCACCGCAACATGCTTCCAGATCACTCTTGTCAAGAATCTGAATGCCGTCCACCGCGCAGATGGTATCAAGTCGCAGTTCAGTCTGGAGGCTGCTCTTGCTGCAAGCAAGGCCAAGCTCTCCAAGAAGGCATAAGCAGGGTCAAAGACGAAGATGGTTCACGACGTTGCGCTTTTTGAATTTGCTCAGCACTATGATCGATGATACAACGACATCACTACGATGACAAAGAAAGTACGGTGGCAATAGTACGAAAAATGGGTGACGGCTTGACGCTTCGGGGAGCGGAAGGTGGAAGATTAGCGCGATTGCAAAGTGCGAAAGATGTAGCGATGGATAGGAATACGAGCTTTGAGATGAAATGTGATATTTGATAGCCATTCTATGACATCATTCCGGTGTTTACTGCTCTTCGCCAGCCATTGTGTAGGCTGATAAGGAACTCCACGTAGCCTGACGATCCACGATCTTGATCGCGACACGCTAGCGACCGTGTGCTCCGCCACAGTGTGTGTCAATAGATGTCCCAACATCCGGGTCAACATCGCTCCCTCTTGGGCAGTATCCAATCAGCCTTGTTACAACAAGATCTGACTCTGCCGTTCAGTATCCCATATGAGAAATAAGCTTGCATGTGGCTCCGAGATCGCCGCTCTCATGTGCTAGTATGCTTCTGCACACAATCCTCCAGCATAGCGAGGAGCTCCTTCTTCCTCTGCTCCCCACACCAGCTCCCCTCTATCGAGTTCTGGACAATGACCTTCCACTCCTCCACGTTCAGGTTGAACGCATCCTGTACTGCGCAATAGTTCTTGAGGATATATCCACCAAAGTAGGCCGGGTCATCGCTGTTCAAGCTGAATTTGACGCCTGCCTCGAGGAACTTGCGGATCGGTACCTGCGCAACATTCTCAACCGCTCTGAGGCAGACGTTGCTCAGTGGGCAGACCGTGAGCATGATATTTTCCTTGACGACGCGCTCCAGCAGCGCCGGGTCCTCAACCAGTCGAATTCCATGGTCGATCCTCTCAGCACGCAGCGCATCCAACGCGCCAGAAATGTATGTCGGATCCCCTTCTTCGCCCGCATGCGCCGTTCTCCTAACTCCCATCTTCTCCGCTTGCGCATACATCTCCTCAAACAATTCCGGGCGAAACCCAACCTCACTCGAATCCAGTCCTAAGCCCTCAATCACCCTCTCTTCGCCCTCGAAATATCCGCCCGCAACCGCTGCGGCCATCGTCTCCCGTGACTCTTGGACTGGCAAATGGCGCAAGAAACACATAATCAGCTTGCTCGTCACACCCAACTCTTTCTCTGCGCGATTACACGCCGCCTCGAATCCCTTGACTACCGTGTCCAAGCTAATTCCCCGTGCGGTGTGGCTCTGCGGATCGAAGAATACCTCAGCGTGCTTCACGCCATCCGCCGCTGCAGTCGTAAAGTACTCCCAGCCTAGCATTTCAAAGTCATCTTGCGTGATAACTACGTCAAGTGCGCGGTAGTAGTACGCCAGGAAGCTGTTGAGATCGGTGAAGTGGTTGTACCGCGCAGCTAGCGCTTCAGGGGATGCGTACGCAGGATCCTCGGATGCGGAGGGCAGTGTGATGTTATTTTTGGAGGCCAGTTGGAAGACAAGGGAGGGAGAGAGGCATCCCTCGAGATGAAGATGGTGTTCGCATTTGGGAAGGGAGGCGATGAGGGAGTGGAGTTCGGACTTGCACATTTTGGGCGGTTTGCGTTGTGAAATTTAGGATATTGGAAAAGAGTAGTATTTCTTTGAAAATTAAAGAAATGCCCTTACTTCTTATATTTATTTTCCTATTCTTGATTCGCAATCCTGCGTTTCGAGTAACTGGTGGATACGCAGCCCTGGTTTTTTAGCTGCTTTGAAATTTTCAGGGCATCGGTGAACGCCGGCGGTGGAACATTAGTCGGAGCCTTCCTTATCGGGTACTGCAACATTACTGTGTGGTGAATTGAATGTTACCTTCACACACCCGTTCGTAGGTGTTACGCAGTCGCCGCTCTGGAGGTGTTGTATTGCAATAGTGATGATGGGGATGAGCTTTGGCTGTTAATCAATTCATCGCCACAAATCACAACTCTGGGCAGAAGTGACATTCTGTGCGACCATCGAGTATCTGCGCAGCACCACGGGACTGCGAGAACGTTGCAAACGAATACTTACAAAAGAAGAGTTGATTACTTTTTGACATCTGTCTCGTTGTCTAGTTGCGCACCAGAGACCAATGACCAATAAAGGTAAATGGGTTTAGGCTGAGTGGTAAGCGTGGGGAAGGCGCTAGTGGGCGTGGTCAGGCTCGGTTACGAGGTTCTCCTTTTGAGCCACCAAGCTAACGTCATCGACGGCGCCTTCATGTGCATGTATCTGCAACGTACCGTCTTGGCTGCTATGGATCGTGTCTGTTCCCATCAATTAGCGATCGCCATGGCGCGATGAGATACCACTCGGATGTCTTAAATTCCGAGCAGTTGATTGGAGCGCGCAACACGCCCCGTTGGTAGCTTGAGACTCGTCACAGGCATTTTGGGGGCCAAGCATCTTGCCCGTCAGCGCTACCGAGACTATAATCTGCAGACTATTATATCCTTAGGCTGCTTCATCTCGCCTTGCTTCTCTAACACCAAACAAAACATGGCAGATACACAGTATGCTATACTGGCACTTGTGCCGGCAGTCGCTGCGGCGTTGTACTACATGCTGCATCAATGGCGGTATGGAAAGTTCGCTCATATCCCCAGTCCACTGAAGAGGAATCTCTTCATCGGTCATCTTGGGTACATTGGAGACGAATACAAGAAAGCTGGTAGTTCAGCAGTGCATCCGGGTAAGTGTAATATTCGACTACCAGTGCTGTCATTGATCGCTTTAGATTATGTCCTCGAGAACATCTGGAAGGCACATGGATCTCCTGATTTCATGTTTTTCGATACCAGACCGGCACAGTATCCCTTGGCTTTGATCACCTCTCATGACATCGCGGAGCAGATTTCAAAGGCGACAGAAATGCAGCGCTATAGCACGACCAAGTCACCCACCATTCAAGGAGGCCTATATCGTCTTATCGGTCGATATTCACTTCTGAGCGAAGAAGGCGAGTCTTGGAGATCTCTCCGCAAGCGCTTCAATCCAGGCTTCGCGCCCCAACACCTCCTCTCGCTACTTCCCGTCGTTCTTGACAAGACGTATACGTTCATGGCGAAGCTCGACGCACTGGCGAAGTCCGGGGAGGTAGTGGAGATGGAGCCTCTCTGCACGAATGTCACTTTCGACATCATCGGCGAAGTCGTCACAAACATCGACTGCAAAGCCCAGGACGAAACTGTACAAGGCGATGACATTGTTAAAAACTTTCGAATGCTCGGCAGCACCTACACTGGTGCGTCCGGCTTAAGTATGTTCGCTTGGGCGAATGTTCCGCTACATGTCAAAAGATACATCTACAGCAACCGGCTCGATGTGGCTGTGAAGAAATGTATTCAAGAAAAGTTCGACGCCCAGCAGGCTGGCAAAGGCAACAGCAAAGATCGATCGGTGCTCGCGCTAGCTCTCAAGGATACGGAAGTCTTGACGCCGATGATTTTACAAAGCATCTCGGACCAGGTCAAGACCTTCCTCTTTGCGGGACACGACACGACATCGATATTGCTTCAAAGGGTGATATACGCCCTTTCAATCCACCCAGAGTGTCTCGCCAAGGTACGAGCCGAACACGACAGTATCTTTGGTGACTCGGATCCCAAAGACGTGTTCACCGCTCATCCTGACGAGACAATCAAAGCACTCGCCTACACCTCAGCATGTATCAAAGAAGCTCTGCGGCTTTGGCCACCCGCAGGGACGGCACGCATGTCACATAACGGCCTCAAGATTCGTACGTCGGATGGGGAGCAGGTATGCCTGGACGGAACGGTACTATACCTATGCCAGCATATCATTCAGCGCGACCGCAAGGTGTATGGAGAGACCGCCGACGATTTTGTTCCCGAAAGATGGACGGGCGATATCGACACCAGCAGTGCAACAGTCGACGAGGACGGCTCGGTGACAGGAGCAAGCAGGATACCCATTAGTGCATGGCGAGCCTTTGAACGCGGACCCCGCAACTGCATTGGTCAAGAACTTGCGAATCTCGAGGCTAGAGTTATTCTAGCGTGCGTGCTACGGCGGTACGATTTCATCAAAGTTGGCACTGGGGAGGTTGAGACGAACGAGACAGGGCAGCCGATCATTGACGAGAAGGGGAAGTACAAGACAAAGTCTGAGCTCATCAGTGTAAGTCTTAATCAATCCCGGTGCTTCTGACGATACTAAGATTCTACAGACGATGGCCATTACCTCAAAACCTATCGACAAGACGGTAATGCGGATCAAATTCCACCAGAAGGCTACTTGTACGCCAAAGGATGAAGGAAAGTGGGATGTGACATGTGAATAATACTAGAAATCCGTATATAGGGACCATGTAGGGCGATTAAAACTCTCAATATGAATGTTGCGTACGATCTCACATACTGTGACCAAATATATACTGTAGTGTAATGTTGGTGGTGTTGTGGTGGGTGTGCGCAGCGACCGCCCGTCAGTTCGTCCGAACAAAGCTCGGCGCGTCGGGAGGGTTGACCCCCGATGGATGAGAAATCGATGATGTAGGCGCGCTGCTGCCTTAGGAACGGACGAAATGTGAACGTCCTACGTGTATAAACTTCTTCTTGCGCGCCGTGAGCTATTCAGTAAATATTCTTGTAGGTATAAGAAACCCAAACCAGTAAGTTTGACCATGAGCGATGGTATAGGTACCGTCCAATAACATTTCAGCAATCAGCAGTCACGCAATCCGGTCCCACGATGACTTTATCGTCTGAGCGTCATCAGCACCAGTCAACCCGACCAAATTACGCGGAGCCTGAGCAGGAAGAGGCCGGGCCCTTCTACCTGCGACTTATCGAACGACTGCAGTCTCGCGGTGGCCATCGCAATGCACATAAACGTGTCTTCGGACGGCTCCCGGAAACATCGCAAGACCGCCTCAATGCCTCCCTAAACGATGTACCCTTCGATACCGATAAGCTCGTAGCTGCGAGCCCTTCCACCATACAGGAGAAGGAGAAGACAGTGCTATATCTAGCATATGGCTCCAACCTCTGCAACGAGACGTTTAGAGGCAGGCGCGGCATTCGTCCGCTGTCGCAAGTCAATGTCCTCGTACCTTCGCTGCGGTTAACCTTCGACCTCCCTGGCATACCATACGCAGAGCCATGCTTCGCAAACACAGCGCGCCGCGTACCCGATGCTCCTGTTTCCCATGATGGTAGTCTAAGTGGCGACGACTACCACAAAGACCGCTGGCACAAGGGTCTCGTTGGTGTCGTCTACGAAGTCACAATGAGCGACTACGCACACATCATTGCGACCGAAGGCGGCGGCTCGTCATACAAAGACATCCTCGTCGAATGCCACGTCCTGCCCTTCGCCGATACAGTCCCCACAATACCGACTTCGAAGCCGTTCAAAGCACACACCCTCTTCGCGCCAATGGTCAATTCCGATCGTACGATGTGCTGCGCGACAGAACGCGTCTCGCGACCAGATCCCAGCTACGCACAGCCGTCCGCACGCTACCTTAAGCTGATTACGGATGGCGCGATCGAATGCGATTTACCTGCGGAGTACCAGGAATACCTCCACGATATCCGGCCATATACAATCACAAGCAAGAAGCAGCTTATGGGCAAGGCGCTATTTCTGTCCATATGGCTGCCATTCGTCCTGCTCATCATGACGCTCTCGAAGCTATTGCAAGACGATAAGGGGCGAGCGCCGAAATGGTTTGCGCCATTTTCGGCAATGGTATTCAAGGGCATGTGGACAAGCTATGATGGGGCTTTCAAGAAAGTGTTTGGAGAAGGAGAGAGAACCGTAGGGGATGAAGAACTGGGAAAGAGGGTCGAGAAGCCAATGGGTGTGAGGGATGTTGAGGAGGAGGGATTGCTGGAAGAAGCGTTTGTAAGGTTGGACAAGCAGGCTATGAGTAATGGTGATAGTTTGAGAGAGAGGGGCGAGCGTAACCTAGTGTGAAGTCGGTTCAAAGTCGAACTTACGTCCCAGGTCTAGTTACAATGTGTAATGGATTCGAAGCCTAAAATTTATATGTCTTCAAGCCTCGATCCTTAATGGTGACCGCTCTCGGCAGTCGAGGGGTGCTAAGCGCGACGAATGACCCAGATCATCCTCCCATCCAAGTCCACATTCTCATCTGTAGCTACCTCACCATCATCCGACTCTACCTCGCCGTCGTTCTCCTTTACTTCCTCATGCAGTGAGTCTTCCCCTTTGCTGTCTACAAACTCCTTCCTCTTCACCATTACAATCTCTCCACGGAACCAAATCTTGGCCAACCTCGCCAGTTCCTCATCCACTAGCTTAGAAACACTCTCATATGCCTCTCTCCCGTCTCCATTCTCAATTTCATGACACCGGAATCCCACCAAATCTACCTTCACAATCAATTTTTCCAGATCCAATTTCACCTTCACCTTCTCGAAATACCCCAGATCAATCCTCCATCCCTTCTCAAGGAAACACTCATCCCAATCCAACCCATCGAGCTGCATCTCCAACACTTTAAGCTGTGACGATACTAACGCAGCGACATCGTCGTAATCACGAAGTCTGGAGGGGTGTACGCATTTCGAAGCGTAATCATGAATGAAAAATCGATCGGAAACCACAAACTTCGTGGCAGCTGGCATACCAGCAAGTCGATTGAACTTGCGCTCATCGGGGTCGTGGTCAATATTGGGTAGCCCGCGTAAAGGGAACACGTCCCATGTTGCGTGAAGGCGAAGTTGTGCGATACCTTCAGCGAGCCAGGCCTTGCTGGTCAAAAGCCAGATGGGTAGACCGCGGAGAGTTGGGCTGGGGAAGTTCGCATATTGGATTTCCGTTGTGACGGCAGAGCCGGGTGCCAGGGAGTGACGGATGGAGGGTGTCAGATGTAGTAACAAGTGGTAGATCATGTTGCGGAGTTCGAGGGGAAGGCCGAAAAATGGGGGCACGGTGGGTTTGTCAGGAGCAACTGCATCGTTCGTCGCGGGATTTGTGTTATGCGTGTCCTGATCAAGACTCGATGCTGTGCGCTCCATGTCGAAGTCGTGTGTGCGAGGATGTATTGGGAGGCCTCGAGATTTGATGTTCAAGGTTGAATTTGCTAGTGGAGTGTAGATTGGATGCTGGGTAGGATGTTGATGATAGTAGTTAGCCTTGAATATATATAGTTGATCGTCATTGGATTGAAGTGAAGTTTGCAAGTGACGATACAATGCAGTGACAGGCAGCCATCAGTACTCCCGCAAGCAACAGCTACAGAACCGCCAGAAATTGAATGTTTTGATTGAGTCAATGATAGTAAATCCTCATCTTTGGAGCATTGACATGAAATCATGTTTGACTGCAGGTGCAGCCTCGCCAGGTCATGTGACGGAGGAATGGCTGGAAACGCTAGTGTAATATCTGGTTATGAATGGCCACTAGTATATAGCGCCTCCCTGCTCACTACACTCTGTAAGACTTTTTACATCAATCCATCAACCGAATTCATTGTCAACTAACGATCTTCCTGGGCACAAATTGCGTCAACCTTGAAAATCTACGATCTGCAAGGTACATCATGACCGACACTGCCATGGCTCACGGACGAACCTCACCAATAAATGACGCAGGGTTTTCTGCGCTAGCTCACTCCCACTTCTTCGAGCTCCCGCCAGAGATGAGAGACATAGTCTACCACTGGCTGTGGAAATCCACTCCTGATATCCTGCTCTCCATTGGCCGAATCGGCCGTATATTGCGCCCAAGTCGGAAGCTCACCCGCCTCACGTATGGCAGTGTACGCAACGGTCCTCAATCGCATGGTCTACCTGTCTGGCTCTTGACGAATAAGTCTGTTCTCGCGGAAGGTCTTCGTCAACTGCAACTCCATCAACACCACTCAATCGGGGAGACAGAAATCAAACGACTCAGCAAGATAGGGGCAGATTTCAATCTTCTTGCTGGCCTGCCGGCAGCGACACGTTTGTCGGTGGTTGGCGATGGCTACAGATACATAGACTTTTTCAACTCTGGCGAGGCAGTATCCTTGTACGCCGTGTCTGAGAACAGACAGAATACTTTCGATACAGCGCGGATGCCCAATCTGGAGGTGCTCGAGATCAATCTGGTGGTCGCATATCCATACGAATGCCTCAAATTCGGACAGTCGATTGACTTATCTTTCTTTGAGACAACGGCTGCGCGGCTAAAACGCTTGAATGTCGAAATTGTGGCCGAAACGCTCGGTACGTCTAGATATGTTTTCATGGAGTCAAGCGCAAACATTCGCAAATTAGCGCTAGCTGAAGTCACTCGTTTGGGTACGATACTCGTTGGTAGTGGTGCGGTGGTGGAGATTCACGATGGCGCCAGAAACCAAAGCCCTGACGCGGACCACCGATGGTCCATTGTTGTTCACCAAGCCTGATGTTGCGTCGACAAACCAAGACCATGTGGTGGTACAGCTTGTGGCTCTGAACGAAGCGTTTAGGCTGTGAGCGATCTCGACAGTAAGAATGTGCATTGCGAACTCGATGATTTGGAGGTACAATTTCACGCATGTAGACAAGAATCTGGCATGCAGATGGTCTACCAGAGGTTCGTAATCTAGGGAGGCGAGTACTAGTCCGGACCAATATACATCAGTATTAGAATCATCGCGATGTTGACATACCTAGCTGAATTGGAAAAGGGTACCACATTAACCGGAAGTGATGAATAGAACTTGTGTTGAAAGATCATGCCGAATGACAAGATTGGTTTATGTGCAAACAAGCACTGGCGTCGTGACGAAGCATGACGAGCTCCAAATTCCTTGCCGGCCTCCTGCACTGCTGCAGTATTCCCACTTACCAAAGAACACCGACTCCACCGTTTCAAGGTTCATTGCCCATAACATCATGCAGCCTTCCTCTCCAGAAACTGCCCAAGGCTTTTACAAATACCTCGCTTACTCCGCAACAGGATCTTTGACGAGTCCGGGATCTTTGATGTCAAGGCAACGCTCTGGATTTGACTTGTGGCACTGTCGAGCTAAGCATTAGACGAGGTCGCAATGGATTTAAGCAGATGTAAGAGTAATTGTTGGAAGCCATGGAGAGGCCCAATAACAAGTAGACTAGGATCAGGAAGGGCCTTTATGGAAGCATTGTCTATTACATTAAGATCTGAAGACTTGCGAATTATGGAACACTTGGTCAAAACATTACATCCATCTGTATAACAGTCTCGCGGCTCTGCTACGTAACCTTTCCTTTCATTGGCGTCCTGCTGCAGAGTTGTCATTTGATTCGTCATCGTGCAAACTTCAAAGCGCAGTGCCATTTGTTGGTGCATCAGCTTTTCCATTTGCGTTGGTATCGGGTGCTTTTGCATCGTCTTTGCTCGTTGAAGGATCATCGCTAGCGTCTGGGATAGTTTTGGCAGGCTCTTCTGGAGGTGGTGGCGTCTTCGACTTTGGCGGTGCAGATGCAGGAGCCGCATCCGGGTCATCTGGTGTCGCGACAGGTGGCACAACTATGCCTGTTGGTGCGGATGGGTCTGGGATGTTCGTGGCAGGAGCAGGGACGGGTGCTTCCACAGCGGCAGGAGCAGCGGCAAGCTGTCCGGGTCGAGCGCGAAGGGCCGCATTAGCACCATCGGTGACTGCATTCATGTACATATCTGGGTCGTTCATGGTGTTGTTCTTGACGACCTTGTCGTATAGCCTCGTCAAGCGTGCGACCTCACTACGCACGGAGATAGAGTCGTCGATAGCTATCTCGTCGTATCCATGCACGCCACTCTGAATCCCAAGCCACATGACCTCCGAATTCTCAATCTCATCAACCACCCTGTCGAGATCGTCGCGGAACATCCGAGCTCGCATAGGCTGTCCTCGCGATTTCAAGTAAGCGACCACGCCTGCGATAATGGTGTTGAGAGCGCCAAAGACCGTGATGAGGATGTGCGAGGATCCAGAAGCACCAAGACCAGTCAAGGCAGCGCCTAAAACGACTTGCGTGAGGAGCAGAGAATTAGACAGCGTCGCAGTAATCAGGTAGGTGCAATTCTGCGCATTTCTCCGGTGAGTCGCGCGGCCATACAGCGACCGTCTTGCGACTCTCGGTGCGCGCGCATCTGGCGGTAGATTGGATGGTGGGACTCCAGCTAAGGCGCAGAATTGAAGGTGGATATCTTGAGCATCAGGTCGGAGAGTCTGTGTGGCGTATCCGAATGATTGTGAGGACCCCAAGAGAGGTGTCTCCTCGCCATACGCCGGCATGGTTGGGTGTATCGATGCGTAGTGAGCGGTACATTGTGACGGTGAAGAGATTGTGGCGGAGATAGCGCGAGGCGTCGCTTGAACACCCCTTTGCGGGAAAGCTCGTTGAAGATCATGGCGCCTTGCTCTTTCTGCTTCCCATCGTGGCCAGGGAGATTTTCCATGAAGTTGCGATAAAGATACAGCAGGTACGAACAGCTGACGCTTGGAATTCCACAGATGCAGGACAGATGAGCATGGGGTTGCACCAGCCAATCACGCGGTCCATCAAAGACCGGACCCTCTTTTCGCACCAGCGTACCGGCGTGAACGACCGTCCCCAGCTATTCACAGCACCATATCATGAAATCTGCTCTCAGCACTACCATCGGAAGTTATCTGGGCGCCATGGGGTCTCCTCACGTATACGAGTATAGATTTGGTCAATAGCTGGTGTTAAACTTTTTGAGGAACAGTGTGGTACCCGTCATCGAGCACGGCAGCTTTGGTATTGCGTATTCATCAACAAATAACACCTTTTACACCTCAAAAGACGCACTATGCACAGTGTATACATTCGCAGAATCATGTTCATGTCCTTCATCCGTCACGCAGGTAAAACGCTCCTGCATCACATGAATCTTGGGCCGCGCCTTCCAAGGTCCCTTCCTTGAAGTGCTTTTGCGGCGTTATCATTTGGCTGCGCATCGCCGAAGCCACATCCTCCATCACGCTCTTGTGCTATTACAGGACCTATTTATAATCAGTCACGCAACTTGAGCATTCACAATGTCATGACATACCGGCACACTTTCCCGAATTGAACCCACAGCATCCAGCAGCACAATCGGCGTCTGACGTGCAAGGACCAGTGATGAACTGGGTCCCTGGAGCCTTTGCGGGAGTGTTACCTCCTGCTGGCGCCGGCTGTGCAGGAGCAGCTGGTTCCGTCACATTCGCTTGGCCGTTACCATTTCCGTTTCCGTTTCCGTTGGCATTGGCATTGGCATTTCCTTTTTGGCCGTTGAGAGCGTTCTGGTTGGGTTGTGCGTCGCCAAATCCACATCCTTCGCCGCGCTCATTCGCAACGAAGGGAGCCGCACATTTGCCAGATGTGAACCCACAGCATCCCGATGCACATGCAGCATCAGATGTACATGCTCCTGTGATGAATTGGGTGCCTTGACCCGCAACAAAGACGGAGACTTCGAAGGTTAGAGTTAGAAACTAAAGGGTTGTGGGTATGAGCTCACGGCCAAGAAGAGTAATGAGCTTGAAGATTGGAGCCATTTTTGATCACGATACTGAGTGAATTGAAGGTGTAGGAATATTGATTGATTGGAAAGGACCGGCCAGCTTCGCCAGGAAGTAATAAGAATGTGTGATAGAGGTAGAGAAGAGAATACTGCAGGACTGCACTAGTTGTGGTGGCTACATGATCCTGAGGATGCTCACTATATACCATGCCTTCCAGCTGTGCCACTTCAGAACGATTCACTCTGACACTGCAGGTATGATCAAGAAAGGATAGGCGCACATCTCGAAACGGTAGCAGTCACTGAGGCCTTCTAGCTGCCTCAACGGGTCAGCCGATCCGTGTGGCGATGAAAGGAGGTGACATCCAGCTCAGTGACACTGGAGGGATGCAGCGCGTAATACCATGTTTCGGAACCGATCTCGTTTGCGAATGGGGCGGAGTAGAACAACTTCAAGGTTCTAGTTTAGAAACGCAATGTAAAAGGCACTCTGATTCTTGTGAACATTGTGCGTTTTGATGTGGCGCAGTCGCCGGGGAAGGTGAGGTGTTGATGCTGCGAAATGTGGGGATTAGGGAGACGGAAGCCGGTTAAGCGAGCCAATCGAGGCGGCCCAGAGTCATCCCCTTTCGACCACAACGCGCTTATCCTCGCATGGCAACGACGCTCAGGCATTCCACGTTTCCCGTCTGTTTGAGGAAGCAAGGCAACAAATGTGGCCTGCGCCGTTCTATCTTTACGGTTTGCGGCATAAAGCCGGTGGGCCGGCTCAGACCGAACAGGTCTCAAACATCCTGGTTTGCCGCTCGGAACGTCTGGACTCCGCTCTACACGCTGAAGAAGCGACGCCATGCTGCCTGCAACGGCGCTTGACTGGCACAAGGCACACCTTCGTGGTACACCCAACTGAGTCTCAACACACGCGTGCATTTCAGCTTACATGAATCCTGAACAAGAATCAGTTCTGAATAACTTATAGATTTACAATCTGTATCTGAATCCAAATGTCTTCCAGTCTGTCACATCATCATAGTCCTCTTGCACAAGCTCGACTGCACCAGGTCGGGCACCCAAATCGCGAACCTCAGCGTCGTCCACCATTTTCCCAGCTGCAACTATGCCTCCAGCACCCGCGCTACCTTTCACACCTTCCTGCTTCTCTCTCTTTGCATTATACCATTGCAGATAGAATCTGAGAACGACTGCGAGTCCAACCACGAGGCAGTAACATACCAAGATGGCTCGGAATGCGGTGTTATAGTGAGGGGCTTCCGTCGCCTTGAAGAATTGAGGTCCAGCGATGTTGCCCGCACAGTAAGCAATGAAGAGCATCGCAGTCATGGTCATCTTCTTAGTGACTCCTTTGAAGTTGGCGCCAACGAGAGAGATCAGAAGCGGTATGGCGCCAGGACCGGTGGATAGCAGGAAGTATCCAAAGAGTTGTACCCCGTGGGACGTTTTGGGTCTGACGTAGATGAGTGAGCTTCCCACCACTGCGGGCAGAACCACGCAAATGATCAGGATGCAATTCATTTGTCGGAAACGACCAGCAAGCCACCCAGTACCAGCGATGGTGCACGCTGAAATGACCGATGCAGGGATGACCAGAAGCGTGGATTCTAAACTGGTGAAGCCGAAGCTTTTGAGCACCAGATTACCAAAATTTTGTGTTCCGCCGTTGGGAATTTGCGTCAAAAGACTCATGCTGAAGATGATCCAAGACTTCGGGTCCATCAGGCACTCAAGCGCCTGATCGAGTTTCCAAGTGGCTTTATCGGTGCGACCAGTACCTGCAAGGACTACGCGATCGGCTGCAAACTTTCGCTCCTCTTCGGTAAGAAATTTCGCTTTCTCAATGCTGTCCGGCAGGAACAACAATAGCGGAATCGCCCAGACGAACGTCAAGACTCCAAGAATGATGTACATCCACTTCCAAGGGTGAAGGCTATCTTCGATATGACCGACACCGTAAGCGATGAATGAAGCTACCAGGCCACCGACTGAATTGCCAGCAAACCAAATTCCAGTGCGGGTGGGAATCTCATCTCGCGTGTACCTGCACATGTCAGCCTGCAAGTCGGATCCCAGAGTTGTGACACTCACCAGGTACTTGTGATGAAGATAAAGCCTGGTGTGATGGACGCTTCTGCTACCCCGAGCAGAAAGCGAACGGTGATGAGGCCTCCATAATTCGAACAAGCGGCGGTAAGTGCCACGACCGCACCCCAGAAAAAAGTGTTGATCGATAGGTACTTGGCAACTGGTAGCTTCGCGACCAGAAGCGTGGTTGGGTACTCCCAAAAGAAGTAACCAAAGTAGAAAACTGAAGACACCCAGGAGTATTGTTGACCTTTGAGATGTGTGTCTTCTCGCAGTCCAAATACCGAAGCAGATGATAAGATAGTTTTATCCATGAAATTTAGATTGTAAGTGATGAACATAAGTGGGATCAGCCGCCAGTCGATCTTGCGCAGAACACGCTTCGCCATCTCTTTATCGCCGCCATCTCCCTCGATGATGGGTTGAGGTCCGTGAGCCTCTCCGTCGCGTTCTGAGTTGTCCATGGTGTTGACAGCTAAGAGATCAGGATTGAAGGCAAAATATATGCATCGTAGATCGCTTCTTATCAGGTTCTGAACGATATCGGCGTTCATTCCCGTTCTCTATCTTCAGAAAAGATGATCACCAAGAAGAGTGGGGGAGGACTAAGCGCTTCAAGCAAC
This sequence comes from Paraphoma sp. B47-9, assembly GCA_001748405.1. NCBI lineage: Eukaryota > Fungi > Ascomycota > Dothideomycetes > Pleosporales > Phaeosphaeriaceae > Paraphoma > Paraphoma sp. B47-9. Next base: position 36,457 of record BCLK01000052.1, read on the forward strand.
CGCCACCACCGCTAAGACTTTAGCTAGTGCCTAAAGCAGTTAGCAACCCGTCAGCCGTTGCTTCGAAAAACGCTTGCCTCGGACACTGTCAACCGACGGCGAAGTGTACGTTTCCGATATGTGCGAAGCCGTATGGCTAAGAGAACGCTGACGCTTACGTCCGAAAAAGGCATCTCGCAGCAAGTCACTCTGTCCACATCAACATCTCAAGACCGTCAAGACCGTTATTCATAATGGATGGGCTCGAAATATCTCCCTTCATCAAAGCCCTCCCCAAGGTCGAGCTTCACGTGCACATTGAAGGAACTCTGACACCTGCTTTGCGATGGAAGCTGGCACATCGTAATGGTGTCAAGCTTCCATACACCACTTTTGAAGCCCTGTTAGACTCATGGTATATACGTACAAGCGCTGTCTAGTCAGTACAGTATTAACAATTTCTTAGTAAGGAGACCGAATGCTTCAATATGATGAGAAAATTCATTCTCTAACTTTCCCATTGAAGATAAGGTGACATATAACCATCGCAAAGAAGTCAACGGCAACGATGGACGACCCACTTTTCTGGAAGCCTATTTCGCAGGATGCCAAGTCCTCATCACAGAAGACGACTTCTACGAACTTGGCATGGCATATCTTGAACGATGTAAAGAGATGAACGTCCGATATTGCGAGCCGTTCTTCGACACACAAGCACACACCGAAAGAGGAATTCCAGCACAAACAGTAATGGACGGTTATATGCGAGCTCAACGCGATGGCGCAAAGAAGTACGGAGTGAACAGCAACTGGATATTTTGCTTCTTGAGAGATCGACCGCTGTCTGAAGGCCTTGAAGCATATCGTGCTGCACGGCCGTGGGCGAGGCTAGCAGATGGAACTGGAAAGGGTCTCTTTCATGCCGTGGGCCTTGCCGCAAATGAGTTTGAAAAGCCACCTCTGTTGTTCGAAGAAGGGTTCCAACTTGCGATCAAGGACGGACTGCATGTGACAATGCATTGCGACGTAGATCAGAAAGACGCAGCAGACCATGTTCACGATGCAATATTCGACGTTTGCGGTGGCAAAGGAGCAGAGCGTATCGACCACGGACTAAACGCAATAGACCGACCTGAGCTTATGGCGGGTCTGAAAGAACGTGGTATTGGACTCACCCTATGTCCTCATGCGTATCATCGCCGACAAGCGACGGACGTACTGTTCCCGAAAATCAAGAAATTGATCGACGAAGGTGTGAAGGTCTGCATCAACAGCGACGATCCAACATATATGCATGATGTATGGGTGGATGGAAACATGCAGAAGGCATATACATATTGTGGCCTGAGTAAAGCACATATGGTCGAGCTAGTCAAGAACGGGATCGAGATGTCTTGGGCCGACGAGAATGTTAAGAACGAGATACTGCAAGAGCTTGAAACGATAAGTATAGCCGACTAATGCTAGGCAGTACTGAAGCCTACTATCCCAGATACATATGTACTTTCATCCAACCTTCATTCCCGCACACACGCCCTCATCCTCTACTTTCCTCTGACTCACAGACATCTCCACATCAAACCTACATACACGACCGCCCCCCACACGAACTCAACGTATGCACATACCTCAACTTCCCCCCCTCAACCCTAAACTCATGACTATCCGGCAACCCCGCGGCCCCCACCTCGCCCTGCCTCCCATTGAAATCCATAATAACATCCACCGTCCCATACTCCTCGTCAATCACATACTGTCTATTAACCAATTTCACACCATTCGGGATCCCGACATCGCACTTATCGCTCGCCGTTCCTTTCCCCGTGTACGCGCCGCCCTCGAGCCGCGCGCACGGCGTGCCCCACGGCACTTTGACGTTCTTGTCAGCGAAAATGTCGCAGTATGCGTCGGCTGCGGCTTGGATTGTTGCGCGCGTGTCGCGCTTTTCAAGGGGGATGGGATCCCATTTTTCGCGCGAGGCCCAGTAGTATGTTCCTGTGACGTTGAAGAGCCAATCGCCTTTTGTAGTCATGATAGTATCGATTTTAGACACGGCGTTGGTGGTGTTGTCCAGACGCAGTTGTGTGGCGATTACATATGGCGCGGCGGCGTTGGTGACGATGAATTCGCTGAATGCTGCACATTGCGTGACGTCGTGTTGAGAACGGGCGTGGTCGATTTTAAGCGCTTTGGATAGGATGCTGGTGCTCAGAGAGGCCGTCTTGCGGTTCTCGGTGTAGGTTGCGTTGGCGGCGAAGGAGGATTTGCCGGATGTTTGTGCGGCGAGGAGGGCGTCAGTGGCGGATGTGAGGATGTCGCGGGTGCATGCTGCTGACGATTGGGCTGTGAGAATGCTCACGAGAAGTGTGGTGAAGATGTGCATGATTGGAGTTAATGGTTGTTGGGTTCATTCTCAGTGAGTCGTCAAGCATTAATGGATAGCGCCTCCTCCACAACGATGAGTACGTGTGGAACTGCCATATCATACATTTTTGACCGGCCAATTGGAATGAGTGTGAGTATTGCTCAATCGTAAATGCCAAAGTCGGCAGTAGGATTGGCGAATCGGAACCATGCCAAAAGAACTTCCGATTAGAGTCAAAGTGTGCAAGGGTATTAAGCTCACATTAGCCGAACGTGAACGTACTGTAATTGTTATGTGGGGAGACTGATCAAATGGGAGCTCGATTCGCAGGTTAGCATGGCTCCCAGCCGAGTACCATCGGCAGTGTCTCTAGCGTTGAGGTACATTATAGCATGTAATAGCTCGCAGAACCAGATACGATAATCGTAAGTATCTCTAAGTCTGCTGGATAAGCCTACTGCTACAATTTACATTCATCCCAGCTTTCATGTACGCGTGAAGATCCAGTGATAAGGTCCTGGTGCGACAGCATCGGGTTGAAATCGCGGCTCGACCCTAAGTAAGCCCCCGTCACCAAACACTTCGTCCCCTACACCCTTAATTGCCGCTATGAGTGACGACTTGAGCCCGTCGTTGAGATCATCGCAGCATAACTCAATCTCGAAAACGAGCTTCTTGAGATGGGGACGAAGATCCTTCAATGCACTCGCGTGCAATTCGGACAAGTCGAATCCAGGATTTCCATTGTCGAGATAGAAGTGAGCAGTGGCATTGATGGTTAGCTCCCGAAGTGTGCGAGTTGCAGCAATGTCTTTCATAGGAGCCGCAAACTTGGTGCAGTCCCGAGGGCTGGGTGTAAGGGTGCCGCCAGGGTGCCGGTGGACTCGCACCATGAAGGATGTGAGACAGACGACGAGGTTGAAAGCCCCTTTTTGGAACAAGATCGATGGGCACCACATGCTAGGAGCTGTGCCAAAAATAACAGTCCACCTTCCTCTAATATTGAACTGCTCGCTAGCTTCAGCAAGAACCTGTTTGCTTGTGGTGAGCCATGAAGGGAAACCGGATGACATATCGCCGTGGTTAAAGTATTCCGCAGTGATGTATCCGTACTTGCTCAAGTACCTGAAGTTGAGGTGTGGCGTATGCTTCCACAATTCGTGGTAGATGCAGTTACGCAGCTCTAATGGCAGATCCAGTATGTTTGTCGGCATCTTGGATTCCCAAGGTCATGCAAACTCGTTTTTCTTGCTAGGCGCGTCGTGTAGTCTTGACTGTAGGTCAGGGCGTGTGATTGGTCGCAATCGTGAGGGCGCAACGTAGATGTCACGGTCTTTGGTAAGTCAGGTGTCCGATACACTTGCTGGTGTGCTTTGCGCGATGAGCGAGCTGAGTCAACGCTTTCACGCGTAGGTACAGTTGATGCAGAATCAGGGTTGAGGCAGGCCCAGTTGATCGGCAGTTGTCAAGGACTTCGGAATAATCCTAAGAAGAGAAACAAACTGCGCTTCCTCTGAGTTCGTCCTCTTAATTTGGTCGTTCTTGACTGTGCTGCCGTGTTAAGACACGACAGACTTCCGCTTTGCTGCAGGAATGTGGGCGAGCTGGCGAACTCGATTGACTGTGTGTGCCGTCGTCGCAGGATGAAAAGTAGAGAGTCTTGGTTGACTGGTGTAGTTGCGGCGATTTTCAGGTGGTCTTCTTGGTGTGTAGAGAGTGTAGGTCTTGCCTGGTCTAGTTGAGTGCGCTTGCCGCGCTAGTCAAAACGTGCTTTCACCTTCACTTCCACGCCACCGGAGGTAAGAGCGACTCACTTCGGCCTGATCGCTCGCGTTACCTCATGGTCGCGTTCATTACCTCAATCATTGCTTTCGACAGTCACAAATGCATAACGATGCAGCCGATGTCTCGCTTGCACTAACCTTCGATGGTGTATACTGACCTCGTGGACCCGAATTGACATGGCCTACAATCCTGTCTACAGCTTTGTGCATCGTAAATAGTTTGCAAAGGTATCGAAACTGTCAAGAGAGTCACAATCATGTGATGCGGCGGAGAGCGACTGCACCTCTGAGACGGAGCTTAGTTTGTTGTGAGTTTGAGCACGCGTTTGCTCACCTCCAACGTACTCAGTATCGTCGTTCATACGTCATCTCATCCTGTTTGCTACCTTTTTCGCTCCTCGTTATGTTCGCATTAGTTGCTCTCTCATCGACGACGACTTCCTCTATGCGCTGTCTAGCTTGTTGAAGGGCTTGTCAAATCTTGACGCATGCTTGAATCCAACAAGGAGTACTATAGGTAAGGGATATCTTATGACGATAAAGAAAGTGGGAAGACATGGTAGAGATCAAGGAAAGCTTTGACGAGTAAGAGTGACGAAGGATTCAACGAATACGAGAACGATCCGTTCCCGCAACGGTCGCTTCGAGTGCCGTGCTCGCCTTCACTGGCCACGCTTCTGTTTACCGTCATATATGGCTACTATGATAGTGCGGAGCCGGGATGTAACGAGGTACATCGCGAGTGTGAGTTGGCAAGAAGCGAGATTTGATGACGAGAGTAACACAAACTTCTTGGATACTCACTGGAGAAATATCTGGGCAGGGTACATGCAGTGGAACGGGCCATGGATGCAACGTGCAGCACGCGCAAAGTGTGCCTGTGGTGCTGGGACCCGGCAAGACGGCCACTTCCGGCGTGTGGTACCTCCAACCTGAGGAGGCCAGGTTGGAAATTCTCGCGAGCGTGTTTCATGATAATTCTCCGCAGAGTTCAGCCGGCAACGACAGCGGGTGCGAGTGTGCGAATCTCTTTGGGCCCAGATCGATCGGCATGCGGATGCTTGTTGAGATGCGCGTGTAGCAACAATGTTGACCGCTTCGTCTGGGCCGTACACAACGATTACGCGTTCGCGCGGGTAAAGAGGAGATCAGTGGAGGGCGATTGGAGAGCAGCGGCGCAGAGGAGAAGTAGATGAGGGGCGGGGAAGTACTAGTGACGGCGTCATTCGCTGCATGCGCTGGTGTCCCTCCACACGATGAGGTCGAGCCAACGGGTGGCTGGAGAAGCCCATGATTTGACCTGACATGCAGCTACGGAGCGGCTGGGGACAAAAGAGTACATCACACAACTGTGATTTGGAACCAGCTCGGCATTGATGCGTGCTAGGAATTGAAGATGGTGATGCTGAGGCATGATGTGAGTGTTTAGCTTTCAAGTTAGTAGCATGCGTAGAAACAATTGGACAAGACAGAGGAGTGGTTACTCGGCCCTCCACACGGCGAGGCTGGTATCGTCGCTTAAGTAATGTGGCTTGAGATCGCAAGTCTGTGCTTTCCGAAAAGACGGGATCGTTGCAGCCACCGGCAGCCAATTCAATGGCGTTGTTGGCCAAGGCGTTGCTTGAAATTGCGTTCGTGATGCAAGCGGTGTTCACGGACGAGGCGACTCGGAGGCAGGGAACCCAGCACTTATGAGCACCTCCTATGGCGCAATCTGCAAGGCATGTAGAATCACGGACGAGTCCGGTTGTGTTTTCCGTGGCAGTAGGAGCGTGGTGGGCACGAGCAGGAAGCATTCCCTGATGGCGAAGTAACTGCAGATAGGTGACCCCGACGCTGCAGGCTGAATGCGGATGTGCAGTGGAGATCAAGGCGACAGACGGCCCTGGAGGGCAAAAATGCCACTGCAGAACCCTGGCGCCCAATTGTTCTTGTATGTTTGCAGCGGCGCATAGCTTGATTTGTGGCCACTCAAACCATCACGATGCCCCTTGAGGACAAGACGCTAGTCCACGGAGAATCACGAAGCCGCTGTTCAGGCTCAACAGTTGCTGCGCCGTGAACGATGTCCGGCACACAATAGAACAAAGCGACGTGAACCACTCGGCGGCCGCGCGCAGGGGACAATCTTTGACACATGGGAGCCTCACATGCCATAGCGCTCCGAGGGAGGGTCTCAACGTGCGCACGATGATGTGTGTTTGCGTGTTCCTGCCAATCCTGCCGCGATCAGCAGACAAAAGCGCGGTCCCTGGGTGAAGAGGCCGGCTGTCTATGTTTAGAGGCTGAGGGACATGGATGTGCGGCCCAAGCGTGCTTACACTAACCAAAGTGCATCTGCTTGAGCAATAATGGTGCGGGCTGGGTCCGAGGCTGGTGAGGCGCCATGAGACAGACGTGCATCTCGTGTTGCTCGAAGGCAGGCCGGCTCCTCATCACTGCCACGGCGGCTGGACAGCACCACACAGTTGCAGCGCCCATTCCTCCAGTACAAGACGCTGTGGAGAAGAAGCAGACGGCCAGACGCAGCGCACCCAAGACGGCCGTCCCCAGTCGACTCGGACTGCGCTAGACTTGCTGGAGCCACTTTTTATTGCATCGGTAGATCAGTGCGCCCGCCTGGCAAGCCATCATCGGAGGCGAACTCCTTACTATCCCGCCAGAGCAGCATCATTTTTTGAGCACAGGCGCAGACCAGACCACCTGTCTCCTCTCCGCTGCCCGCCTCTCGTCCCTCACTACATCATCGCCGCCCTCAGTCATCTCGAATAGAGACCGCCGCTCGTTGAAGAGGTGCTGCTGCAGTTACTACCCCTGGTCTGTGTCTGGGTAAGTCTTGCACCACTCCCACCCTGGCTTCCCGAGGCATTGCACTGTTTAGACGACCAAGCATCCGTGCAAGAACGAACGGGACCATGTGGATGATGGGCGCGGTGGGCGCTTGCGGTGAATGCGAGGCTCACGGCGCGGTTCAGCTGCGTTTGGGTCGAGGTTCACTGGCCAACTAGCGCATTGTTTGCATATACACCGCCGCTCGCCGGTCCTGACGTCCAACTGCGCAATAGCAGCAATGCTCCCAACTCAGCCGCCACCGCACGCCGCCGCTCACATCATCTTGCGCGCTCTGCATTGTGTTCTAGCGCTTGCATTGCAGTCTAGCTAACTAACACTCGACTCTCAGACAGACCGCCACGCTCGTTCCTTCCGCGCCCGCCCACCACACGCACTCGCACCTGCCCCCCCAGCGCGCAGTCACACCACACCTGCGTGCATGAGTTGTTCGCGAACCTCGAGATAGGCCGCCCGGGCACTGAGCGCTCCTGCCAGCTCGCACACTTGGAAGCAAGAACAACATGGTCAAGCCAGGCCTCGGCCTCTTCACCGGCCGGCGGAAGTCGTCGAGCAATGTCCTCGAGGAGTTCACGGCGCCGGCGGACGCTGCGCCAAGCCCTGACGGCTACGGCGCAGCCAATGCTGACTCGGGCGGCTTCCGGCTGATGAGCCGCACTGAGGTGGAAAAGGCCAACGAGCGCCGCAAGACGCTCGAGAAGGAGAAGTCCAAGTTCCCGCGCTTCAGCGGCTTTGGCACCAACGGCAGCAAAGGCCGGGTGCAATCCTTCGAAGAAGACTCTCCAGGGTCCTCAAAGCGGTAAGAAGCATGGTCCAAGCAATAGCGCCGGCCCAATTAATTCTGAAATCAGGGATAGCAAGTCGAGCAACGGGACGCAGTTCTCCTCGTCGCGTCCATACAACAACGCCCAGCACGGGTCGACCTCCACCCTTCCCTCCTCCACCGACACCAGCTCCGACGACAACCTCTTCGCCAACGTTCCTTCCCGCCCCAACATTTCCCAACACAACAGCTCGCCGAGCTCCTCGCTGTCCTTGAACGGCTTCCGCAAGCAATTGCCTTCGCTGCCCAAGTCGAGCTCGGGTGTCTCGTACAAAAACTCGGAGAAGAGTGGTAGGGACCGGTCAATGACGGCTTCAAGCTACGCAAGCACGGCCATCCCGCCGAAGCTGGAAGGTGATTTGAACTTCGGCAACTCAGGCTTTGAGAACATGTTCACCGATCTGAAGCGTGACGAGTCTCCTCCGGCAGCGGCCAGAGAGGTCGCTGGGCGCTCGCTCCTTTCGGAAAAGCGCACATTCCAGGCAGAACCCATTAGGATAAACCACAAACTTGATGTTGAGGCCCCTTTAAAGAGCTGGGAGAGCCGCGGATCTGCCGACAACCTCATGTCTCCTCATCCCCATTCCGACAACGACTCACCGCCGCCGCCGCCTCCGCCCCACAAGTATTCAAAATATGCGCCGGTGGCTTCGGAAAGCCCGACCCTGCCGTCGACGGCCACTTTCGGAGACAATGATGCATCAAGCGTACAAAAGTCCTACACAAACGGTAATTCCTACCGCGACAACTCACCCGATAACCACCCGGAGGTAATTTCACAGACTTCGTCGTCTGCGACCCCGGCTTCATCCACACGATCGTCCAACTTCGCTACCCATACAACGCCGAAGGCTTCGTTAGCTTCGACAACATCGCTGTATTCGGATTACGATGATGAAAACATGTTCACGCCGACCAAGGCCGCACCGAAGCCCTCCCCGTCGCCAAGACTCACTCTCCCTTCCGTCTCAGAAAACAAGGCTACGCCTGGTCCGAGCGGTACCACAAAGGGGTTGAACGGACGTGTTCTGACCCAGACAGAGTATCTCGCTATGCAGAAACGCGCTAACTCTCAGCCACCACCGGAAGATGATTCCGACGAGGAGGATTATGAGGATGAGGAGGATGCCATCAGAAAAAGAGAAGAGGAGGAGATTATGAGAAGGAAGAAGCAGCAGATGCAATTTGCACGCGAGGCAATGCGCCGCACAACGACTGCCCCGGCAGGCTCAGGAAATCCCGAGGGTGAATCAAATGGTCTTGGGAATCCTATGACCATGGGTTTCCCTTCAGAAACTTCAATCAAAGCTGACGAGTGGGAGGATGAGGACGTGCCCTTGGGAATACTAGCGCAGCACGGCTTCCCAAGCCAGACACGCAACCGCATGCCGACTCAGCCAACCAATGCCATGCCGTCGTACATACCCGACCGGCCAGCATCCGCCGGACCGCTTGGAGGGGGTGGAATGCCTGGTCACATGCCCGCCTTCGCGAGACACCTACCTGCCGATCCCCACTCCTCGTTCATCGGAGGTGGATTGGTCCGTCCTATGAACAGAGAGTCGATGGGCTTCAATGGTTTTGCTCGTGGCCCTGCTTCAATTGCTGGCGACTCCATGGCGGGAGGAATGGGAGGGCCTCCACCCATGATGTACCAAGAAGCCGGCATGTCGCAGCCATCTCTCGTCGATCAGATTCAGATGCGCGATATGACGAAGCAGAAGTACATGGGCGGCGCGTCGAACAAGAAGCCGCAAGGAGGACCGTTCACCGGTATGCTTGGACAGCATATGAATGCCACCGGCCAAACTCAGAACCCAACCCGAATGCCACAAATGCCCATGATGAACGGCATGAACGGTATGAATCCTATGATGAACCCGATGATGGGTGGTCAGATGCCAATGATGGGTATGGGCATGAATCAGATGGGCTTCCCGATGGGTCAAGGCAACGACATGATGGCGATGCAGCAGATGCAACAAATGCAGCAGATGATTGCCATGCAGCAATTTCAGCTCCAGCAGATGCAACAGATGCAACAGCCCGGCCAACAGGATCCACGCATGTCCATGGCCATGCCGAACAACAACTTTGGCGGGAACATGATGGGCAATGGAAGCTTTTTGAACGTGCCTGGAGCTATGCCCAATGGCATGGCTGGTCGTCCGATGTCTTTCATGTCTGTCAACGGCGGCCAACAACGACCACCAATGTCCAACTACCTGGGTCCTGGGCCTGGCTACACACCCTCCATCGCCCCATCTGAGCGCTCCAACGTTGGTCTTTCAGCTCGTTACAGGCCCGTAGTCAGCAACACCGACGCACATTCCACCGGCACATCGATGACCCTCCAAGCATCTGGTGGCGCACAGCCCATCAAAGGCACCATCAAGCCAATCCGGCAAGTGCAAGCCGACGAAGATGAAGATTGGAGCAAGATGGCAGCACGTAAGAACAAATTTTCAAGCAACAAGCAACAGAGCACTGGGTTGGCGGAACTGACCAAAGGTCTCAACATTTAAAACTCCTTTCTTCTCGGATACCCTATACACTTTTTATCGCAGACCAAACCAAGCGCAGCATTCTCAATCATGGATATGAAGGACGAATCTGAAGGACACACACATGCCGCACGCTACGTAGGGAGATTTCGAATTATTTGTTGTTGCGATCTACGAGCGAGTTGCGGATGAGGCGAATTGCATTTACAAATGGCGTTTTTACTCGTTCTGTCATTTGATTCAATCTGGGGCGGAGGTGAAAAATCTTTCGAGCCGCGTCTGGCCTGACTTTTGCTTGCAACAAATTACTACAACTACTACTACTACCGCCGACTAATTCTGGCAAGAGATGGAGGGGGTGGGTGGTCATTCTTGGAGATATGCATAGGCTTCCTGGAGGAGGTTAGGATGGCGTAGAAAGGGGTTTGAGGCGTAGGTTTGGACAGGCTGGGAAGGGAAGGAGAAATGGATAGATATTTCTTGTAATTATATAATATACAATTCGGCTCGACTCAAAAACATGGATCATATAATTTGACGATGCTTGTGACGTATTGCAAGTACCAGGAGCGAACGGGATCTGACCTCAGGACGAATTGCGTCCAGACGATTGTGATTTGGTATTTACGATTATGTAGGACGCATGTTCTGAATGTTTGAGCTTAATCTTCGCTCTTCTAGTACGCCGTACCGTAACGCCTTGTTCATGCATACTCCCCATCCACCATCCACCATCGCCCGTCGCCTAGCTCACCTCTCAATCTTCCCATCCCGATCCAACAGTTCCCTCGCCGCAATAACCTCCGCCTGATCGTACCCCGTCCACCCACTCTTGGCCTGACTCGCATTCCTAACAATCTCACCTAGCTTGTTCGTCGCGATTTCCTCAAGTTTCTTGACCGTCGCGAGTTTCGGGATCGGGACATCATCATCCTCGGTCTGCGCGTTGCCGCGCTTGTTGGAGACTTGCTGTGGCGCCGCGTCGGAGAGCAAGGGCACGAGCTTTGTAGTCAGCAGCTTGATGCCGTAGTAGCCGCGCAGATACGAGTCGTTGAGCTCGATGGAGCGGCAGAAGTGTTTTAGCGAGAGGGCGAGGGAGGGGAGAGAGGGGGGGTTGTTGGAGGATGTGGAGAGGTAGTATAGGGTTGCGAGGTGGGCGTGTGCCTGTGATTTATTCGTTAGTAACATGCTTTGCGCTCCTGTGTGGTGAATTGAATAGAGACAAAGGGGCAGAGAGAGTGGTTTGAGGGGTTACTTACACTCCATGCATTCGGCATGACGAGCAATACTTCTTCCGCGCAATAAATCGCCTGGCCCCATGCGCCCTGGCTGGCATACAGCTCACTCGCCTCCGCCCACGCCTCCACATCCGTCGGACTATTCTGCAACAACACCGTGACGGCTGTAATCGCATCCTGCGTGCGTCCCAGCGCTTTTAGTACCGCGACTCTCCGTTTCCGCACGCTCATGTTTGTCGGATCGTCTCGCAGTATCTTCTCGTAGCCCTCAAACACCTTCTCCAATTCCTGGTCTGAGCTCGCAGTCGCTTCGTTGAAGATGCCCATGAGCGTGATGATGCGCTCGTTGGACTCGCCGAAGCGCGCTTCGAGGCGCTCGAGAATGGCGCGCGCGGACGTCTCGTCGCCGGTGCGCAGGGCTGCGTAGAAGAGGTTCTCGTTGATGGTCCATGATTCGGGGGTCTCGCGGGAGAAGAGCAACGAGAGGGGCCAGGGGAGAGAGGATGTTGGTGGGTGTGAGATGATGAGTGGTGCTTTTTGGGAGAGGGCGAGGGCCGTGGGAGGGGTGATTTGCGTGGGTGGGGAGAGGAGATTGGCTTGCGACATTGTTGCGATGTTAGACCTCTAGATATTCTGGGCGTGTGTGAGGTGAGGCTCAATTGCGCTCGAGTGTGTAGGTGTGGAGACGTAATGTTGGAGATGTTGGAGCTCGACTGTTAGCTTCCGCTTCGTCGGCGAAAACGAGGCGCCGGCGGGCCTGGTGCACGTCAGTGACCCTCCACAACAGCTGCAGGTCCGCTTCCATACTGCAGATCTGAATTACGATACCCCAACTCCCTTTTGACGGACGCTTGTGTTCACTTCTCTCATGTGCACAGAGGCTCAATGATCATGCCTTTTGGCCCTCCTCTACGCTTTCGCACGACTACCCCTCCTCGTGCGCTTCGCTATCTAGACACACGACTGCAGGAAGCCACCTGAAGTCGCCAATATGTACCACACATGTCCTCTTGCGCATGTTACATTGTCTGACTGGTGTATAGGTTCGAGAAATCCCTCTACGACCTCATTCGAGGCCTGCGCAACCACAAGGGCTCCGAGAAAGAGTACATCGCCGAGAGCATTAAAGAATGTCGCAAAGAGATACGGTCCAACGACATGGACCTCAAGGCCACGGCGCTCATGAAGCTCACCTATCTGGAAATGTTTGGCCACGACATGTCCTGGGCGAGCTTCAACGTGCTCGAGGTCATGTCGAGTTCAAAGTTCAAGCAGAAGCGCACAGGATATCTGGCTGCGGTGCAGAGCTTTAGAAGGGACACGGAGGTTCTCGTACTTGCAGAGAATCAGCTCAAGAAGGATATCATGAGCCCGACGCCGCCGTACATTGCGCTTCCGCTGGGCGCTATCCCGCACGTCATCAATCCGAGCATGGCGAACTCAGTCCTTTCGGATCTGATACCGCGTCTGACGCATTCGCATGCTATGATTAGAAAGAAGACTGTCGTCACGCTATACCGACTTGCGCTCGTGTACCCAGAGACATTGCGACCAGCGTGGCCGAAGATCAAGGAGCGATTGCTAGATGATCAAGAAGATCCGAGCGTAACTGCCGCGATTGTCAACGTCGTGTGCGAGTTGGGATGGCGGCGGCCGCAGGACTTCTTACCGCTTGCGCCACGGTTGTTCGAGCTTTTGGTGGAGGGGCAGAACAACTGGATGGCTATCAAGCTGATTAAGCTGGTATGTCGCAAGGAGGGTACGAGTCTCGACATCCACTGACTGTGCATAGTTTGCAACGCTGACCCCGCTTGAACCCCGACTAATTAAGAAACTACTACCGCCGCTCACCAAGATCATCCGTGAGACATCAGCCATGTCTCTGCTCTACGAATGTATCAACGGCATAATACAAGGCGGTATCCTCGAGGCTGTCGAAGGGACTTCGGAGGGTGACGAGGTGGCGAAGCTTTGTGTTGGCAAGCTGCGTGGCATGATGGTCATTGAGGGTGACTCGAACTGTAAGCTAACGTCCACACCAAACGAATGTGCTCAAATCTCATTAAATTGCAGTAAAATATGTCGCATTGCTTGCTTTCGAGAAGATCGTACGCTCCCATCCTTACCTGGTCGCCCAACAACAAGACGTCATTCTTGAATGCATTGACGATCCGGACATCTCAATACGAATGCGCGCTCTCGACTTGGTCGTGGGTATGGTCAACGCCGACAACCTCACAGCTATCGTTGGACGACTTATGCGACAACTACGAAACGCGCCCGTCGTCTCACCGAGCGATCCTTCTCACGATCGAGTACGAATGACAGAGATAGTCCCGTACGCAGATGACGATTCGGATGCCGAAGATAACCTGCGAAACCACGAGCAACAATCTGACCAACCCCCGCCGCTACCAGAAGACTACCGAATCAGCGTGATAAAGAGGATACTGGAGATGTGCTCACGTGACACATACGGCAACATCTCCGACTTTGATTGGTACATTGATGTACTTGTGCAGCTCGTTCGAGTCTCACCGTCAAGTAAACATGCATCCACGTCGGAAGAGAAGGAAGACACTGAAAGAAGCGACGAGATTGGTGCCAGCATAGGAAGAGAACTCCAGAATGTTGCAATCCGCGTGAAGAGTGTGCGGTCAGAAGCTGTGGACGCGGCACAATCGCTAGTTCTGGTTGATCGAAGAGAACAGATGTTCCCTTCATCTGGCAACGGCGGCCAGGGCGTGCTCGAGTACGCCGGGTGGTTGGTTGGAGAGTACGCAAACTACCTCAGTCGACCAGAACCTGTGATGACGTCCCTTCTTCACTCGACCTCCCTCACGCTCCCTTCGAAAACGCTCGCGGTATACCTACAGGCCGTCCCTAAAGTCTTCTCCAGCATGTCAGGGAACGAGCAGATATCCTGGACGCCAGAACGCAAGACTTTGATGTCTCTTCTAATGGCTCGGATAATACACTTCTTAGAACCTCTTTCCACGCATCCCAGCCTCGAAGTGCAGGAGCGCGCAGTTGAGTATCTGGAACTCATGCGATTGGCGGCTGAAGCAGCATCCGGCACATCAACTGGGGCGAACGACGGAGATTTTGTGGATCCTCCGCTATTACTCACTCAAGCCATACCTGCGTTGTTCTCGGGTGCTGAGCTGAACCCTGTTGCACCAGGTGCACAACGGAAGGTCCCGATACCGGAAGATCTTGATCTTGACACGCCCATCAATCCTAACCTCCAATACCTGTTATCCCAAGCTGAGAATGAAGGCTTCGAGACAGACGAAGATGATGTGTACGCGGCATATAGCGAGCCGGTTGCTGCGTACACGGATGCGCCGACGATAGTGGCGCCAGCAGCCGAGCGACTAGATGCACCCCATAAAGAGCCCACGAGCTATCAGAACGCAGTTGAGGAAGAGTATCTGGATCCCGACATCATCGCTCGGCGAAAGGCAGAGCGAAGAGAACGACACAAAGACGATCCATTCTACATCGACCCTGATGGTGGCAGCGGTGCAGTCACACCTCTGAGCAGAATAGTACGAGACGGGAACAAGGAGAACAACGATCTGGACATCGATTCGATACCGATCATGGACCTCAATCTCGAACGAGGGTCTTCGTCAGACCAAATACCACGGGCACGCAGTCCTCGCAGGCCGTCACGAAGAGTCGAGATCATCGGCGATGAAACACTGGGTCCGGTCGAGGACAACTCGTCAAGAGAAGACATTGTCCAGCCACGTTCCAACAAGGCCAAGAAGTCGCTCCTTGAAGTAGACAGCTCTGGTCTCGGTTCACTAAGTCTGGTTGACGACGACGGGTCCTCGAATCGCAAGCTAACACCACTCGAAGTCGAACGGAAGGAACAGGAGGAAGCGGAGATGAAGAAGGCGTTGCAAGAAGTAGAGAGACTACGCCTTGAAATGCAAAGAGCAAGCGAACGCCTACAAGTCAAAGAGGAAGTCACGGTCAAGAAAAAGAAAAAGAAGGTCCGTAAAGTCGATGTCGAAGGCGACGAACCTGCTGCCCCTCTGCCCGCGGAGCCAGAAGGCGAAGGAGAGAGCGCGGCGCCCGTCAAGAAGAAGAAAAAGAAGAAGGTCAAGCCAGAAGGCGAGGCGGGCGAGGAAGCAGAGGATGGCACAGTCAAGAAGAAAAAGAAGAAACGGAGGACCGTCGTCATGGACGAAGGACCTGGCGCGCCTGCTGAATAAAGTGCATGGGGAATGCATACATTCGACAAACATGGTTCCAATTACATTGGGATATCTGACCAAATGTCACTGCTCAATTCCGTCCCGTGTACCTGCTATGCCCGTATTGTAACGCCGTGTCCCTATATTGCTGAAAGCGAAGATGTCGAAATCACCAAGCCAGTATGTGCCCCTATGAGGACGCAACTCCTCTTCTCTCCTTCGATTTTGTTTGTGCATGTGCCGCACAAGCCGTCGGTGTGTCGATTGTAAGTCCTCCAATGTTGCGCGCAGCAGCTTAGAAGAACATCTTCAACAATTCGAAGATCAGACCGCCGCAAAGCACAAAGCCGAGAAGAACTATAGCACCAGTTAGCCTATGTTATCCTCCAAGTACGTCCTTTCTCAAGCACAACAATGCGCGCCTAAGCACATGAGCAGTGGATTTGACGTACTGATCCAGACCTTGCTGATTGGCGACTTCTGCGGCCCCTGCTTCTTGATGATTTGCTCGGGCTTGCCCATCTTCTTCTCCTGCGCTTTGGCAAAGCGCATGTTCGCTTGCCGTTGTTGCGGAGTTTGCGCCTAGTATAACTCATTAGCATCGCGTGCAATCATCTAGGAAAGTCGTGGTGGTGCGCGTTGCGAACTCCCAAAGGCTTCGTGGACCCTGGATTTGGGATCGAAGGGGCGGGAAGGGCGTACCATTGTGTATTGTGGTGTGGATTATGTCGCGAGACGAGAGAAATGGGCGTAGAGTGAGGCGGGCGAGTGTATGGTCAAGGCGACTAGAGACAGAGTTTGTCGTTGTTTTCTCCCGAAAGAAGGGAAATGGGT
Source organism: Paraphoma sp. B47-9 (assembly GCA_001748405.1). Lineage (NCBI taxonomy): Eukaryota > Fungi > Ascomycota > Dothideomycetes > Pleosporales > Phaeosphaeriaceae > Paraphoma > Paraphoma sp. B47-9. The sequence continues at coordinate 53,042 of BCLK01000052.1, forward strand.
TAAGGGTTCAAGTGATGCAAGGTGTTCGTTCGGACGGGAAATGTGCGCACGGACTCCGGCTGCGCGCTAAGTTAGTGGGTCGGGATTTTAGTGCGATGCGGAGATGGGAGCGGAAGTGTGCTTGCTTCGGTAAGTGGGATTTTACGTTACCTTGGAAACTGACCTACTTTTATATACTTCGCTACCCTCCACAACTGCAATTGACCACGTCGCGCGTATATATCGAGTCAGCGCGCCGTCTAGGGATTGGGAAGTGCATCTGGCTAGAGAAAAGAAAAGAAGAGAGGGGAAAGGTAGTTGCCTGAAGCGCGGAGGCAGCAAGGATGCATCACGTCAGAGCGACAAGGTCGATATGGAGGAGTAGCACCGCGGCGAGGAGAAATGCATATGTGTCAAGAAGAATGTATGCGAATGAGGGACAATCGATACCGCCGCAGCCTACGCCGCCAGAAACACCTGCGTCGCCGCCGAATCCGAATTCTGCTGCGAAACCTACGTCACGAACTGTACGTCGCGTTGCTCATAACCCTCGCTCAGTCCAGTCTATATTTTAGCAAGGCGGGATTTCGAACAATGTACTAATATATCTATCAGGGCGCATACTACAAATCCTTCTCCTACCCCACCCTCAAAGCCTTCCTCATCGCCCTCTTCACATACCAAATCGCATACTACGCATGGATGAAACTCGAAACCATTGAGGAAACGCACAACAAGTCGACTGAGATTTCGGATCTGCAGGAACAGCTGAGGGTAGCGGTGGCGAACCAGCGTGCTAAGGCTGGCGACGTGGTCGACGAGGTCAAGGATAAGATTGAGGAGTATACGGAGGAAGCAAAGGAGGCCGGTAGAGCGGTGGTGGAGAGTGTGAGAGAGGGCAAGGAGGAGGCGGGGAAGGCGGCAGGGACGGTTGGAAAGGTTGCCGGGGGTGGGTGGTGGCCTTGGTAGAATGGGGAGCATGAGCAAGATGGAGAAGGACGGTATGAGAGTAATGAGACCAACGTCGTTGGGGTTAAGATGTACGATTGAAGCGAAGCTTTTGTACAACACACTTCTATATACACAATCTTCAGACCAGACCTAGGATATGCCCCTGTTCCAGAACTTTTCCCTACCCAAACCAATTCAAAACGCTCGCTAAATCGCTGCAGAACTCAAACCCTCCCAACTTCCTGTCTATACCTGGTATCATGCCCACACATATTCGTATCGTAACAATCATCCAAAGAACTCCCCACTTACCAAACTCTCCCACGGCTTCCCAGTATCCCACACACTCTGCAACAATACCGCAATCCGTGGCGTATGCGTCATCCCGAAACCCTCCACACTCCTCAATCTCTCCATGATCTTCTCTCTCTGGCCGTCGTCCTCAGTATCACATCCCGCAGCAAACATCGGGAACATGAGACACGCTTCTGCGCTACTGCCTCGTCGGATCTTATATAACAGGCCGACGATTTCGCGGACGGCGTTTTGCACCTCGATGTCGTGCGCTGGCTTACCGAGCACACGACGGTAGAGGTGTATGAGACCAGCCCAGTGGAACATTTCGTTCGTAGCGTAGATTTCAGTTGCGTCCCACGCGCCTTCTGATTCCGTGGCGCTGCAGGAACGGTGATTACATCCCTTGCGGATGTTCCGCTCGAGCAGACCCTCTTCTAATTGGCGCCGGATGAGGACGGCCTGCTGCACGATTTCCGGCGCAGGAACCCAGTCACTGCGCACGTTGCCGTCGTCGTCGATGCGTTGTGGTTCGCACAGTTTGGCGAGCTCGGAGATGCGTGCGAGACTGCCTACGCAGCGCGTCGTGAAGCCCATGAGGCAGTCGATTTCGAAATCTTCGTCGGCGGTCGCGTTTTGGCTGGACCAGTATGCGGAGCCCAGGGGCATGTCGTTTTTGTTGCCGGATAAGGAGCCTAGGACGTCAAGGTAGGCAAACCACCGTGAGAGGAAGTATGCGACGCGGTCTTCGCGACCCATTCCCCGGGGACCGCCGCGGGCGATGATCATCTGGCGGGCCATGGTGAGGTGGGATTGCCAGGATACGGGGACTTCGAAGGCGCCTGAGGAAATGATTTCGAGGCTGGCCATCATGATGACGGCGGCGAGGGTGTTGTCGGAGACGTGTTCTGGGTTTTCGATGAGGGATTGTCGGAGTTTGGGGAAGACGTCTTGGACCCAGACGGCGATGCGGTTGGAGGGCTCGGGATGGTTGAGCATGCGGGCGCGGTGGGAAGCTGAGTAGGCGAGGAGGAGGTGCATGATGTTTTGGTCGCTGACGGCCACTGTTGGGGTTAGTATTACGAAAAGAATAGACTGGGATGAAAGACATACTCTCAGGAAGGATTTCGCGGAACGGGTTTCGTTCGCAATCATGTGGTACAAGCATACGGGCGGTGTGGTTGATGAAGTGGTGGAAGTAGAGCAGGTTCATGGGGTTTTCCATGAGAAGTGGTGGAAGAGTACCGAGAGATTTTGATATCCGGATGGGCACAGGCTTAGCATAGTAGCCGCCACTGCCAAATGCCATGTCTTTGCTTCGAGAATCCGCACTGCCGTAGGGAGACTCATCATCGAACTCCATGAGATCAGCTTGAGGGCTAAATATCGCAATGGCGGCGAAGTCGTCATTATTTGGAGTGTCCAGATCAGGAAGCCCAAGATCGTAGCCGTAAGTGGTTGTTGAGAAGTCAGCAATGGGGTATTGCCTGCCATGCTCGTGATGGCTGTGCTCAGAGAAATCGTTGTTGATGATTGATTGTACCGACATCCTCCGAAGATCGGGAGTTGGATATATCGAATTTGCTTGCTTGGGTGCCGTCTTGAAGACCGGGTCCTCGGAGCCGACTGAGGATTGTGGTGTCAACGGCATCGCCATGTAGGGGCTGTAGGGTGTTGGCGGACCTGTGTATGGCGAGTGTGCCTCAGACATTGTGGTTGGAGGCGATTCCATTGAGTAGCCGTTATAGCTCTGTCGCTTATGGATTGAGTCGAACGGACTTGATGGCGGTGGCATTGATGGGGGTGAGGGAGGTGCCTGCACATTCATGGCAGGGAAACTCGACGAAGTATAACTAAACGCATCTACCGTGGAAGTAGGCATGGTCGAAAAGTCAAACGTAGTTTGGAACTGAGATTGATGGTAGGGCGCCGAGGTCGGCATACCCATTGTGCTCTGGTGGAAGTCGTAGGATCCCGCCGTGCTTGTTAGCGGAGGTGGCGTCCTGGACTGGCTCATGGCAAGTAATTCTGGATCGACCATGAAGTTATTCGATCTTGGAGGCGATATATATGACCTTGATCGTACATGCGACAGGGGTTGTGCCGATGGTTCCATGTGTGGTGGGAAGAGTGGAGAAACATCATCTTCGAAGGACAGGGTCGTCTGGTAAGGACTCCCCGATGCTGTACTTGATGCATCCGAGACATTGGCAGATTTGTCTTTCTTGGTTCGTCCTCCCCAATTAAGTCTGATGCTATAATCGCAAGTTTCGCCTTGACGGACGCAATTGGTGCATTGAGGCTTTTCTTCTCCACTGCCGAATCGGTTAGTTACCATTGCGCCGGATCTTGCACCGCGGAGCACATTTACCATTTGACCTTTCGCGCTTTGCAGGGCCTGTGGTTTGTTAGCCTGGCATGAATGAGAAACAGTCAGGTAGATTGTCCTACCAGCAACCATTGCGCGATCGGCGTTTGGGTTCAACACCAGGTTTCTTTGGACGGGGCATGATGAATTAGGCTTAAAGAGGCAATGCTGGGTATTCGGTGATCTGTATGTGGCGATTATCCTGGGGAAGGATCGTCGTGGGATCTTTATATGGCAAGTAGGGTCCTATGAGATGCACGGCTGAGCACCCTAGCTGAAGATTGATGTGAATTGCGATGGTGGACCACGAGGCTTGTGACGGCTAAGCGGGTATACACTAGTAGTTGGTCGATACCCGGGGACCTGTACAGGGGTCGCGCACTACGACAGCTTGGCGCATAAGTGACTGGCTGAGTCTTATGGGCAATAATGAATTGGGTCTTTCGCACGGTGACACTGGGGCGACACTGGGTTTTGTTACATGCACGCGAATGACGGGCGGAGGCATGGCAGATGCATGATAAGGTCCCCGCTCCCGCCATACACGCCAATGACGGCCCTCCGCGAGAAGCGGGGCAAGCTTGACCCACCAAAGATTGTCGGGTCCTCGACTTCATTCACTGACCGTCACCCTTCAACAACACTCGAAATCTGTGTTATTCTTACACCGCGCCCTTTTGACCCCGGATGACAAACTTCGACGAGCCAATGCCCATTGCATGTACTTTGCACCGTAGCATCAGCCACGTCGATGCATGAGGTCTGCATTCGGTGTCTCGTCAATTCGCTACTTCCCGCAGCTGGAACCCAAGCTCTTTAGCCTCGCGCCCTCTCATGTACTCCTGCGCCAAATCAGGCTTCCATTCTTCGACGTTGTCCCAGGCCGCAGCTAGAATGCATAATCATCCCGTGGCCGCCGGCTACGTTGCACACTCTTCAGCCCTATTTACATTACTAAAGCTTCCCCACGAGGGGTGACTGGACAGGCGCAGCTGAAAATCGGATACCCGCAAGCCTCAAAATATCTTAGAACGATAGGGCGGATTACCGGTGTAACCCTCATCATGTACCTTACTATGCTCATCATACATTTCTCATATTGAGTAAAGTCCATGCGAACGATCTGTAGCTAAGCCAGTGAAAGTCGTAGTCTCATTACATCAGTGTCTAGTCGGATAGATGACTTGTCACTCTTGCACAGACTCTCCCTCACTCAATCATGAGCCAAAGGCTGTGCAGAGCTGATCTAGAACATACGAGTCAGCATGAGGAGGTTATTCGCAATCGCCAGCGCAAAGAGCAAGAGTCGCGAGTACAGGAACAACATCTGTCGGCGTCGGGTGCGCCTGGGCCTACAATCCCCATGCACCATTCCACCGGGCGTCAATTATTGTACATGTCACAGTGTGTGCCTATGCAAGGCTACCAAGTCTTCCCGAGATCGCACATCAACACCCGACCGGCCGGATCTGCACTTCCCCTAGTGAAGGAACACGGAAGATACTTTCATGCCGCAGAAAGCAGCCTTCCTCTACCAAAAGCGTCCCGAGAGTAGGGAGACGCCCAATCAGCGCATGCTCGCTACACCGCTTGGCGTAATCGTCACATGGACCCGCGAAACAGTGCACCCGCAGCTGCGGGGCTAGCCAAAAATATCCATGGGAAATTCGAACCCAATCCGTCAATCAATCATTGCCTGACCTATAGGAGTCCCCGATGGCAAGCGGTCAATGTTGAACTGTTGCTTTGGATCGTTACAGTGGCGCTCTTGCGCCAGATGGACTTTTTTGTGATCACATTATGTCTGGGCTCTGTGCTAGTGGGTCAGGATTGTGAGGCTTGCGAAGTCGCGATTGTAAGACGTAGGGTTTGTCATCCTACTCGTCTGAATAACTCCGGCTTGAACTGATGAAGCTCACTTGCAGTCAACTTTGCCGCTGGGCATCATGCTGGACGTTCTTTTTGACATTGAACCCTAATCAAAGGCTTTGGTCTTGAATCCTTGTTCACGTGTCATTTCAATCCACCACCAGGGGTCAATATCGGCTCTAGTTGAATGGTCTGCGTGCATGGAGCTCCAGGCGACAAGTCATTCGCAACCATCGTGGCAACATGGTGGCGGTGCAGCGACAATACGAAGAAGCGGTATTGAAGGGCGCGCTGAGAAGTCAGAGTTTCGTATTACTGGCAACATAGCGCACCAACTCATGTGCTGAAATAACACAGCCACTTTTTGCGAACACGAAGACACCTCACAACCTCAGCAATACGGTAACGGACTCCACTCCCACGAATTCGATACTGACGTGCATTATTAAAGGACGAACAAAGCCTGCAACCTGACTTGGCGTCAGACGCCAAAGACGACCACCATTCTCGCCGGACTCCACATTTTACTCCTTCCTGTAGATGTCTCCTGTCCGCTTGATCTCATGCTCTGCGTCCTTTCCTCTGCCTTCACCTTCCAATTTCCTCACCAATGGGAGAACTTCCTTTCCAAATGTCTCAATCTCCTCCTCGTAATGCAAGAAAGCCGTCAGCACCAGATTGATTCCCAGACTCTTGAGCAGCAGTATACGATCAGCAATCTGCTCCTTTGTGCCGATCAATTTCGTCTTGAATCCATCATTGTACTGGACCAGATCCTCAAATTTACTGTTTGCCCACATGCCTTTCTTGTTCCCCGTACTCGCACCTGCTTGCTGTACCGCATCGCGAAACGCATTGACAGCCTCCTCGTCTGCTTTTCCCTGGATTTCCTGCAGCACTCTGATCGCCTCCTCTTCCGTTTCTCTCAAAATAACAAATCCGTTCACCGCGAACCTCACATGATCTTCCCTTCCAACCTTCTTCGCTCGCGCCTTCACATCCGCAATTTGATCCCTGAACCCATCCAAATCATTCCCGTTCATGAAATACCAATCACTCACTTCCGCACCATTATTGCGCGCATCATCACTATTTCCGCCCTGGAAGATCTCCGGGTGCGGTTTCTGCAATGGCTTAGGCGCAAGATGATAGTCCCTGAATTGGTAGAAATCTCCTCCGAAAGTGAAGCCTTCTTCACCAGCCGTCCAAATACCTTTCAGCGCACGAATGAACTCGTTCGATCGCCTATACCGCTCCGAGTGCTCGAGCCACCATTGCCCAATAGCCGTGAATTCGCCTTTAAACCAGCCTGACACGATGTTGACTGCGATGCGGCCGTTAGTGTAGTTGTCGATGCTGGCGATTTGTTTGGCGACGACAGTCGGATTCCATGGTCCGGGGAGAATAGCAGCGATGACCTTCAATCGCTCGGTGTTGTGGAGTAGCGCTTGCGAGAAGGATACGCTTTCATGTTGATTGGCAGCGCCATAGGAGGCTGTGAAACGGATTTGGGTCAAGGCGTATTCGAAGCCTGTATCCTCGGCGGTTTTGGCATACCGCACGTTGGATGGTAGGTCCCAGGAAGTCTTCTGTGGAATTTTGGAAATGACAAGGCCGCCGGAGACGTTTGGAACCCAATATCTGTGGGCCGATTTAGTGACGGCTGAGATGAAGAGAGAGAATACTGGGCTTACGCAAAAAGGACGCGATTGGGATCTTGGTTGAGTTCCAAAGGTTTTGTGGGAGTATATCCGTTTGTTTCTGGGACTGTTGCTGCGGCACCATTGGTTTCTGGTGATTCTGCAGTCTTAACACGTTTAGTTCTGTGTTGTGTCTCTCCATTGGAGCTTAGCCGAGTTGTTCGTGGCATTATGTCGCGTGGAGATTTGAAGATGTCCCAGAGGATCGGCTTTACTTGAATTCACCAAAGATGCACTTTTTTTCTTAAAGTTGCTGCACCATGATGTCGTACCCTACCACCGGTTCAGAGGATGCGCACATTGAGAGTATGGATGGCGTGCTCATACTAGAACCCACCCGGTGCGGGGTCGATGCATGTCCCCCTTGCGATGATAGCACCGATGTTGGTGATCGTCAAACAAGTGTTGAGGTACGCGAATACACATGCATGGTTAAGCTCCCGGTCGCGCTAATGTTAATGGTGCAGCGACCAGGCCCGTCGGTCTGCGCGTGTCCGAATGCGACACGGCGGTACTCGAGCACGTTTTGGCAGCTGTCACCAACCGACTCATACTCCGAAGAATATCGGTAGTCTATTAATCCAAGGTTACATCCATGTCAATGTCGGTCCGAATCACAGAATGACGACTTGCACGGGAGAATGATGGCGATTTTCAACAGCACGCCATGTATCCTGTGTCCCACGCAAGAGTACGTTGGTGAAATGATGGTGCATGATATGAGGCCGCGGTGCTGGAACGTTGGAAAAGCATCAGAAATTGTTCAAAATTCTCTCACAAAATGTCGACCATTTCCACAGATGACTTGCAGCGGAACGGCAAGGGCACAACGAACCATACCGATATTGAGAAACAGGAAACCCGTGACACTTCTAGGCTACTCACAGTGGCACCCAAAAGCCTTGGGGCTGGCGTAAGTCCATTCAGAGTAGTATTTGGAGCAAAAGCTGACAGTTTGAGACTGGTTTGGCGATTGGAGTATTCGCAGTGACTTTGACGACATTATCACTCAGTCTCATGGAGTGGAGGGGTGTGACGACCAACAACGTCTTTGTGGCCAATTTCTTCTTTGCGGCAGCCTTTGGACTCGTGGTGACCGCACAGTGGGAACTTTCTATCGGCAATGGGTTTGCGTATACTGTCTTCAGTGCTTTTGGTCAGTGTTTTCATCAAATGAAACAATGAAGCTCATTCTCTTAGGACTTTTCTACGCCGGTTATGGCGCGATATTGACACCTGCGTTTGGCATAATCGAGGCATACGGCGATAACACTACGGAGCTCAATAATGCTTTGGGATTTTTCATGATCCGTAAGTCACCAAAGTCTAGTGATAGAAGCCTCTTTTGATGCAATCGCAGTCTGGACAGTTTTCTGTTTAGTGTTTTTAGTTGCATCGCTTCCCACCAATCTCGTCTATATTGGCATCTTCTTCACAGTCGAGTTCGGTTTCTTGCTAGTTGCGTCATCGTACTTTGCAGCTGCCGACGGCCATCCGAACTCATCGGCCGCTCTCAAGAAAGGTGGTGGCGGCTTCTGTTTCGTGGCGGGATTAATTGGATGGTAAGCTAAGGTTATCAAAGGCCGGTGATCCGACAGCTAACATTATAAGGTACCTGACATTTCATCTCTTGCTGAAGGACTCCATTGTCGAATTGCCGCTAGGCGATACTTCCCGGTATTTTGCAAAGACCAAGAAAGTACAATGAGCGGAATGTAGTCCGGTCAGACCCAAAGGGCTGGGAAACATCCTTGCCAGCGTCGTCCACTGCACAACGAGCACTATCGGCGACGATCATGTAGCGTCAGAGGTGTGGTCGGATGTGGGCGTGTCGAAGAGATGATGTGATTGATGCCGGCGATGGCGATTGCTGTCCACAGGTTGTAGTTCGGTGAAGAACGCACTAGTACATAATAAGCTAAGCTATCTTGGGTGACGTCCTATTCGGAACTTTCCCTTACCCATGAAATCCCACGTGCTTCAGTACCTTGTAAACCACTTGAGCAGGGTGTTTCGCTTACCACAATCCACCCCACTCCATGCATGTATATCAGACTTCCAGTGGCCAATCATCAACTTGGAAGGCTCCACATTGTTGCCTCCCCTGTTCAATAGGGACATGACTACCATAACCATCCAAATACGCGTCAATACCCCAAGTAGTTTTCGGCGCATTAACAAGTCGCTCAAGCACCGAGATCACTCCACCTCAGAGTAGGTCTGAGTGGGTAGCACATCATTGTAGCTGATGTATTCGCAATCACCCCCGCAAGGTGCGCAGAAGATGCCGTTCAGCACGCAATCCCACGCAATATGGCAACGCCGTCTGCGTTGACACAGCTCAGGTGTCTAGATAGCTTGTTAGGTGGTATACTTATATACGTGTTCGATCCCTGTAGAGATATTGAACTTTTCTTGAGCAATTATATCGCGAAGTCTGAAGAATACATCTGCACATATGGCAACCTCCAACGGTACTAATGGCACGAATGGTGCGCAAGGCAATGCTAGAGACGTTCCGTCTACAGATCCAACCGTGTGAGTGCAGGCACAAACTGTACGAAGATAGATATGAAGCTGATCAGTCTTCCCTCAGGTATGCAGAGTATGAGAAGAAATGGTCTTCTGTGCCGCAAGATGAGGCTGGTTGGCTACAACGGGCTCAAGAGGTCGCAGATGTGCTAGCAGTTGATGCCGGAGTTCGAGAAAGAGAGAATAAATCGCCGCGGGCGGAGGTAGCACTACTGAAACACGCTGGTCTGCTGAAGCTCCTCGGTCCAAAGAAATATGGTGGAGGCGAACAGCCTTGGAGCGTTGGGTACCGAGCTATTCGCAAAGTGGCCGAGGCGGATGGGTGAGTGTGCTCTTACGCATTGAAGGATGGTGCTGATGGCGATATAGCTCCATCGGCATGCTGCTGGGGTATCACTTGTTGTGGTCTACGACAGCCAATGTTGTTGGTACTCCTGAGCAAGCCGGCCAGGTCCAAAAGCTTGTCATCGAGAACAACTACTTCATTGGAGGAGCGGTAAACCCACGTGACAGTGACCTGTCCATCAAGCCCGACGGCGATAACCTTGTCTTCAGTGGCTTCAAGCATTTCAATACTGGCGGCGTCATTTCAGACCTCACGGTACTTGAGGGTGTGTACGAGGGCACACAGCACCACATCTTTGCATTTGCAAAGACGAACCAGCCTGGTATCCAATTTTCACATAACTGGAACAATATTGGCCTGCGTTTGACAGAGTCTGGGAGTGTCAAGATTGACAACGTCCCCGTGCCGTGGTCAGATGCGCTGGGATGGGATATTGAGAAGAAAGAGCCACGTGCCGATGTGCTGCTGCTACCTTTCGCCGCGCTATTGCTGCCGTCGATTCAGTTGGTATTCAGCAACTTCTATCTGGGAATTGCTCTCGGTGCACAGGACTATGCTTCGCGGTACACAGCGAAAGACACGCGTGCTTGGCCGTTTGGTGGAGATGTAAGTCCATCGTCCTGCGCATATTGATCGTGCTAATAGGGCATAGAACAAAGAGAAGGCCACTGACGAGTTCTATATCCTCGAAAGATATGGCAACTTCCACGCCCACTTGCGCGCTGCAGTCGCTTTGACCGATCGTGCGGGCGACCAGATCAGCCAAGTTTATGCCAAATACGGAGGAGACCTAGCAAATCGAGCCAAGCTCGGGGCAAGAGAACGAGGTGAGGTTGCGGAATGGGTGGCTAGTGCAAAGGTCGTCACGACCGACACTTCGCTTCGCGTCACTGCTGGTGTTTTCGAAGTCACTGGAGCAAAGGCCACAAGCCAGAGAGTTGGACTGGATCGGTTTTGGAGGGATGTGCGCACACATACTTTGCACGATCCCGTCGCGTACAAGAACCGTGAGCTAGGGAGATTCCAACTCCTGGATGAGATTCCGGAGCCAACATGGTACACTTGAAGTGATTGCGAGATCACTAAGGAGCTCAATCAATCCATCAAGGGCCTGTATTGCGAAGGAGATAGTGTGGAGGTTTGGTGCTTGTCGCTGGAAATTGAGGCATATCAATCAGACACATCTGCCGAACTGTTAGGTGAAGCGTGCATGAAACAGCGTGATTTCGATGTTGATTAATCGTTCCCTCAAATAACGACTATTGGCGGCTGAAGGGGGTGTCTTGGTCGGACCGTCGTAGTTCGTCTGAAGTGATTTGGGCTGAAGGGCGATGAGTCAGCATCATTTGAGCTCCATTGGGCTTAATTGATGACGTATCATCACGCTTCACCGACGACGAAATGGTCGTCGTGTGTTGTACCGGGACTAGTCTGAGGTAGTTATATATGCCTGCACTCGCACCGAAACTCACGTGCCCTGAATCTCCAATCAATCGCATCGTGTGAGGTTGCTGCACCTTGACCCGCATTCGCCAAGACCTGGTCTCCGCAGTTCCCCAAACCGCGACAAAAGTTACTGTGCGACCCACCTACACTTCACATCTCCACTCCACCCCATACGAATACCATCACAATGCTCTCACGGAGTGCTCTCTGCCCGGCGAGGGCTTTTGCGAAGCGATTTCCGCCAGCCATCATCGCGCCTATAACCGCTACGACACCCTCATTCTCCACATGCACACGATACACCAAGCTTCAACAACCACAACGCGCCTTCCCTGCCGCCCGATGCTCTTTTCCTAGCAGGATAACCACGCGAAACGCGACATCGGCGACATCACAAGCACCCGCTGGCACCGCCCCGACAGCCCCACCACAACTCACATGGAACGACTTCTTCGCCCTCCGCCGAACGCGACGACGAATTGGCCAGGGGTGCTCCGTTGTAGGCGCAGTTGCTGTCACATATTACGGCCTCACGACGATGATGACAAATGGTTATGATGCGACACTTTCGGCTCAGCTCGGCGGTCTGGACCCGTTCATGCTGATGGGACTGAGCACATTTGGCATGATGGCTGTTGGCTGGCTCATTGGACCCATCTTCGGCAATCAGGTGTTCAATTTGGCGTATAGGGGCGTGCTGGCGGAATTTACTGCTGTGAGTCATGGTCAGCTTGACGCTTGACTCGGAGACTGACATCGCAATAGAAAGATTCCGGCTTCTTCAACCGCATCAAGCGCCATCGAGTCGACCCTACCGCCTCATCGCTTGCGAACCCTCCACCAGACTACTATGGCGAGAAGATTGGCAGCGTGGCGGGCTACCGGAGATGGTTGAAGGACCAGCGCGCATTCAACCTCAAGACGGGAAGGTACCGAGCGGGCAAGCTATGAGCAGGGGAAATAAGTCCTATACTCTCACATAAAGCAATGGCTCTCGGGCGCTCTCGCGGTATTGTAATGGTCTGGAGTTCTTGGGAGCAAGCCAGGAATCGAACCTATCTGGAGGGGCTGGACTGAAACAGGGCTATTGTGAAGGAGTGACACGCGGAGCGAGATCTGCAAGCATTTCATTTTCTTTGTAAGTGTATCGAGCGTCGACTCTGGTTCGACAACATCAGCATACAGGCGCTTCTGGCGTGCCGAGATCTCCTATGTCAAAATTTACCCAATGGCAATGAATTGCTATTGTACTTGTACTCGTGTACTTGACAAGCCAAATCTCCGTTCTCCGGATTCCACTCTGGTTACTTCTACCTCGCATTCTCGGCAACAAGCCCCTTCGCACCTTGCACCTGGTGCAGTCGCGAGCACAATTGGCTTCCAGCGCCTACGTCAGCCTCATTCTCATCACACGGTCTATGCGACTGAGATTCTTCCACGCCAGTACTGGTGCAATTGTGAATAATGTGCAATGTCTATACCGTACTTTATAATAGTATAGCATGACCAGACACAGAAATGGTCACCGGACTCACGGAAATCTCTTGCTTCTGCGACCCTAGCTGAAGAACAATATTAGCTTGTACTTTGCTTTGACCTAAAACAGGGGTCCTCGTGAAGGAGCAGAACATCATCCTAGAGCAAGGTCTAGCGTCGTGATACCTTGCGGAGATCTCGCGCGCAAGTCAATGCATGCATTTCAATGGCGCACTTGCCCGCCTGCATCCGTGCATACCTTTCGCTGGTCCGACGTAACAAGATGGACCACATCTCGTCCAGCATAATCGTAGCTGGAGGAAGTATAATAATTCTGGTGTATCAGAGTCCTGTAGCCAGATATCCACGGGATCTACTGTAGAGCACTTGCTCGGCCCGCACGGTCCGACTCTCTTAAGCGCCGTCGTCTCCAGACGTCACGCATGTCGGTGGCGGCATCCAATGGGCGTCGACTCGATAGCCAGCCTCGTTGTGTCGGCTCCTAGCTGACAACATGCAGGCATGTGCAGGCTGCGCAGGTCGCAAGGCTAAGTCTTTCAGCTCCTTACCTCTGTATTGCCTATGGCAGCTTGACTACACTAACTTCTATACTGTCTATGGCATCTTCATAACACTCACCTTCTACAATCCTCCTATCGATGGCGAATGGCGCGCCTGCTGCGTCGCGAAGATTATACGGTGGGATGGGTGTGCGCGCTGCCCGTCGAGCTGGCGGCCGCACAAGAGATGTTCGACGAGGAGCACGACACGCCCCCTTATGACACACACGACACGAACATCTACACCTGCGGACGCGTAGGCGAGCACAATGTGGTGATCGCATGTCTGCCGGACGGCCAGACGGGCACCAACTCGGCCGCCGCTGTCGCTGTGCAGATGAAGTCTACCTTTCCATCAACAAGATTTGGCTTGCTAGTAGGAATTGGCGGCGGCGTGCCGAGCGACGACGCAGATGTGAGGCTTGGCGACGTTGTGGTGAGCAAGCCGCAAAACACGCATGGCGGAGTAGTGCAGTACGACTCAGGCAAGGCTACACCGAGCGGACTTGAGCGGACGGGAATGCTTAACACACCGCCAACGGTATTGCTGAGCGCGGTTGCGAATGTGCGGGCAAAGCAGATGAGAGGAAAGGGAAAGCTAATAGAGTACCTCTCAAAGCTCGAACGCCTGCACGACTTCAGTCGGGACGCTGCCGGACCGGATATTCTTTTTGAGGCAGATTATGAGCACATACAAAGAGAAAGGACGTGTATGAAGTGCAGCAAGGAGCAAATTGTTCCACGGGAAGCACGGAGACAAGAGGTGCTGGTACACTATGGAATCATCGCGTCAGGCAACCTGGTGATGCGGAGCGCGGCCGAAAGAGACAGGGCCAGCGCTGAGCTAGGCGGGGTGCTATGCTTCGAGATGGAGGCGGCGGGACTTATGAACAGCTTCCCGTGTCTGGTAGTGCGCGGCGTGTGCGACTATGCGGACTCGCACAAGAATAAACGATGGCAGGCCTATGCGGCGGGGACGGCCGCAGCGTACGCGAAAGAGGTGCTGGCGGCAATACCGCCAGCAGACGTAGCGAAGTCGCGCACAGTGCAAGAGGCGATTGGCATCGCATCGAGTTAGTAATGTGCTGATCCCTGTTGTCAGGGCACGCTCGTACTGAAAGTTCGACAGACAACTCGGTTTGTACGCTGAGCCCTTCCACGAAGCGTAGAAAATTAGAATCGCATGTGCCATCAGGAGATAATGTTGCACTGTCAGTGTTCAACTCTCATTGATTGCGTTCCTTGCAGCGTTTTGCTGATGAGACAAGCCACGGAGCAGTCCGCAGTACTCAAGCGGGGCGGGAGAATGAGCGTATGGTGTATCAACCTGGATGGTCTACAATGACTCGAGAAGCACTAACGAAGTGACAGGAGTGGCCGACCCTCCAATTAAGGGACAAGGTAGTTGGAATTTGCTGCCTTGTAGTGACGCATTACTGACCTTGTATAGAATGTCTTAGATCACTTTCCTTCCCAGAGCAAGAGCATCGCCTTGACGACGTTCATACTGCAGTAGACACCTGCGAATGGCTTCTCGAAGACCCACAGTACCAAATTTGGATGAAAGCAACTACGGGAATTTTCTGGATCAAAGGAGATCCCGGCGCGGGCAAGTCGGTGCTCATGAAGCATTGTATCAAGAGAATGCGTGAATGCAGTCCTGACGACCTGGTTGTCTCTTTCTTCTTCCACGGCCAAGGAGTCCCCTTGCAAAAGACTTTGCTAGGTCTCTTCCGCGCTCTATTGGCTTCGCTGCTCGAGTACTATCCAGAACATCTTACACAGCTAGCTGTCAAGTTTGTAGAACGGGAGAAACGATACGGCAGTTTCGGCGAACATAAGTGGGAGTGGACCGAGAAGGAACTCCAGGAGCTCGTTTCTAGGGTACTGACCCAAGGAACACACTCTCAGCCCGTTGTCATCTTCATTGACGCACTTGATGAATGCGGCGAGTATCCCGCAAAGAGATTGCTGGCCTATTTCAAAGACTTGATGTTGCAGGCAGAGGGTGAGAATGCGCGCTTCAGAATCTGCCTCTCGTCCAGGCACTACCCGATCCTGGCCCTTGATACCATACCCTCGGTACAAGTGGAGGAAAGAAATCATCGGGATATCCGATGGTACGTTAAGAAAGAACTGAGAGATATTCAGCCCCAATCGAAGCGCAAACAAATAGAGACCGAGATTCTATCGAGATCCAAAGGTGGATTTCAGTGGGTTTTCTTTGTGACCGACACAATAGTTGACAAGAATTTGACTGGCATCAAAGCAGAGAAGTTGCTCGAAGAGCTCAGTCACTGCCCGCGAACTTTGGGGGAGATCTACCAAGCGACACTCGATAGCGTTCCCAAGGCCGATCAGTATCAGCTGGCGAAGATACTTCAATGGGTTCGATTCGCTGTGAGACCTCTATCCGCTCAAGAGCTTCGAGACGCGCTTGCTACCGATCAGAACATGACTTATAGGACCATCTTCGAGCTTCGAGCCTATGAAGGATGGTCCGATTCTCTGGCCGACTTTGAAAGATATGTCAAGCACATTTCCAGGGGGTTGATCCGCTTCCAAAGACGTGTGACATACGATTATCATGGCAGAAAGTCAGACCGCGAGGCTCAGCTTATTCACCAGTCAGTAGCAGACTTTCTGATGGAAAAGTCTGTCAATGGGGATTACGGTCATGGGGCTCTGGGTCGAGTTTCAGCGGGACCGAGCCATTTCCAGATTTCGAGATCGTGCCTTCGATATTTGACTTTGGAGGAAATATTAGAGGACGCTCGGCTACCAAAGCACATCCTGTCATCAAAATTTCCATTGGTAGTGTACGCCGTGGAATCTCTCTTTGCACACATCAGAAAAGTTGAACAGGAGGGGATTCTCCAGTCTGACCTGCTTTCTGTGATGCAATGGCTGCCGTATTCCGAAACGATGCGCAAACTTGCCATACTCTGGGGAACACTGGATCCTTACAGCATGTTCCGACCTCGGGGATGGCCTTTCATCGGCGCAAAATCCTTACATGTCTTGGTGGCGTTTGGATCTATGAGCGCGATCGAAATGCTCTTCCAATCAGGTTGCGATGACATCCATAGTAGGGATGCAGATGGAAACACGCCGCTGATGGTTGCTATCAGAGAGAGGCACCAGGAGATTGCAATTGTGCTGCTGGCCCGAATCATTGAATGCGGAGGTCGACATGAAAACCATGACAATGACGACGTGTGCAGAGACAGGAGGCCCCATTTGTCACGAGCTGCAGCCATCAATGCGCGGAACAAGGCTGGTGACACAGCACTCAATCGTGCCGTCCAGCAAGGGATGGGCAGAGTCATCCTTGCCCTCCTCAACGCCGGTGCCGATATCAAACATCTGTTCCAAGAAAGTGCATTCGTGGCTTATGCTATCAGCAGCAGGAACATGCAACTTCTCTCTTTATCAATCGAGAAGAAGTTGAATCTTGAAGGAACCGTTTTTTTCGCGCTCAAGAACCAGCCGCCTCAGAGAGATCTCGTTTTAGAGCGCATTGTTACCCAGCTCCTGGCTTCTGGAGGCAACACGGCTAAATCTCATGAGCTGGATATTGAGTTCGTGCCTAAATCTGTCAACGTAAGAGATGAAGACGGCAGATATGATAACGATGCTCTCGCATTGGCAGCCAGACGCGGTGTCACCCAGTTGGTTGAAATTCTGTTGTCCCACAACGCACCGGCAACCTTACAAAATGAAATTGGCGAATGTCCCCTGTTGATCGCATTAAAGAATGGTCACGAGAAAGTCGCCAAATTATTGCTGCCGAGGGCACCGTCAGCAGTCGAGATGGCGGATCGTGATGGTCAAACGCCCTTGAGCATAGCAATGAGGGAAAACAAGGCTGAAATCACAATGCTTTTGGTCCGAGAAGGAGAATTCTCGACTACTAATCCACTCTTGGAAGAGTGCTTCCTAGAGTGCGCCCGGCGAGGGGCGACTGATGTTATTGAAGCAATTCTGCGGCGGAAGCTTTTGAAGACACCTCTTTGCTTGGCGGCACAGGCTGGGAATGAAGGTGTAGTCAAGCTGCTTCTTGATTTAAATAAGTTCAAGGTCGACGTTAATGCAAAGGATACTAATGGCTGGACACCCTTATTGCGGGCGACACAAGGGAACCATACGGCTATAGTCGAGCTACTGCTCGGTACGAACAGACTCCAGCTCGACGTCAATGCGAGAAACAATCTTGGTGCAACAGCGCTGTTGCTAGCAGCACAGAATGAGTCCGAAGATATAGTAAAGCTTCTACTCGATACATACAAGGCCCAAATCGACGTCAATACGAAGAACAACTCCAGTGAAAGTGCGCTGTTTTTCGCAGCACAGACTGGTTGTGAAGAGGTAGTAAAGCTTCTACTCGATACGGACAAGGTTCAGGTCGACGTCAATGCGAGGAACAACTCCGGGGAATCACCGCTATCGCTTGCAGCACAGCTTGGGCACGAAGCTGTAGTCAAGCTTCTTCTTGACACAAACAAGGTCGACGTCAATGCAAGGACTACTGATGGCTGGGCGCCTCTATTACTGGCGGTACGAGGCGGATTTGACACTATTGTAATGCTGCTACTTAGCACAAACAAGGTCAACGTCAACGCACGGACCACTAACGGCTGGTCACCTCTCTTGCTAGCGGCACGGGGTGCTCATGAGGTTATCATGAAGCTGCTGCTCAATAAAAAAAGAATCGACGTCAACGCAAGGACTTCTAATGGCTGGACACCTCTGTTGCTAGCGGCACGGGCCGGTCATGAGGCCATTGTCAAGCTGCTGCTTCATATAAATGAGGTTGATGTCGACGCAAGGACTAATGAACACTGGACACCCCTGTTGCTAGCAGCACGAGGTGATCATGATGTTACTGTGAAGCTGCTGCTCAGCACAAATAAGGTAGACGTCAACGCAAGGACTAAGAAAGGTTGGACACCACTTTTGATTGCTGCAGACATGACGCGTACGACTGTGCTCCGTTCTCTACTCGACACAGGCAGAGCTAATGTTAATTGTCGTGGCCCTTGCCGGCGTACACCACTCTGGTACGCCGTGATGAATAGACTTGAAGCAACGGTCAAATTACTCCTTGACACTGACCTCGTAGAGGTTAATGCGAAAGACACGAACGGATCAACGCCGCTGTTGTGGGCTGTACAAAACAGATGCTACCACATTGTCACTTTGTTACTTGCGACAGGCAAGGCTGATTTGTCTATTGCAGACGAAGATGGATCCACACCGCTGGCGTGGGCAAAAGAACACAATCAAAACTCTATGGTGGAGCTGCTGCAAACATATAGCCGGACTCTCACAGTTACATCGTAGCGACGCATAGGGCAGGCGGCTATGGGAAGACGGCGTTACAAGTTCTGAGGCTGTAGCAAATATCAAGACTCACGTTCTACGAACAGATAATCGTTTACCGTTGGGCTGAACTTTGCAACGCACTAGTGCCGGTGTAGATAAATGCTACTTGCACATGGATCGTGCGGGGATAATGGCGCTGATGACATGCCAAAGCCACTGTGCTCGCAATTGTACTTGTTCTTGTGGCGACTTGGTGCTGGATATTTGAGCTAATACGAACTCGTATGTATGGCAATTGAGCCGAGATGTACAATGCTTCCGGAAAGCTTTGGAACAAAGAGACATGGTTGGTGTGCGGGTTAGTTCGCCAGGGCGTGCGGGTAGACGCGAAGTTCATTGTGGCAGGGCGACCCTTCGCTAACAGTCCAGCCTTAGTATTGTTCTGCAGATGCCTTGTCTAACATCACAAGCCTACCAAGATGAATCGTGACTCGCAGTACAAGATAGTTGAAATGAACTAGACTGGTCATTCCGCCGCAGAAATCACACTTTGAAGCAATTCCAAAGCCAATCCTTTTCCAAACCTACTTGTTTATCGAAATTAGGATAGTTGTTCCGACTGCCGCAATTAGACAATGAGATCCTTCCTCGACGAATCGTATCTCCCTAGATCGATCTACATGGACAACTCGAGGACGTTTCGCGGCTTGCAGCATAATTGTACCCTCACGCCGGCCATCGAGCGGACCAAGAACACCACCTGCATTGCGCCGGCGAAGGGTGCGTGCAACGAATCAAAGAAGCACGATGGCGAACATCCGAAAATACCGGCCGAGTTGATGGCAAACAACAAGGAGTCTAATGTAAAAAAGTGCTCGGACGTGAGAGAATGGAAGACGGTACGGGTAGAGATGGTGCAGGTTGTGCGAAAAGAGATTGAGGTTGGAGGTTGAGGTTGATATGAGTAAACTTTATCTTGAGATCAAGATCCCTATCCCACCAGACCTTTAAGGACATGACAATCTATATTTTCGGCGCGGAATTGTCCCTGTCAAACCTCATTAGCTACACAAAATGTCCCGTCCGTAAAGTGCTTATAATTAAAGATCATATTGAAGGCGTGCAGAATTTAAATCGTGAGGATATATATGGTCTGAGGAACAAACCTATTCTACTGGCATCATCGGATCCACATTTTCATCGTCAGGGACACACTGTTCGAAGCCAGCTTCAAACTACCACTTATAATTGACCGAATTTCCAGAGTACGAGTCAAACAAACGTCCAAATCCCAAAATGCAGATTACGACAACTCGACACCCTGGCACCATTCCTCCAACTCATCCAGATCAACCTCTTCAGGCCAGAACGGCGTCCCGTCCTCTGGCGACAGATACGCGGGGCGTCGCTCGAACTGATCCGCAATAGGTAGCTTGGACTTATTTTCAGGCATCGCTGGAGCTGGAGCTGAAGCTGGCAACTTAACGTCCATAGCTGAGTCAGTACGACTACGCACTTTTCGTACGTTGAGTGGTGCGGGGACGAGGTACCACGATTCTGGACGCACGTCATACTTGCTAAACGGAGCTTGTGATTGTGCACGAGCTCCGCTGTGGGGTGGTAGTACGGGTCGGGCTGGGCGCGTTGGGCGCGGGCGACGAATTGGTCGTTGCATTATAGACATTGGCTCATCGTCTTCCCAAATCATCACCTCCTCTGGAAACGTCACCGCCCGCTTGAATGCTGTCGGTCGATTTGAAGACTCCGGCACAATTTCTGGTCGAGTCACGATGGTCTTAGGTTGTGGCCGTGACAAGTTTGGCGCAGACTTAGTCATTGGCTGAGTTGGTCGGGTCCCGACAGTCCGTGGTGGTCGCGATAAATTTGGTGCAGACTGGGTCGTAGGCTGAGCTGGTCGTTTCAACCCTTGCTGTCGTCGTTGCTCAAACAATCGCACCGCACAACCAGCCGGGTCGACGCGCCAGGACGTAATACTCCCAACGATATATCTCAGCCCATCACGCCGAACCGGCTGTCCGCAAGGACAAATGCTGTGGTAATAATATATCCTCCCATCCCGAATACTTCCACGATGCGTCAGACCACATTCAGCGCAAACACGGCAAACCTGCGGTCTCCTAGGAGTATTCATCGCCGCCAAGCTCGCAGCGTGTTCGGATCTATATGGCGTGAGAATGTCAGTTGTATGGCACTTGTTGCAGATGACGTGGTTGCAGCGCCCACATTTCAAGTGCTTGAAGGGAAACTCACCGCGGAAATACATGAGCACGTTCTCGTGGCCGCAGTGGCAGAGCCAAAGACCGTCGCCGTATTGTTGTGCTTTGCAGATATGTGCGTTTTCGACGCCGGCGGCGATGTAGTCGTCTATGTCCCAGGGCTTTTCCATTCGTATGGCCTTGTCGAGCCGGCGTTGGAGTTCTTGCAGGGTCAGGGGGATTTCCTCCTTGGGGTTGTCGTCTTTGGGAGCGACGAAGGCTTTCGCGCTTATGATAGCTTGAGCTGTCTTTTGGAAGAAAGAGTGTTGGTTCAGCATGGTGTTTGCAGAATACTGGTGGTGATGTAAGGTTGGTTTGTGCTTTGGTAGAAACTAGAGGAAGAAGCGAGAGATTGAATATATGATGAATTCGTGGGGTGTTTGGGCGAAGACGTGTATATATGATGAGAGTTGTGACGACATATACTCGCTATCTACTAGAAGTGTGGATGCACTATGCATGGTGGGCAGTGCCATAGAACGGTAACTTGACTTTGAAACGAAACGCGAATTGACGTTTCGTGTAAGTGATGACAATGGAAATACTGATCACGACATTTGAGTGGGGAGTTGATATGAGAAATGAATTTATCTGTACTCACTACGAAAGACATGCTCGATCCAGCCTCATTATGTGAAGCGACTAGACATCCCGCCAATACGTTCTAGTCACATGATCCCACTGTCGACTGCTGACACGAATCGCACCGCGTCGAACCGGCAGTCCTGGGTTCAACGACGTCGCTGCCCGATGCATTTGCGGTGGACGAGCTTCTGCAGGTATGCCGACAACTGGTGCTGTCGATTGCCGAGTTAACGGCATTGGAGGCACCGATTGCGGCGGCTGTAGCAGCTCCTTCTGTGGAGCTCGTAGCTGTTGCGACTCCACCTTGGACTGATCGGCTGGCAATTGTCGACTGCTTGCTGCCTGCCTATCCGATAATGCGTAAATGCGCTCGAGAGTCAGCGCAACGGCACGACCTTGCGGATCACGGCGGTACGCATCGACTGAGCCGATGAAGTAGAGAACGTCACTAGAGGATGAAGGGACGCCGCAAGTACACAGGGGCGGGAACCATATGCTGTTGCCATCGTAGGTAGCGCGATGCGAAAGGCCGCACTTCTGACATATCCTACAAAGGCGGACCTCTGCGGTTTCTGAGTCGCGTCGTTGATTTTGGATGGCATACATGTTTTCAGAGGATATTGGTGTGAAGATCTCAGTGGTACGACACTGCTTACACAGGATGTGTTCACATCCGGAAGTGCTACACTTGACAAATTTGAACGGATGCTGACCTTGGAAGTGTGTCAGTGGAGTCTCGTGCCCGTTGCAGCAGACCATGACGCCATCAGCTGGGTCAGCGTATGTATAAGTGTTTTGAAAATCGCCGCCGCCGTCCCAGTAGTCGTTCTGGTTCCATTTTGGTTCGGCTGGTAGCGCGCGGTTCAATTGTTCTTCCAAAGTTGGTTTGCGCTTGGGTTCAACTGGTAGCGCGTGGTCTAACTGCACTTCCAAAGTTGGCTTGCGCTTGGGCAAAGGTCGAAGAACTTGCAAGCAGTGAACTGCTTTGGACAGTTTTGAGCTGTACATGTTAGTCATTTGCGCGTGGTGAATGTAACGTGCTCAGCAAACCTTCAGAGGTTATGGTACTCTTATTGGGAAGAAGAGAACCGTGGTCTATATATGTTTGTCTGGCTAAACGTTGTGCTCTCAGCGTGACCGTGGCACAGTGCAACTGTGGACGTATGTAGAGATCAGCTGTAGTAGTCGGCCGTCGCATGTTGCATTGTATATATCGACAGTGTGGCGGCACAATGATCCTCGCATACGCTTGGTCGATAAGTGTAGACGGGAGCTGTAAAAGCCGAGGGCTTCTGCGCGAGCGTATAAGCACACATTGTATGAAACGTATCTCTATATGTGAGTAACATACATACGTCAGGAGGTTGGTCAAAAAGCGTTCATCGTAAGTACATATTTGTGCCTGAGGTTCGAATTCGCAAGTCTTAAGATAGCAGTTAGCGCGGTACAAGCAATGAAGGAGGCGATGTGCTATTCTCAGGGTATACTTAAGAACATAATCCAATCTACATGTTGCGAATACTAGCCAGATCTTTACAGCCTAGTCCACTGCTGCGCTATCTGCACTTGACTCGAATCTCGTCTTTCACGTTCGCCCTGATACCACCTTATCCTGGATTCGTGCAGTCCAGCCTCGAGCCTGATCGCGAGTCCAGAGCCGTAACTTCCCACCGGAAGGCCAGCTTCGCCGCATCATCTGCACGCGCATCGATTAGCTTGGCAAAACTTGAGTCTGGATCTCTTCGATATGGCTCCACGCTTCCCATGTGGTATCTTGGCCAGTCCCCATAGGACGATGTACCGCAACCAGCACAAGTGACACCATAAAAGTCGAGTGTCGTATCCTCCATTTCGGCTCGATGAGAAAGGCCACATGTAGTACACACGTGACAGTAGCGAACCTCGCATCCGAAGGCTGGCCGCGGAGCGTGGATCATGCCTCGTGGCCATGGTGTCAAGACCTCTGAGCTGTGGCAGCCTGAACAGATCTTGCGATTGCAGCGGCTGCAGCGGAGATACTTGAAGGGAAAGGCTCCTTTCCAGTGTCGAAGTATGTTCTCATGATGGCAGTGACAACAGATCCAAAGGCCGTCACCGATATCAGCATCCGTCCTCAATGAGCGTAAAGCAGGATATTTGTTCTCGAGTATCAGATACGGCTCCGTTGGGGCCTCGGCGGGCACCGCAGAATCGAAGAGATCTTGTAGACTTGCGCTTTGAGAGCTCTCCTTTGGCGATCGTGGGTTGGGGAATGTCAGGACGGAAAGCCTGTTGTATTCGCTGGGCTTTCGCGCTTCAACCTTGTCGACGACGCCTGTTAGTCTCGATGTGAAAGCTGTGGATAGGCGATGTGAGCTAAAAATGCGGCCTTTGCCTTCCGGCATGGTGCTCATTCGCTGCTTGGTTGAGTACATGAAATCGCCAGGCTTAGTTGAGGTTGAGGCAAATCTGTTCTACGACACGTTGCTGTTGGTTCGCTCATTGCAAATGGCGTGATTGCCTTGTTTGGTTGTGGTGAAGCTGCCTCCGCTCGCCCCTGCCAGTCACTTGGAGCGTCGCGCAGAGGTGCGACGGGAAATTAAGACGAACGTACTTTTCTTTTCACCCAATTGCGCATCTGAATGTATTTGACCTGAACCTTTCTTCAACACACTTACTTACGTATGACACCGAAGCACTACAAACCGCGTATGCACTTCGCGGTGGACCTCGCGTGCTTATGTCTCCTCCACGCTCGTCAAGATCCAATGAGCTGGCCTCTGGAATAACAATCATATTGTCGACCGCTGACTAGCCGTTTGCACACTGCTTGCAGCTTGCATGGACGATGACATGGTGGGCACACGCGGGCAGCAAACGGGCACGGCGTGGTACTCCTCCATCAGTATGCGAGGCGAAACCTAGTAGCATGGTTGTGATGATCATTATTAATACATAGCTGAATCTGAATCGTTTGTCTTGCGCATGTCGATCTGTCAAACAGACGATATTCGGTCGCGAGGGACGTGTGGGTGAGAGGTTGGAGTTCAGGAACGACGTCGTAAGCCGTGACGCCATTGGCCAGCTAGCTCAGCCCTACGTGCCCCAGAAACTGTCCTCTACTCGCGTGTGTTGCCTGACATCAACCACCACACCACACATCATGATTCAGGCTATTCTTCAGGTACGTAGACAATATACCGCCTCTTATTGTTTGTAATTATGCTAACAATCTCAAGCGCCTGGCGCGCTGGCTCGACCGGCCATTCTTCCCATGGAAGCGCCTTGTCGTAGGCTTCTCTCTCGCTGAATTCGCTTTCGAAAACTGGCTCCTCTTCCGCCAATACCGCATCTTGCAACGCACCACGGTCCCCAAAGCGCTCGACAAGGAAATCGACCAGGAAACATTCGACAAATCTCAGGTACGCACATTGTCTCTGGACCCCACATCCAAGCTCACTCGTAGTAGAAGTACGGTCGCGCCAAAGCCAAGTTCAGCTTCGTCACCCAACTACTCAACCAGGTTAAATCTCTCGCCGTCCTCTACTTCAACGCCTATCCCATCGTCTGGGGCGTCGCCGGAACCGTCATCGCTCGCTATGCGCCCGTCCGATTCTCCGGCGAGATCTCCCAGTCCCTGCTGTTCATGTACATGCTGGGATGGATAGATCTCGTCTACGGCCTGCCGGTCTCATACTACCACCACTTTGTGCTCGAGGAGAAGTTCGGCTTCAACAAGATGGATATCAAGACCTGGGTCACCGACATGATCAAGGGCCAGGCGCTTGGTCTTGCCTTTGGCATTCCTCTTGGCAGCGCGTTCCTCGCTATCATCAAGAAGACCGGCCTCAACTTCTTCTACTACCTCTGGGCATTCATGCTGTTCGTACAGATTGCGGCAATGACTATCTACCCCATCCTTATCGTCCCGATGTTCAACAAGCTCGAGCCGCTTAAACCCGGAAAGCTCAAGGAGAGCGTCGAGGCACTTGCTTCAAAGCTCAAGTTCCCACTGTCTGAGCTCCAGGTCATCGATGGCAGCAAGCGCAGCGCACACAGCAACGCATACTTCACTGGACTTCCCTGGATCGGCAAGAAGAAGATTGTCATTTACGATACGCTTCTGGAGAAGAGCAGCGAGAAGGAAGTCGAGGCTGTTCTGGCACACGAACTTGGACATTGGCAGATGAACCACACATCAAGGCTCCTCTTGATCAGTCAAGCACAGCTGTTCTACACGTTCGCATTGTTCTCGGTGTTCATCAACAACCGCTCGCTATACGCCGACTTTGGTTTCCATCGTGAGCGACCAACCATGGTCGGCTTCATCCTCTTCAACGAGATCCTCCAGCCCACCGATGCCATTCTGAAGCTCCTCCTGAACGTGTGGACCCGCAAGATGGAATATGAAGCTGGTAAGCATCCTGTAGTTCCTGAACGTAATCGCCGCTAACGTTCGATAGATGCATTCGCCGTCAAGCTGGGCTATGCCAAGGAGCTTGGTGCTTCGTTGATCAAGCTGCAGATCCAGAACCTTTCTAGCATGGATGCTGATTGGTTTTATTCCAGCTTCCACCATTCGCATCCCATCCTGCCGGAGCGTCTGAAGGCTATGAACTGGACTGGTGATAAGAAAATCGTCGAGGCGAAGGCTGCGGACGAGGAGAAGCCGCTGAAGGCTGCGGACCGAGAGCTATAAGTTCATTATAGTGTCGAGACTCGAGAGGGTATTACTAGATCTTCGAGATCATAAAAAGCGTGGTCCGAGGGTACGCGAGGTAGATGTTCGATAGAATAGACTTCGATCTACACTCGGACCGCAAGTCTGGCGCATGATGATGTGATGTAACCGCGGTGCAATTTGATCCACTGCACCCTCTCAAGCCTTCCCAGCTCTCTTCTTCTCATTCTCCTTCTTCCTCTGCTCACTCCTCGCCTTCTTCGCCTTCTTCCTCTCCTCTTTGCTCATCTTGCTCTCATCCACACCACCGGCATCCATCTTCCTCTTCTTCGCGCTCTCCTGTACCTCTCCACCCGTAATCTCAACCTCAGGCTCCTCCCCACCATCCTGCACAACATTCGACCGCGGCCCCACCTCCCCAATCTCATGTGTCCCCTCTTCAAGATCATACACTTCTTTATCCTGCCAATCCTCAACAGGGACTTCCTTCCTTTTTCGCCCACCCTTCTTCCTGCCCGCTCTCTCGTCCTCCGCATCATCTTCCGGCTCAGGCGTCTTTTCGGGCTCCAGGTACTCGCCGCGCAAACCCGCGGCAACGCGGCGCAGATTGTGCATCACGACGCTGCCCATGGCTCCGCCGTGCGAGGAGAATGTTACGCCGGTGGGTGTGATGTGTGCGTCGGGATGCAGGTGTGCATGGGCCTGGGAATTTGTGAGGTAGGTTTCGAGCATGCTCGAGGCGGCGGAGACGGAGATTGGGTGTGAGGAGATGTGGCGCGCGGGCGGGGGTGCTTCGAGCAACATCGTGGATATTTTGGGCCGTGTATTTTGCAAGAAAGCGGTTTATGTAGGTGTAGGATTGTAGTGTGGAGTAAAATGCAGGTAGTCGCAACAGATAGTTTGCGAAAGCAAGGTCGCGCGAACTTTTTGCGCACGGACGCGTCTTGTTTGCTGATGAGAGAGAGGTTCGCGGACCTCCGATTTGACATGACCTAGACATCTACCCAGCTTTCTCACGGCTACACGTCAGTCCACGGGGCGAAGAAGGGGCAATTGGACACATCACAGCAAAGATGAACGTATCCCGGTGTCTACGCCTCGCTGCGCGCCCAGCATCCAGCGCCACAACCTTTCTCCGCCCATGTCTCTCACGCACAACCGCACCACAACGGTACCTTCCCCTCCCCCAACGACTCCCCACCTCATCTAACATCCCAATAGGCTCTCCCCACCCTCTCAATCCCGCTTCCTGTCCCTCCTCTCCCCGCACCGCCCGCAACTTAACCCGATGCACCGCGCAAGTCTACCGGCCCCAGGCACACCCACCTCGCTTCTGGGCAGCACGTCAGAAACGCTGGACCTGATGGGTAAAATTTCAGCACATCCGGGACTCGGGAGCATGCAGATTCGGTGCGGGCCGCGAGACACGTATAATCCGAGCCATCTTGTGCGGAAGCGGAGACATGGGTTTTTGAGCAGGATTCGGACGAAGAAGGGGCGGAAGTTGTTGATGAGGAGGTTGAAGAAGGGGAGGTGGAATCTGAGTCATTAGATGGTTACTTTGGGCATGGGTTGGGTCGGGAATGGCATATTCGGAGATGTGGGCCAGAGGAGGGGTTTGGGGATATCGCAATCACAGGAAGAGAATCGAGATGGAGGGATAAGCCTGGGGAGGCTGATGTGTCAACTTAAGGCAGGTGCTTGAGAATCTGGCACTTGTGGTGCTGGTTGTATGTGTAAACTGTACAATGCTTGCATGGCTTGGTCAAATGAATCATATCAAAAAAGCGGAAGAAGAGTTCCTCAAATCGCCAAGTAAAGGCTTATCATATCGACTTTTCAAAGATGCTTTGCCCAAGTAGTACTCTATGCTAGGTCTAAGCTATTTAGCATCAATATGATGCTCTTTCAACCCAACCCGACTAGCGTCATGGCGGCACCTGTCTCGCGTCGCCCCGTGATTAGCACGTCGAATCATGGATACTCCTCATACACTGCTATAGACACGAGTGCATTTGATCCGTTCGAGTGGGCTGGTTTACTCTGACAACGTGTCTAACTCAGCCCAGTGTGTGGAAACTGTTGATCCTAGGGTGATGATTCGAAAGCTGCATGTCCAGTTGCGTCTGAACTTCGGGCGAAGTGCTCAGGAATGGAAGACGGATTGCTAGGTTCGAAAGGTTGATCGACGTGCTGCTGTGTACCTGGGCATGTGGATATAAGCCTGGCGTCGTTACTGACTTGATGTCATGCCTGAGGATTACTTGATTTCAATGGAAGTCACGCTCTTAACGTAACAGTGGCCTCCTAGTCCACTATTCGACTCGGACGGGAAGTGGTATGTTGGAGATGTTCGCCCTTGGAATGTTCATTGCTCCGGCGTCGACGGCGCAACTTCCTTCCCCTTGCCTTTCTCTGAGCTCGCCTCCTCTTCCGCATCATTCCATGACTCCTGAGTATCTGCCTCAAGTGCCTCGACCATCTTGAGCTCTTCCTCAACCTTATCGATTTGTTTCAAGATAAATGCAACCGTCGCGTCCCGTGCCTTGTCGACCCTGGACAAAGCTTGCA
The DNA here is from genome assembly GCA_001748405.1 of Paraphoma sp. B47-9. NCBI lineage: Eukaryota > Fungi > Ascomycota > Dothideomycetes > Pleosporales > Phaeosphaeriaceae > Paraphoma > Paraphoma sp. B47-9. The sequence goes on from BCLK01000052.1 coordinate 81,980, forward strand.
ACGGCATCTTATCATACACTTGTGGTTTCTGTGGTGTCGGCGGCATAGGCTCTGTATCTTCCAACGCCGCCTTCTTTTCCGCCAGAAGCTTCCTCAACGTGAAGATATTGGCATCACGCTCCTGTAGATTCTTAACCAGCTCTTTCCGCTTAACTTCATCGTCCACCTTTTGCTTTTTAGTTGCAGCCTCTTTCGCAGCCTCGTTAGATGCAACTTTCCATTTCCAGATCGCTTCTTTGGCGCAATTTTCAATGTGCGTAAAGCGGATGGGGCCGATGTTTTGGCCGCCGTACCAACGTGCGACTACGACTACGCCTTCTGCTTGTGTGTCGTTGAGAACATTTTGAAGTCGACCACCAGCCCACTTTTCGCCGTCATCATCGTGTCCCGAGTCGTAGAGAATCTTCGAATCCGGCATCAATGATTTTTGCCGTGATCGCTTTCGCCATGCTACCATTCGGTGTGTTGCTGATCTGAATTCCGGTAGTTGTTGTAGTTGCTTGGCGGAGAGGCTGGGGGAGAAGGCCCCGATGAATGTGGATGTTTGCTCGTCTATCTGCGTCGATTTGAAAACAGAAGGTAAAGCAGATGGCGATGGCGAGCGCTCTCTTTTCGAGGCCATATTTTGTGTTACGGTCTGGATTTGGAACAATGTTCAAGTGCTCTTTTGGTGGGTGGTTGGGGATGGGAAGGAAGTTACCGGCAAGTCCAAGCGAGATGTCCCACATTTGCGTCCTCCGAAGGAAAGTCATCCCGACAACAACTCCAACTTCCATGTAGACTCCGACTCCTTTCATCATCAACCATCGCAGCTACCCCTTTGATATATCTATTGCTTTTTACAGTTGACTGCCATTTCTTATCAAATTTAAGGACCGTGTGCAATGCTCAAGTGTTTCTTCAATCAAGCCCATTCTCTCCATGACCCGGGTGACTACAGCAGGTCTGATGTTCGTTCCAACAAGTCACAAGCCCAGTCTTCGTCTTGGTCGTTGACTACACGCTTTAGCGAATATGTATATCTTTTTTTCTTGGAAAGACTAGGTTTGGGTATTCCTTCTCTCACACTGCACATTGCCTTTGACCAAAGTTCGCATGCAAAGTGGTTCTGTTTCTTGCATGGTTTCTACAGACCTCCTTCACTTACCATACACTTACTGTCAAACTTTACTACGGAGCCCTTTCCTTGCTTGACGCGTATAAAGTGCTTTTTGGAGAGCCGTCTTCAGCAGTCTCTGCGCTCAAAATTTTCACTGCTCGGCTACGCGAAGGGTTATCACACTGCACGAAGGGCCCAGTAATCTGCCGATAGAATCTGTCTCATAATACTTTCACTCACCCACCAGGTCTTTTGAGCGTCATAGGCTCCAATCTTGGCACTCCGCAGAGCTAGAGAGGTTCATCAGCCGGCCCACGCCCACCACACTGACATCTCACCCATTAATCACCCACCCGACGGTTGAACGCTTCCCGATAGGGCAACTTCTCTCCACCGAACAAGGTACGTTCTTTTGTTGTTTAGTTGTGCATCTCCACTTCGCAGCCCGATATGGGCAAGATATCTGGGTGGCCCGCTATAGTTCGAGAAGGAGCTCGCGGGTTCCGACCGACGGGCTCAACCATTCTTGCACATCTCCTCAATCTGTCAAAGTTTTCCAAAGCCTTGACTAACGAGTAATACCGTGAGTACAGCATCATGGGCCGCTTCGACACACTCAACGCCGACACCAAGGATCTCGTCAACTGCCTCCTTCCGGCACTGGCGGCATCCTTCAAAATCTCAGACCCCGTCGACATCATTCCCGAAGATATTCGCATGCGTGCATGGGACTGCGACCGTCGCGACCATATCAAGGACCAGACGGAGAATGACCCCCGCAACTGGGGCGTGCAATTTCTCAAGGACCTCATGGCCATCGCGCGCATAAAGAAGGGCGACCTTGCTCTCTTTCAGTCGGACTTGCGAGCCAAGGTCGCTTTGCACGAGCCAAAGCATCCCTGGGCCCGTCTCGCTGATATCAAGGAGATCCGCGAGGAGTACGAGCACCCGGATCGCAAGAAGGAGGTCGCTGAAGAGTCCTCCGGCACTACCTCGACCGATTCGTACCTGGAGGAGCTGCACGAGCCTGACCTGCCGAGGGGCTTGAAGCGTGGCCGTCGCAACCACGAAATTTACGAGGCTCGCGTTCAAGAATCGCACAAGCGGCGCAAGCGTAAGTTCTGCTGCTGCACTGCTACCTCAAATGTCTAACGAACGACAGATGGCGGACGTCTTCGTCGTGCTGACGATGGCGGCTTCATCCGCAAGGAAAAGATCAAGGGCAAGCACCGTTACTCCATGGAGCGCTCGTCTCCAGATGGCAGCCGTCGCACTGTCCATCGCCCTAGCCGCACCGTTCAGTCCGATGACGACGACTTCAACAACTCTCGCAACATGTCCTTCCATTCCCACCCGACCCCAGCTTTCTCCATGTCTCCGGCACCTTTTCGAGCTCCCTCCGCCATTGCCGAAGCCGTGGATGCATCTGATCAGCCGCTGCATGTCCAGAAGATGGCCGCCGAATTGGAAGTCGCCGAAGCTGAGCTGCGAACCGCTCGTATCAAGATGCAGTACATTGAGGCCCGGGAGCAGGCTGAGAAAGAGCGTCTTCACGGGAGCGGCGCTATAGAGGGTTCTCCTCACTCTTTCAACTAGATGCTGAAGGGGTGTACTGGCAACTGACATTGATGATGTACATCAATGTGTGTAGAGTATTTCGGAGGTGGCAGTTGATGGGCGCATTTCCCACCGTTAGCTTTGGGTCGCTACATGATTGCCTCCTGGAAGCAGTTCCCGGATATGGTGGCGAGGGCCGCTGGTACTGATCATGCGTTTACTGCGTAGGTTTGCATGGGCTGATCCCATTGCGTCTGCGAGGTCATCCAGCATCGGGTCAGGGCAACTTATTAGACTCTTTCTCCCAACAAGTAAACGTCATGGTTCCTCTCTACTCTGGTCATCGTGAAGCACCGCCACAATACTTCTGTCTTTCAGCCCTTGCGCGGTCCGTCATCGAACCCATGCATCATTCAGTGCTGCTCATCATGGAAACACCACATCTTGTACCCTCATAACAGCCCCTTCCATATCTCGCATTTTTTTCCACTTCCGTTCCAGGTTTTGATATGCCAGGGTCGCTCTGACTGTCGTCTGACCTTCAGCCCGATATGCACCGCGTCTCATAGCGCCGGGGACAACATCATCATCGTTGCTCAGCCCTATACAGGGATTATGAATCGCTGCTTCTTTGACAGGGAGAACATACTCTACCTAGCGTACGTTACTTGACATTGTAAGCTCGTAGGGTATTCCTTGCCGAGAGCGTGAAGCAAGCCAATGTTAGAACGGCTATGTAAACCTATGCGCGAAGGAGGCGAGGTGGTAATATTAATCCATCGCGAGATGCGTTTGTGTCATTGCCGCATATGCATAATTCCAATGCACAGCTGCATCGATACCTGCGGTATCAAACGCTCTCTCATTACTCAAATGCACGTGGCAGCGATATTAAACACTATCCACACAGTTCACTAGAGACTAGTTGGAATTAGGACAAGCCATGCTGACCTTGGCAGGAACCAACATCTTTCCCGCAGGCGAACCGGCTAGGGACCCGTCCGTTTGGTCTTGTAGCAGATCCTTGCATGTATATTACCCATTGATTCTTCCGCGACCTGAGTCACTACACAGTTGACGAGTCCCAACCTCAGCATTGCCACCATTTTTCGTTCTTTGCAGCCGTCGAGATGTCCAATTCTGTCACCACACAATCTCCGCTTCTGCAGCTCCCTCGAGAACTGCGTGACCGAATCTATTCATATACTTTCTCAGGATATATCCCTTTCCTGAAAAGGTGTGGTGTGGTAGACACGTCAGATGAGAATGCGCTCTTCCACAAGCTACCAGGCTTGTGTCAAGCCAATCGTCAAATTTTCTATGAAGCCACGCCATTCTTTCTTGCCCGTTACACGGATTCCTGGAATACGACAACGTCCAAACAACTTCTGAAGCTGTACTCCCACTTTCCCGGCGATGCAGCAACCAAGGGCATTACACAAATCTCGATTTACAACTGGACTGAGCAAGGCACCGCTGTGCAGCTGAAGCTGATTTCCAGATTTTCGAATCTTCAGTTCCTGGACGTCATCTTCAGTTTCCCCAGTATTGTTGACGGCGTGCCCATGGAGAAATTCAATTATACCAACGAACAAGGCACTTGGTGGGAGACTGGGCTAAACTATGAACCACCTCTAGGCCGGAGTATCGAAGAAGAAAAGGCTGTTTTATCGAAAGATTTGGACGACTTCATCGCAAGATATGGTCTCGACCGCATCATCGACATGCCCAAACTCAATTCCATGCAGTTCCAATTCGCGATGAATGACGGCGGCGAAAATGTCACTGGTGGTAACATATATTATAGACATCGTTTATTCAACCCCTTTTGGAGGTGGGCAATGAAGAAGTTGTCTGAGAAGTGGGGAGACGATGAGTTTGGTGTTACGACAACTCTTCCGGAGGATTATGACGGTGTCAATTGTCACGCGGACTGATTCTGCTTCATGTTTCTAGTGAAGGGGTTGGATGAAGAATGGACGTTTTGGGGAATTGATATTCTATATCTTAATTATAGCTAGGTTCGTCTGGCTATGAACAGCGCTGTCAGCGCATATTAGTGCCTTGGAGAATAACCACGTCCTCTTATATACCCTAGATGTATTTACGTGCTCTACAAAGATAAATTGTTGTAGTTGCCTAGTGGCTACTAAACTATTTATAAGTCACATGCTACGCTTATCAAGAGATACAAAGACCTTCAGGAACTACCAAGAGATACAGACCGACCGAATAGCAAAAGCGAACTGCTAAATATAGTTTTACTTAATCATATCGCTATTGCACGTCAGAAGGCTCGTCGTTTAGAGACATAAAGAGATGTAAATTATGTAGAGTTCTCTATTGTATCGTTGGATGTTAAGTAGAGTGCCCAGTCCGAGTTGACCTTGTTCTTAGCCTCCCTCCTGCAGTTAGTCTAGGCTTTTTAGCTGCCGAACTCCCGTCGAAGGTTCCATTTTTCCCATTACTATCGTCAGAGAGAAACAGTTCATCATCTTGGTATTCCTATTCATCGTCGTCTCCTATCAATGGCCCTGCGCTACCGCCAAGGCCTTCATGAATCCGGACGCAGTTCTCCGAGGGCGCCGCCTGTTGGCCCATTTGAGCACCATCTATGTAGAGCCAGTGTCGTGTACTGCATTTCGTAGTAAGCTAATATGTGTTACCTTCAGTCATTCCTAAGTCCACGTCAAGCAACCCTTCGTCATCTATTGCTCCTTGCATGATGATATTAGGATTCCTTTCGATTCCATCAGCAAGGTCAGCTTCAAGGCTTTGCATGTTATCTATAGTCTATTGTTAGTCACAGTAGATTAGTAGTAGATTAAGTAGGGATTACCCACGACTTCGTCTTCTACAACACTACCGAGGCCGAGTGCAACACACATATCTGTGTGCGCCCAAGGCCTAGCGATGGAATTAATAGCCGAGACAGAAATTTCGTTGCTATCTTCTATCTGCCCATGTGGCTTCCAATGCTTGTCATGATTAAGCACCTCCGCTATCTCCAAGCATTAAGTAAGGTGCTGCCTACATTTGCCTCTATGAGAGACATAAGAGTCTTCCAGTTAGCCGTCAATAGTCCCAGCCGGATCCAAGAGCGGCAAAGGAACTCGGCGAGGAGGACGAAGAAGAGGCGGCAAAGAGCCAGCTGATTCTGATCCTCTCGCTCGTTTTCATGATTGTTCCCTTCCTAGGAGAAGTAGCTGCGATCGCAGCTTGCTTAGTCCAATTAGGTCGCCTTGTTGCAATCGCGGGTATCGCAGGGAACGCGGCACTATGCATCCATGATATCGTCGAAAATCCGGAAACGGCGCCTCTGGCTATCCTTGGTCTGCTGAGCGGTGGGAGATTGAAAGCGCCAAAAGGATCCAAAGACGCTGTCGCCTTTAGACGGACCATGGGCGGAGAGAACTTTGCGAGCTTGGGAACGAACTTCGCAAACAAGATGCCATGATCCAAAAGATCGCGAGAAATTGCTCGAGGTGATTTTGGGTCAGAAAAGGATGCGTATGGACACTCTCATCGACTCGCAAGGATTGTGTCTCCACGATCTATGGATTAGCTAGCCCCGATGGTGCTCAATGAGTAGATATGCAGATCAATAGTCCAATGAGACGCTTGCTGTTCGTTCTACCTACGCAAGCAGCGCCGTGTTGGGCAGCGTTTGCATCTTTGCGCAAGAAGAGTGTAGTTGCCTGCTGAGCCTGGTTTACCCATGTGATCGTGGCGGGCTACTCATTGGGCGTACCATGAAGACGTGATTTGGAGGCGCGCGGTTGCCTTCGTCTAGTTCATAGTAGGGGCAGTTCCCGTGCATGAAAATCAAATCCCCAACTAGGATCTATTCGACACCTTTTGGGGATCGTCGCGATGATGAACAGAGCAATTGCACCTTCCAAGCATACTGAGGTGAAAATGCTCAGTGCGCCCTCACTGCTACCACACCAGATCGTCGCGTGATTTCTCTCATATCGTCTGAACACATGATCTAAAGCCCGGCGCACAGCTCCCTAGTTAACCTCAATTCTACAAAAAGAACCTTTCCTTTCAAGTGCACATTATTTTACATCACGAGAATGCAGGGTCTGTCGAAGGGCGGAGGCGTAAAGCAAAACCTACGATAGGGTGGCCCTGTAAGCCCCTGCTTGAAGAAGCGAGATGGCGCTCAGCTGAGCACGAACATGCACGAACAAGGAGTGGGGCACGATGGACGGAAGGAACTTTATGATCTTTTCTGATCGTCGTTCAGTGTTTGGATATTCTGTTGAAGTCATCTGTCACTCGTTAGTAAAGTCACTCGTTTTTGTGTTGGTAGAAGATATGCGCGGCCAACTATTGTCTTTCGCTTGCGTTTGCTTTGGAGTTTTGTTCCGGGTTGTGAGCGCATCGTGGTGAGTTATTTTGGACTTGCTTCAAAGGATGAATGAAATTGATCCTGGTAGTTATTATCCTGATGGCTCGTTTCCGACAGATTATGTCTACGTGCCATGTTCTGGGACTGAGCACACATCGTGCTGTATCCCGAGTGAAGGAGATCAGTGCTTGTCGAATGGTGCGCAATCAACACCCTCATCTTCTAGCTTGGAGTAAAACAAACTGATACCAATCGTAGGTCTTTGCTACTATCCTGGCGGAGAGTACTTATTTCGAGGTGCTTGCACGGACAAGAATTGGAACAGTCCAGGCTGCTTCAATCACTGTACGAACAAAAGTATGCGAATCCTGAAATTCCCTCTCCCTGCGTGCTGAAGATAGACAGCCAACAGCTATGCCGACTCATACGATCAGATTGTCAAGTGTGGCAACGATCGATACTGCTGCCGCTCGGATGGAAGCACATGCTGCAACGACGATTCTAAAGTCTTTACATTCAGCAACTTGTCAGTGATCAAGGATCTTGCTACCACGACACGCAAGACCGGCGGGTACGCGGGACCTACAGCAGCAACAGCAACAGGCACACTGCGATCCGGCAGTTCTTCCGTCTCCCGTGCATCTACTACAAGTGCTGAAGTCAAAGCCCAAGCAACTGGCACCGCGCCCTCAAATACCGCCGCCTTCCCGACCGTAACATCGGCGTCCTCACAAACAACATCAGACACATCCTCCGCCACTCACACTTTCTCCAAAACCGCCATCATCGCCGCGTCAGTCGGCGCGATGCTCTTCTTCATCCTCCTCGTCGTAGCGTTCTGGTTCTTCATCCGGCGCCACTACCGCAAGAAGCTCAGTCCGAGCAATAAAGAGCAAGGCTTCCCACTGTCCAGTGACGGCTTCCAAAGGCTATCGGATAAGTCGCCGCGCCCAGTCGAGGTGCCTGCTCCGCTGCACGCACCACCACCGTTATACCAGCCGCCAGCATATCAGAGCCCTCCGCCAGCGGTGCATGGGGCGGTTGAAATTGATAGTTCGTATCTACCGCCGTCGAGGAACCAATGGGGACAGCCGGTGTTTGAGGCGCCGGCGCAGCCGTACAGACATGTGTAAGGTGGAATGGTTGGAAAAGTTCTTTTTGCCCTTGTACGGGTCCTGGGAAGTGTTAGGGGCGGTTTGGGAGAGTGGTGGTGGTTAGGCACGTGATTCTGTCTATTTTGGGTCACGTGCCAATGTATAGGGCGTGTCTTTCGCGCCCGAAGTTCCCAGATCAGGAACAGTCAGATCGTCCATCCCGTTGTCATTGAGGGCGCTTGGCTGTTCACAAGCCCCATCGAGACTGCCCATTTGATTCAAGACCCAATTTTGCACCTCGAATTCCCTCGCAGCGCTTCGGTGCAGTGTCGTTGACATGTTTGACAGCAGTGACAACAACGCCACCCTCCTCATCCTCCCATGCCCTCAACACGAATTCAACCATATGGCCATACTCCCGTGACAAAGAAAAACATAGCAGCAAAAAGAGCAGCCGCGGTTGTGGTTCTCGCCTCAAGACGACATGCACGTGACCCAAAAATCTCCCAAATCACGTGCCCCACCACCACAACTCTCCCAAACCGCCCCCAACACTTCCCAGGACCTGTACAAGGGCAAAAAGAAATCTTCCGACACCGGGAATCGAACCCGGGCCTTGCCGGCGCTTAGAGCGAACTACTCTGATGAGAGCGGCAAATCCTAGCCACTGATGATTGTTAGAACTTGATGTTTTGATGGTGGAGTGGTGATGATGCTTACCTAGACCATATCGGATGTACTGTTGATGGAAGAAGGACAAATTTGGATCGTTTATATCGTGTGCAATATTGAAAGGGGGCTTGATGGGTGGATGATTGTGTGGGTGGGGCTAAAGAGGAATTTTGCTGGCGCCCCGCTTCTGACTTGGACGGAATGGAATAAGCGGATTCTAGACTACACACGGCATGTGGTTCTCAGATTAGGGATGTCGGGGAGTTCAGGAGTTGGTGTGATCCAGGGAGTATGTTCGTCCACCATTGCTTCAGACGCTGTTGCCCTCTTTCACACACTAAGCCGGCACGCGCTTTCCTCGTTGACAGACTCCACGCGAGCGTCGCGAGGGACGTGCATGGCGGTCGCGTGTGCGTCACGTGCTGGCGACCACATCTGGGCAGTTGCACGACATGCGTGGTCGCAGCACACCTGCTCATAAAAGAGTCATTTCATAATGACTTCTCAACATATTACCGTTCTCTATGCCGCTCAATCTGGGAAAACAATCATTGTTCTCTGCCAAACTATCTAACGTTGTGCCCACACTTCCCACACTTCCCACCCGCTCGCCCTAGCCCCCTTCCCTCCGTATCAACACAACTCGTATCGACTTCCCTCACGTTGACGCGCCTTTAATTCCGCACTGGCCCTCTCCCCATACGCGTAGGCCCAAGCAGACCAGCTACGCGGTCGAGCTAGCATACGCGCGCTTGCGTCTTTGTCCGACGCGCTGCAACCACAGACGCGGGTATGGCCCAAGGTACTCGCCTTGCGCAGGCCCAATGTCGGGTTTCCGTGAGCAGTAATGATCGTTGCTTGGGTGCAGGGATGGGATCAAAGAGTTTGCGATGCCTAGACTTCTGCTCAGAAACCGGAATTGTAAGGTATGGAGATTGGTGAGGTCGAGGCATATTGCCTTGGACAGCTACTCGAGTCGTATGGATTGGGTCGCAAATCTTCGATCTCGAGTCGACTGTGTTAGCGGTTGTCGTTGGCATGATCTTGGACTCGAAAAGGTGATCGCTTCTGTTTGTCTGTCTCTAGTGGATGGCTCAATGAGTGCTGGACACATTTTGTTTGCCACGAGCCATTACAAAACGATAGCGGTGAAAATGTCTGGTGCGGTTCCGAGGATGCATGTGCTGGCGGGATATGATAATTGACACCAACCCAGTGGTTCAAGAATAGACCAAATCCGGGGCAAGTTGCCACTATCGCGTCAGGCTGCCTGTAGCCAAAGTGGACTCGCAAGATGTCTTATAGAGCCATCGATGGTCGAGTCTGATGCAGGAGACGACTCAAGAGCACGTTACCTATGCAATCGCCTTCGCTATCATCGCAATGTCGCCCGTCCTTGGCCGTCGCCCACGCACAAATGTCAATTCCGAGGACCTCTGCCTGCAAAGCAACGTGCTGAAGCGGCAGCGCAGGGCTATTCGAACAGGTGAGCGCGCCTCCCCATCAGTTTCGTTTGTGAAGATGAGCTCCGTACATTGTTGAGTCATCACTCACAAGGCGTGCTCGCACAATGTGCGCGCCAAAAGTGACGCCGCGACAAACCGAGAGCACGTCGTATGTTCACGATGTCCGGTGTGCTGTCACGTAGTTTGAGCTCAGCCTCTTTTAAGTGTCCGCAGCTTGACGGCCGTAATAACGGCCCATTCCACTGCATCTCACTCGCCACGGCCAACACATCCACACGCTCTCAACCATTGCAGTCACCAACCCTGCCAAACCTCTGAAACTCTCCATCACGGCTGACTTATCAATCCAAGCGCCATCTTCAGCCACGAGGATGCCATCAACCAGCCAACCACGTCCAGTGGCATGCCATGTGGAAACGAGCACATTTTTCGACCAAGCTGCAGCTCTTGAGGCGGGTGATCAGGAGCAGGGCACCCCAATCTTCGACCCGGAGAAGCACCTTGCTTTCGAAGAACCTTCAAAGATCATTATGATGAAGGAAATGGGATACGCGGAAGATGTTGGCGTCTCTCCTGTGGCGGTCACACATCCCTTCCAGCTCTTTTCTCCAGAAGCCATCACGATCATGCGCTCCGAGATTGATAAGCCAGAGGTCAGGACCGGTTACACATATTCCAGCAATATCGCCAATGCTCAATTGCGCGGCTATGCAGTCAAGCACGCACCCTTCACTTATGCTGCATGGACCCACCCGGAGACAATGGCCATCGTGTCCAAACTTGCTGATGTGGACCTCATTCCTTGGAGCGACTACGAGATTGCGCACATCAATCTGTCCGCTCCCAAGACCGAAGAGCAAGCAAACGCTGAGCTGGCAGCTGTCCGTTTGCGAAAAAGTTCTGTGCATTCAGACGAAGGCATCGACATAAGTCCTCATGAAGACGACAAGCCCATCGTTGGCTGGCATACGGATTCTTATCCGTTCGTCTGCGTTTTGATGATGTCCGATTGCACCAACATGGTCGGCGGCGAAACCGCTCTCCGCACAGCGAGCGGAGATGTCATTCGTGTCCGCGGTCCCCAGGAAGGCTGCGCTGTAATCCTTCAAGGCCGCTACATTACCCATCAAGCGCTACGCGCGCTTGGTGCAAAGGAGCGCATCACTGCTGTGACCTCGTGGCGTCCGCGCTCGGCTCACGTCAAGGACGACTCAGTCTTGCGCACAGTCCGACCGGTCTCTAATCTGAGAGTGCTGTACCCAGACTTCGCCCAGTATCGTCTTGAGATCATGGAGCAACGCTTTCGCCGCGCACGCGAAGAGATCCAGAATGGTCGCCAAGCTAACGAGAACTTCGATACCCAAAGACACAAGGCATTCCTACAAGAGTCAATCGATTTCCTGATGCACACCTATAACGAGCTCGTGGCTGAGGATGATGTTCAAACTGGGTTCATCGAGACCATTGACGTTCCCGATGTGGTTGTTGGGCATGTACATGATGACTGAGCGCTCTTAACGACAAAAGGTCCAAGGTCCAGCGTCCTAGATATAGGCCTGTGCTCTATCACAGTTTCATTTTGGTGCATTCGTGTCCGCATAGGAGATTGAGTCGAATCATAGCGAGCTATCCGCTTCTTGCATAAGTAATTGGGTCTACAGCTGACGGGGCGGTACACAACGGGTGTTTGGGCGTTCCGGAAGTCAGAGTCAGTGAAGATGAGTAACCAATAAATGAGTGGCCTTTTGAAACCTTTTGACCGGAGCAAGGTGATGAAAACGTGATGCATTAAACTCTGATAGATAAAGACACCAGCAAGGACACGCCGATCGTCGATGGTGTTCTGAGATGGCCATGTCAAGACAGGGCATAAGCTGACAGATGCAGTCCATGAAGCCAATCGACGCCCGCCGTGGGAAGCGGAGGTCAACGTGCACGTCGCACAAAAAAGACAGTCGCGTGCCCAATGGAATTGACGGCAGCATTGCCTCAGCAACCAATTATGATAATTCTGTCAAGGTCAAGCAGAAATGAAGGTGATTTTGGGGAGTCGAGAGCGCTGATTGGGTGTGGGATGGTATTCGCCCTGGTAAGCGCTGGTAGTGGATTGGTGACAAGGAGCGGTGGTTTGGTGCGTGCGGGAAATCGTCGGGCGGCGCTTGCTGGGGAAAGAGCACGCTACAACGCCAACGCCGGTCGCTCTTGCCTTGTATGCAACGCTCCTGCCAGCACCGAGCTGCTCCTTCCCCCCAGTCGACCCATGTGAGCCTCCCTATGCTCATCGTCGCGCGTCGCACTGCTGGACAGTCATGGACCTGAATCGCTCGACCCCGCCAGCCACGGCTCGCCCCAAGAACTCGTCATCCTCGATAGCCTCTGCACATGCCGCCTCGAGCTCGCAGCAGTCCCTCACCATGGCCCCTAGTCCGCGGGCCACCCGAGGAGGCACGCCGACTGCGAGCCGGTCAGCCACCAAACTCGTCGATGACAAGGCGGCGACACGGCCGGCGAGTAGGGACAGCCTCAAGCAGAAGATGCTGAAGAAGCCCGAAGAGGCTCCCCGCCCGAGCAAGTCAGAAGAGGTAAACCGCCGCAGCCACGTGCACAATCGGACTAAGGAAGGCGTGTCTGACTGCGCACAGCAACTCAAGCTGCTCAGGACCGACTTGGACAGCCTGCGCCAGAACCTCACATGCAAGATCTGCGCCCGCCTGTTCTACCAGCCATACACCATTGCGTGCGGGCACACGTACTGCTACACAGTGAGCTGCCCGCATCACCCCATCACCGTCAGACTGCTAATGCATGCTAGTGTCTCTGCACGTGGTTCGCCAACAACAAGAACCGCAAGACATGTCCCGACTGCCGCGTAGTCGTGAAGGAGATGCCGGCTCCTGCCTATGTCGTGAGTAACGGGCAAGACCTCCAAGCGGCCCACCTAACACCGTGTAGATACGGGACATGACCACCACCTTGATCGGCCGAGCTGAGCTCCTTCCGCCAGACGAAACCCTCGACGACCACAAGAAATGGCAGAAAGAAGAGGCAGACGCCGTGCAGCAAGACAAGGACAACCAGGATCCTCGCACTGGTGGTTTATTCAAGGGATGCTTCAAGGGCCACATACGAGGACCTTCGCTTCAAGTCCTCCGAGACAACGAGGACGGCGTCGACCGATGTCCGGTGTGCACCTGGGAGCTGGAAGACGGAGGCTGTCAGCAGTGCGGCCTCATCTTCGACGAATCTGGGGAGGTGTCATGGGGCGACAGCTTCACAGGCTTCAGCGACATGGACGAAATGTCCGAGCACGACACCGAGGACATCGATGCGGAGCTTGATATGGAAGATGTAGACTACGGGGCCTACGAAGGCTGGGAAGACTATCTCCCCGAGCAGGGCTCTTTCATGATGCGACGCTTTCTGGAAGCTGGCATACCCCCCAATGCCGCCGCATTCGCTCGACGACGACCATTGACACACAGCGAGGCTGGCAGCAGACGCTCTTACTCGCAAAGCATAGTCTCCGACATGTACGGCGACGAAATGGACACAGTCGAAGAGGAAGACGAAGACGGTGCCGAAGAGGACTCGGAGATGAATGACTTCATCGACGACGAGGACATTGATGGCTCAGCAAGCAACGAGTCGTCCACGCCCGGCCCGCCAGTACAACCCACAAACTCTCAAGCACGATCGCGAGCAAGGAACCGCCGCATCGTCGAATCTGAGACCTCGTCCACAATCTCAAGCGTAATAGAAGAGGAAGAGGAAGACGAGGAGGACCAAGGCCCTATCCGTCCTGTCCGCAGAGGCCCAAGCAATCCTGCTCAAGCCCGCTTCCTCAACCGCGCCAACGGCTCTAGATCGTCCAGAGGTGCACCGTCGTCTACATCAACTGATGTGTCAACTGATGACCTGGATGAGGACACACAGGCTCTTTTGCGGGATCAAGGGTGGGGCATGCTCCAGCACGATGACGATGAGATGGGCGAAGATGAAGACGAGGATAGCGATGGAGGAAGAACGACCGTTGGGTGGGAACCGCTTGCGAACTCAAATGACAGAAGCCGAATGGGCGGTTCTCTAACACCTACTGCAGATCGTCCTCGGCCTAGTGCCCCGATACGCCCTCCTTCTCGAACAGGCAACATTCATCTGATGAATGCTCCTCGTGGTCTCCGCCAAAGATCATCCGTCCTTTCAACGTCTACGGTACACTACGAAGATGGCGAAGCAGACGATGATGATTCAGACCAGGATGGCGACATTACCATGCACGCCATGCACTCGTTGCGATCTCGTCGTTCCCAAGCACAGATGCGGAACATAGCTGCCTTTTCCAATCCACAGGGCCGATTCGGCAGCCGGACACCTGTGCAGAATCGGGCAGACCCTGATGCCGATGACAACTCGGATACGTCACAGCCAGGAAACGGTCGACGGGCTCCACGGACACAACGCCGTGAATACGATCCGCGCATTAGCTGGATGTTTGCTGCGCACCAAAGAGCACTCCAGGAACATCAGATGACAGGCGCTTTGATCGATGTGGAGCCGCGCTCTATCACACCACTTGCTCGCCCACGTACCGCAAACAGAAACAGGCCAAGCCCGGCGCAAGCCTACTCACCCTTCTTGCCACCTAACCGTTTACGTACCCCACTCATGGACAATACGTCGAACGTTGGGCCCAATTCACGTTTGCCCGTTTCTCCGCCAAGACGCAGCGCAATGTCTCCAGCCCTGCCCCAAGGTACTGGTACTGGTGGCCTCAATAGAGTTGAGCGAGCCCCGTCCATCACGTCGACTAGCACCGGATCAGTCATTATGACGCCAGGCACGTCCACACCCAACTCGCAAGACTCTATAGATAGATTTGCGCAAGTGCAAGCTGGTACAGCCGTGGATCTCATTGATCGACCAGAGAGTCGAGTAAGCGCACGACCTCCGTCTGCGACGGGCAGACGTGCTTCAGCCAACTTTTCACCTGTATATCCACCTTTCCACAATGCCAGTATGGGATTGCATGGACAGGGTCCTGTTTTGCCGCCATATCAAGCACACGGAAACCCCTGGGCTGCCTTTGTTCAGGCTCGCGGCCTTCGCAACCGAAATTCACGACAGATCTTGAGGGAGCAGTCTTCAGTGGCAACTTTGCGTGCTGCTAGCTCTCGAGCTAATGTTCGAGAAGCCGCAAGCGTCAACCCTCCACCGCCGATGCGACCGCAAGCCTCTCGTATTTTGCGACCGCAGGCATCGCGGAGACAGCTGAGCAATCAAGCTTCGACCCGCACTCTACGCGCCAGTGACCATGCTCGACCTCCACCTTCGCCAAGTCACAATGTAGTGCAAGCAGCCACCCAGCCGGCTCCTCGCCCTGTCAGACTGACGCAAGATGAACGCGATACCCGAGCACGAGAACTCGTCGAGAACAGATTACGAGCGCTTGGACAACCCAACGCTGCGCCTCCGGTGACCAATCCCTTCACCCGACGCGCAGTCAACCCTGCCAATGCAACAAATATGCAAGCTCCTTCAAATGGCATCCAGCACACGAGGAGCAACTCAAATGAGTCCATGCAGTCAGTCAACTCCTCGGGAACTATCAGCGCAGCTCCCGCGTCTCCCGTCCTAGGTCGTCGACGCAGTAATCGTAACATGATGAATGCTCCTCCTCCAGGCGTGCTTCCCGTCGCGCAAGGAGCCTTCACGTCCCCTGCAACGGCATATGCCAATAGCTATACTCGCCCAAGACAGAACCCTCTGTCTGGTGTGACCAACGCTTATGACTCGCCTCTGAACGTCAACAATCGCGGCTTAAACCCCATCCCTGCTGGCCATCTCATCTAGGATGTTTGCCACCGGCCTGCGCCGCGACCTTCCTCCAAATAACGGCTCATCAAGTTCACCTAAAACTGGCTCTATACTTTCTTTCCTTTATTTCACTGGCATCCTGCACCGTAGCCGCATTCTGTTCTTTGGCGTTGATTCTCTCTTTTTTTTCCCCAGGCATGATGACGACTCGTCTCTTTTAGCGGCATACAAAAATGGATTTGGATCGCTCTTCAGCATTTTCTGGCGTCTCTTGTTTGTTCTTCTTTCTTGGGCGGCATTATACCACGGGGCATGTAGCGCGGGGATTGGGAAAGCATGGAAGCATGGTCAGGCACAAGGCATTGGATACGTGAGAGTTGTTAGTTCAGATATAGCTTATACCACCGTGCGGTGTTGCTGTTGGTTACATTATTATCCCGGTGTCTCTCGTTGTGACGACCGTGAATGTCTTCGAACTTTTTCTGAACCTGATGTTTGCGCAAATTGCACAATGTTTGTTCCGTTATCACTGATGTTGCATGTTGGCGAGATCGGCATGGATCCCACGTTCCAACGTTCCAACGGAAGCAAACGCAGTGCTGATCGACGGCCCATGAAATTGCAACGTGGCACACTGACGTACGAAGGAGCGAGATACAGAGCGATCAACGTCAGGAATGTACATCATAACATGTCCCAGAAAAGCGGTCAGCAAAGTTAATCGGTAGTAATACTAATAGTGCTTGACCGAGCACATTTACACAAAAGCCACCAAAGACACGTCAGACAAGTCAAATGATTGTTCGCGCTCTGCGCAACAAATTTAATAATTCACACTATACTGATTGATACCCACAATAGGTTGTAGAATGGTAGACCCATACTCGTGTCAATTTGCTTCATCCCAATTCTTCCTCTGCTCAGAACCATACAAACTGAAAATCTGTATCCGCCCAATTGTTTGTTATGCTTTCATCCTAACTCCTGAAGCCCCAACTGCGCTGGCGAAGCCTCACCATGACGCATGACAATCTTCGAATTCGTCGTCGTCGTCACAAACCCGAGCGCCGAGTGGGATGACTCAAAGTCCAGTAAAGGGTCGACAATTTCTGATAAAAGATGTACCTTGAAGGGAACATTGCGTTTGTTTTCGTGAAGTAAGATCCAAAGCACGTGTCACGACTCGCCGGCCGTGCAGAAAGTGAATGGTACAAACGAGTGACGATGGGCGTTACTGCCCAACCGGATGACAGCGGATAGAATTACGGGCGCCTGGCTTCACCGAAACAGTCGCCGAGCATGTCAGATACTGAAGTAGCCATACAGCGCGTGCATAGTTTATGCTGAGAAAGAGGCCGTGGACAGAGATAGCGAGCAAAATCCGGTATGCGTCCGGTTGTAACAAGCACAAAGTCGGTTGGTCGCGAAAAGCTAGTGCGACGTGGTTGGTAAGGTTGTAAATCGATGCAGTGCTAGAAACCATACGCAACGCTCAGGCAACGCTAATCATACATAGTCGTGATAAGATCTGGCGGCACATCGATGGCGTAGATGGTCGACCCTACAAAGATACATGATTAGATACTGTCGTGGCACGAGTCGCTTGGGATTCCGGCAGAGAACCATACCGGAGATCATAAGTCGTGATACACATCATTCGCCCACTAGTCCATGTAGAAGTCGCCCTTGAGGATCCGCTCTTGCATGGCATCGGGAACCTTGGGTTGCTTCGGCATCTCGCGGACAGGCGGCTCCATGATAGCAACGCTCTTGGCCCGCTGATGACCGAGCATAGGAGGCGGACCAGAGACGGAGCCTCGCTCGGCTCGAGAGCGGAGGTTCTCCGCGAAGTTGTAGCCTTCGCCTGTGAGTGGAGACGTTAGTATGTCATCGTCAAAAGAACGTTCAGAATGCTCTGTAACATGCTCTGCGATGGGAGGCCAGATGTGAGAGATGGAAGCAGATCTCGAAGACCGAGGGGAAAGAGGGTCAACAAGAAGTGACAGCGGGGAAGGCAGGGAACGCGACAATGAAGACAGACCTCGACCTCGACCAGTCGGGGGAGAGGAAGCTTTATGGATGGAGGGTCTACCATTTTGGTTCCCAACGCTCCCATTGCTCTGCCTAACGTCCCGCAGGGCGCGCGCACCGAAGCTTAATCGTCGAGCAAAGGGGGTCGCTGGGTTGCTGCTAGTGGCAGAGTTGGATGGTGCATAGTCATCCTCAAATGGGCTCTCGTCAACGGAGCCAGAGTTGGCGCTCGAGATGCTCTCTGTCCGTGTTCGCGGGTTCTGGAAGGGGGATGTCTGGCCGGGAGAGGCTCCCAGACCAATAGTTGTGAGGGAGAGCCGCCGCCGTTGAGCGTTTGCAGCAGCCGTTGTGATGGGCCCCGACACACCCGAGGCACTACTCGTCTGGCCAACGTAGCTGTTTGACCGACCAAAGAGGTCTTGAAAGGTCTGGGCTGTGACGGAGGCACGCCGCCGTTCCGTAGCACCCGGTGAATGGAGGGGTGGTGAATTGCTGCCGTTGGACATTGTGAGGGATGGTGGGCTTATCGAGCTGGATGTGTTGTGATTGTGGGTACAAAAGTTCAAAGAAGCGTGCAGAATTGGCAGATGTCGAGGGTGTCAAGTGGTGTTGGCGTAATGTGCGTCAGGAATGGAAGCAGGGAGGCTGTGGATGCAGATATGTAGCTGAGTGCACGGACAGGATCCCCTGGTTGGCGGGCGCGCTGCTCAGGGTGCCAGTACGTCAGCGGGGTCGGATGGCGTGATAAGCGAGGTCTTGTCGCGCCAGGGTGCTGCGATTGCGAGAGGATGGCGTGGGGCAAGTCAAACAGAACAGATTACGGAGTTGTGTTACAAGAAGAGAAGGGGGAATGATGGGCAGGGCTGCAATATAGACAGCGCTGGGTGAATCAACTGGAAGGCTCGGCCGCTCTCCCAAGGCATGGATCAACTCTTATTTGGCGCGCTAGTGCTGACAGCGGCTTAGCGCTCTTTCCCCGCAATGCACCCATGGAAGCAACAAAGCGTCTCATGTGGATAAGGGACGTGGCCGTGCCAGCGCGTGTCCAACCACATCGTGGCCGACTCGAGACTAATTGCTTCCCCCCGCAATCGACCCAGCGTCGACCCACCCGTCGCGCATCTGCAACCATAACGATCATCGACGTGCCTGCCGTGCCTTCGCGCTGCTAAGAGGCACGACAAGCTCTAGCAAAGATGTACAAGTATAGGAGGCTACGGCCTTTTCTTCGGCTGTGCAATATAAAGAAGATCGCTCAAAAACGCTTACATCTCGCTTCATGACCCAGCTGTGAGGCATCTTACGGCATCCCCCAGTCGCTCGAATAACTTGCCTGTTCACCGTCGCATGTGGGAAAGCGCTATACACTAGCGTCGACAAGCTCAGGACGAGCGTCTTGGGGCAGAAGCTCGCCACTCACATGCTCTCGTCTATTCCTACTAGCAGGCGTTAAGCATGGCATTTAGGTGTACAATGCCTTGTGCGACCCCCTATCAACGAACCGTGCTCGTATCGCACCTTCAGCCGGTCGTTGACAAACGATGTGGCTGCCGCATGCAGCCACTATCTTGGAATTGAGCAGCGTGTCAGGATTACATGGACTATTTCGCTCGGAACCGCGGAGGAACCGCACAGAAGCAACGTCTGAGTTATCGCTTACGTCGCAGAAGAGCGGGGTCTTCCCACTGGGTGGACACTGCAACCACTTTGTCGGCATCAACGGGCGTGATCAACTTTAAACTGAGTTCACACTGATGTCTTCATGGCGTGAGAAAGATTGCTCAAACCCTATCGTACGCAGAGATGTTTCGAACGGTAGTATGCGTTGGACGGATCTATCGGTGAACACTTAGCCTTGCATATGACGGTGGAGAGTAGTCTGGCTCCCTCGGGGCCAAAGTGCAGCAAGAACCGGCCCTTTACACGAACAAATGACTGGATTGTTGTACGCCATGCAATCGACGTCTTTCTGATTGGCTCCCCTACACCTCCGATACGACAAGAGCGGACTCCGCCCTATCAGACACAGAGCCCCGATATTCACACCGAGTGTCCACCATGAGCCAGTGCTGATCCATAATGATAGACAGCGTAGTTTCACCAACACGGCGAATTCTTACACACTCCGGAGGCTTACGGTGAGACATGTCGAAGGCTAAGCTCCGCATCGATGCATGTCTAGTCTATTCTTACCAATGAAAGACAGCCACTGGCCCCATACCACAGCCCCGGGAGGGTGCGCTCGGAGCTTGGCAGGCGCCTACGTGTTGCAGTGGAGACCGATCGTTGGCTGAGCATCACGACTGACATTAACTTTTGGTGTAACAGGCTGGCTCTTGTGGAGAGTGGGAGTTCGGAAATATGCATTGCATCCTCAACGCCGACGAACAACAAAACGGTGCGAGTGTGCTGAACCAAATCTGACCTAAAAGGGTGGTTGGATACCCTCACTGCATTAAACAAGTCATATCAATTTCTGGAGTGTTGCACGAGCGTCGCAATGCTGAAGTTACGGTGGCTACTACGCTCTTATCTCCGACTTTCCAAGCTCCGCGAGAGGCTGGCTTCTGTAGCATGGGTCGATTCGCAAGGAGCATAAGTGCTTGTCACTGCAGTCGCGGGTTTGGAAAGATAAGAATTGATTCGTAAGTCTGCTCAAATGAGTGTAAGAATGCGATAAGAAGGTCATTGGCCTCGGAGTCGTCCATGACAGATCTGAATTAAAGGTGGGTTTGAGCCGACCAGAGAGCCAAAGAAAATAGAAGAACAAAAAAACACAAGAGAAGGAGAGACGTTCTAACGCTAGAGAAAAACGCAGCAATGGATATCGAGGTCCATACGACGAGCTCGGAAGAGATGCCGCAAAGACAAGAGTGGGGTGTAAGAAGCAAAGAAATACAGTGCAAAGAGTGATAATAATGCAGAATACCGCCCACGCCAACAAAAGAGATGAACTCAAAAGGAATCGCAAAGTAAAGATCGTTCTGGGCACATTGCATTCCGACGCCGTGGCAGCACCCCTACTCTTGCATTGTCCGCTTCGACTCGCCTTCGCGTATCTCGGAAGCTGCACGCTTCCGGCTGTCATGGACGACCCGACGGAAGGCATTGACATAGCTCGCCGGCGTGTCGTAATCGGCCAGCTTCTGACCGATGATTTGTACAGCTTCCCAATGATTGCGGAGGACGTCTTCCTGCGGTAACGAGCGAAGAGTGTCGAGCACGAAAAGAGCGTCGCCGTCCCTGTGAGAGCCAATGAGTGCTATGAAGAGATTGTTCTCTGCAGGGTCCAATGGTGCTTCTAATCCCCAGGTGATTTCTCCGTAAGCGTTGACGTTGCGATCCACTACCCTCTCGAGGACTCTGATCAACGCTGCCGCGGCTCGAACGGCTATGGTCCGAATTTCAGGGTCGTCCTTGTCTTGCTGGCATATGAAATCATCAATGGCGTCAACTATCAACCTGAGTTGCTTCGCGCAATTCAGAACATCAAATTTGAGCGAGTCAGGAGATGCGTCCATCGGACCATGCGCAATGTACTCGTCCAGGGCGTGGAAGGTCCTGGCGATACGTGTATCGATCTTCTCGAAGAAGACACGACGCTGAAAAGTGGGATCGAGAACATCGCGTAACTGTAGGAATAGTCCCGGATCGCGAACCGCGTAGTCCGAGAAGAGTCTGGCAAATTCTTGGTATTTTCTCGAGCGTTCGGACGTCAATGGTGAGGGTGGTGTTTTGAACTCGCCCGGCAACGCGTCACTAGGCTCGAAGACCGAAAGCATGTGAGTAATCTCATCCTTCATTTCGTCTTCATCCTCAGGAAGATCATCTTTCTGCACCACCCATTTGAGGTCCTCGGCTACGCTCTCTAGCCCTTTATTGTTGAGTATGTCCACTGGCGTTGTGCTTTGTATGGTTGAACCATCCGGAGAGAACTGAAGAGGCTGTTCATCAAGAGACTCGGCGGCAGTCGACAAGATCTGATCGGCCAGCCAATATATGTGCTTGGATACAGTGAGTACATTCAGCATACCCAATCAACAATCAAGGCCAACTTACTTTACAAGCGAGTCCTTTCTCGTTGGCACCACAGGTACATTTGGGTTGCCGAAGCTTTCCGCCGATTGCAACGGTGATATCGTCGTCGATGTAGAAATGCTTGACTCCGTTGACGTTCTTGTCCGTGGAAAGAGTACAGTACTTCATCTTGATCTCGTTGTCCTCCAGTCCTCTCTTGACCCGTCCCCGCAGATCGCTGTCGAAGGTAGAGACATTGTAGTGAAGATTGTTGGTGGAGATAACCAGGGACGGCGTCGATGAAGCAGGCGACGTTGATTCCACAGATTGTATTGGTCGTTCTTGGCTCGAATTCGAAGAGGATCCGGAATTTGCTCTTGCTGCCTTTGCGGCTCCAGACCGAGTCGTCACCATTTCCTCTCCTAAAGAGAGCTTTGAGAATTGCTCCACTGACATAAAGATCGGTCACACTGGTATGTTTTAGGGTAGTGATTGTCTTGCGGGAAGCTATATATCAGCCAGCCAAACATTGCGGCCTGTTCCACGCCACGATCTTAGCTGATGCCTCGAACGAACAACTGGGACGCAAATCCGCCATTATCAAAGGGCGCTTAACGAGTAGGCCTTCCGTGCCGTGCAAACGTTGGGGCGTGAGCCGGTTGTGGCTGTCCGGAGAGTAACCGAAGGATCGTGAGGTGGTCTTCGACGCCGCAGTTCTGCCTGCCTGACCATTAGGCGGCGTCGCCCCGAGATGAAAATGCCACAACTGCCTGGCCCCATAGAGTCACCGTTCATTATGGTGTCTTAGCCCTCCAGGCGCTGTCATCGGGAACAAGATGCCAGACACTCACTGCATGGTGTTGAAGGTGTACGAGATCTCGATTTGTGCACCAATGGTAGCATGTCAGCACACGGACGTCTCAGACTGCACACGAAAACAAGCTAACTGTATACAGCTAAATTAGGGGCCGTGCTGTGTCCGGCGTTTTCCTGATTCAGGAGTTTAATGTGCTTTGCCGCCGGGCTAATGTGCAGAAGACCGCTAAATGGCTGAGCCTGGCTGTGATGCTGCAATGCGAGCTTTCACGTCACCGCAGCTACGGCGAGGCTCGTGATCGCTGCTGCAGCGACGGTGCTCAATGGTAAGATTTCGGCTCTTTAGCAATCTTCCGCAAACGAAATTACCTCCCAGCCGGTTCCTTGCACCGAGACAAGGTCGAAAAGCGGTTGGCGTGAAGTTGAGGTGCGGGTCGTGATCGTCAGTGGTGCATTTTGGCTTCCAATGCTCAGCCTCGCGGCGTTGGTTTTTGGCGCACGAACCCTGCAACTGCCAGTCGATTTTCGAGATACCAAACGCACAAGGCGGACTGACTGAAAGGAGTAACAGACTTCAGTTGAAGCTTCTGACGGCACTAACGGTCGTCATGCGTGCTCTCGGTAAACTGGGAAAGCCAGAAAACTAAGAACAACGAGGTACTTTCTGAACAGCGCCACGCAGCCACAATGTTGAAAATCAGCTTGTGAGGCTGTCTACAGCTTCAGAATTACCTTTCATGTTACGTTGATGTAAAGCTGGCTTCGCGAGGTGCTCCAGCCTGCTATTTCCGGGATTCTCAGTTTACCGAGAGGCGTGGCACCCTTTGCGCACTCTGACTTATGTCGGTACGCCTAGGCCGTATCGGGGACCTCAAATGGCCCCAAAACTATGCTGCGCCTTTCTTCTTCTGTAGCAGGCTTGCAGCACACTGTCAGCTCTAGCGTGACTTGCGAAAACGAAGGTCAGTGTATCTTGCTTTTGAAGATAGGAGCTGAATGGTTTCAGGCAATTTGAGACTACAATTTGAGACTACAAAACGTCGGGTACAGTACGCGGAACTGACTTCCAAGAAAGAAACCAAAACAATGACCACGGGGCATCAACGAAACTGACAGACCATAAAAACATATCTTCGTAACCCATAGCGGACCCAGACCATGCTGGTCGCAGGGCAGATTCGGTTGTTCAACAACGCCAGAGTATCAGGTAGGTGGAGTGCGCCGCAGATGCGATGAGCTTCCACTCACAGACGCCGTATAACCGCCGTGACAGACACGACACCTAGACGCATCGCCCCATAATACTCAAAATCAAAGCCGATCAGTCGGCAGGTGCCATCCAGATTTGGACGAATATGCGGCCGTCCTGCGGCGCGGTCAGCCAGGCTGTCTTCGCATCATGCGGCGCGGCCGTGCGTAATGCGTTGTGAGTGAAAGGCACCCTGCGCCTCCACAGCAAGAGAACCAGAGATTCAGCCGAGATGCATGAATCTGTCAACAAGAATTCCTCGAATGCATCAGGTTATTCAAACTCAAAGCTGTCGGAACTCGCGGTCCTTTCGTGACGTCGAGCCCTCCCCAAGTTCATGTTGTTTTTCGGTCGTCCCCCAGAGGCTGTGTAATCCAGAGAGGAGATATCTTCAACGAAGGCGCGCATTATCGAAGTTTACATGGGTCGTAGGTTGTTGGTGGTAGTGGGGCTGGGGATGACAGTAAGGGAAGTATCGGAGATAATTCCACGCTGGATTTCCTACAGCAAATTGGTGACTGAGACGCAGCCCGAGCCTTTGCAGTGTTAGCTGGTGTGAAGCATCACGAAAGGTGTACTCACACAAGGGCTTACCTACTGCTGCCACCAGTCGTTCTATACACCGAGTTCTCTCGTGAACTCTGCTGGGAGCTTTGTTCCTTGTTCTTGCCCGTTTCGACGACATGTTTCATCGATATGCCACCCCACGGCAGCCCAGAAAGATTGTGGTTCGTTTCAATCTCTTCGGGCTCTGGTGATGCATAGGCACTTCCGGCCCGACGTCGATTATCGGCTTCTCGATCGGCTTCTTCCTTCTGCTCTTTAACCTTGTCACCTAGTGATTGTTAGTAATTCGTTAGCACTTCGAGCTGGGCGTATACTGACGGAATCTTCGCTGCGCTAGCTTGTTCTGGATCTTTCTTCTCTCATTCGGGTCCTTGATGTCAGACCACTCATCTGATTTGGTCTTGGATGCATCTCCACTACCTGAAGGAGAGCCACTCTCCGATGATGCGGGCTGCTGGTTGCTGGATTGGCCTCCTTGAGACATTGCGGCGATGCTAGTGGCGGAATGTTGTAAAATACCGAGAGTCCTTGGTTTCGACTTTTAACCGGCAGCAACGGGTACTGGAATGAAGTTGGAAATGTAGGGGCAGTAACCTGTCAAAGGAACACCAATGCAAGCTAAATGTAAAATTCACCTGCTCTGGGAGGTGGATGAAGGACAGGAACAGCGGGCGTCTATGTTGATGTGTTGCACCTGACAATAGAGTAGGGCATGACTTTGCGAGCAGCCCCTATGCAACCAGAATCCGGTCCCACGAATGGAGAGTCACGTCGAGGTCCTCGAAGGCTGGTGCCTGATACGTGACTCTTCGAGAGGTGAGGCGCGGCAACGAAGTAGAACGAATAGAAATCTAAAGGTACGATAAGTCAAGTCTGAAACGATGAGTCTAAAATAAATGAGCGAACTTAGGATATTCATACTGTCCTGTGATGCGCTCGACTGAGGGTGGCTAACCACAGCCGAGCCTGAAGCGGTGCTTGGTGTCGGCGATGGACGACAGAGGGGCCAACACCCTTGATTCAGGTACTGATATCGAGGGTTCCAGCAAGAGTAATATTGCGGCTAGCAGCCCCGGCCTGAACGATGAAAGAGCTATATCGGGCAAGGATAACGAATGATTGTGGAGAAACGAGTGAAGCATTGGGGCCTGGGACCGAAACATGCTGTACCTTAGCGAGACAAAAGAAAAGGCATAGGACTACATCCTCGAATAGCCTAGGTCAACGGTTAGTAGCTCGGTCCTCCCGTAATGAAAATAGCCCACTACCCTATGACGTTCCTCGAGGTCCATCGTCACCGGCCGGGTTGAAGCATGGGCTAAAGCGATGTAGTTCAAAGGGCGCTCCCAGTGTAAATCGATGGCGCCAGCCAGGGGGAGCATTGATTGGTAGCCCAATCTCTTGTGCATGTCCCGGTCAATGAGTCGGGATCCATTCACAGGTACCTGCATCGATCGCTACCACTAGGTCGGCAACATTAGTCGGGGCGGCCGCACGCTAAAGGCCCTTTAGTAGGGCTGAGGCAGCAGTTTTCATGGCATTAGCCGAATTCGAATAGTGAAAGCTCTTGGTCGCAGCTTTTCCGACCCGGGTAGAAGCGTGGCGGAGCTTCAGCCTCCGGCTACTGTTGACCATTCGGCTTGAGCTGCAGATTAGAAAAGCTTGAGGCTGTCCAAACCTCAAAGCTGTTTTCACGGAAAGAGAGTCCTCCGTGAGACAGTTTTTCAGCTGACCTTCACGCCTGTACGCGAAGGAAGAGGACGGGGCTGTTGCTGCGCATGTATGACGAGCGGCGCGATTTGTGCGAATTGGTTTGTGCATCGGAATCTGCAAGCACAACGTGTCAGAAAAGCCATGCAGACCCATGGTCAGTGAGAAGTCATAGAGCCATGGTCAGGCGCAGGAATTGCGATTGTGAGAGACTTGAAGCGTGGTTCAGTGGAGGCGGTCGATGTTTTCGGGCTATACCCGATGCATCTTGTCAGCGCAGCCGCGATTGGTCCGATGCTGTGGCTGAGCCACGCTAGACTTGGTCTACACCAAGTGCTGACCGCCTGACGTTGGTAGTGGCTTTCACGATGCTTGACATCATTGCAGTGCTAATGACACATGGCGAAAGGAAGCGATATGCACGTTAATCGCGTGAATATTAATCGAGCTCCACGACATAGCGACTGCAACGGGTTGACCGTCGCTGCATGCAGCCATCGTTCCGGTCAAGAGCAAGCGCAGGATGGGAAAATCGCGTTCATGAAATCCTCTTGGAACGGACCGTCCGTTGCCCGGTCTCATTGGTAATCAAAAGATCACGGAATTGTATGCCAAGTTTGCACAGATATGTCGATTGAATATCGACCTCGAGACAACACTCTCCCGTCAAATTCCACATGTACAAAGTTCTACAAAAGGTATTCAAGTTGGTTGCCAACGTCCCCGGCGGTGAAATGAGTCGCTATTCAAGAACACCAAGTTTCAACCTGCAAGCCATTCTGGTTTTCCGGTCTGTTGACCGGTCCGAACACTGTGCAGCTTAAGAGTATAATGCCAGCTCCGTGCCCGTGAGAATATGTGGTTCCGTGATTACTCAAAACCATCGGCTCAGTATCGGACTGTCGATTAGTTTGTTAGGCCAAATGAACCGTGACAGTGATTGTCTCACAGTACTTCTTTCAGGATGACTGTTCGATGACCTGACTGCACACCCGCATAACAGCTTGGGCAACATTAGCCTGGCATCCGCCTGGGTACATTGTCTAGCTCGAGCTTCTCGCACAGGATTAGGATTTAGGATAATGAAGGTGCAATGGGTCAGCTAAATCAGTTGCTATTCTGGTCTCCGTGCGACGGCCATCGGCTAAGTTTGAGAGCTTGCACAGAGCATGTCGGCTCGACAAGCCCCAGCCATGTCAGCCATGTCTCGCACAGCCACCCAGCCACACTGCAGCTAAGATGAGGCTGAAGAACGTCTGGTGGGTGGGCGATCGAACGTTGGATCACGTTAGACGGATGCCTGCCGCGGCTGGAGTTGCCATGCGCTCGATGCACGTGGGGTCGAATTGCAGTAGGAAAGCATGTAGGCATAGGGCGGTCCTGGGTTGCCTGACTGCAGGATGACAACGTAAGAAACGAGATGAACCTCGAAGATCCATCACATCAAGGTCATCACAGTCGAAGAAGGTATGTTTGTCTTTGATTTAGTCCTGCTCATCTAAGAAAGCGCAATGAGTAGGGTGGAGAAGACACGGTCCTGCTAAAAACCTATTTCAATCTTCCACTGAAGGAATGTTGCTCCGAGACCATGGGGAGCTGATCGGGGAGCAGGCAAACGTGGGTTCAGCACTAGAGACACGCCTCACTACTCCTGGGCGAGCATATGTGATCGTCCTGCATGAAGGAGCGTGATTGCGCGCGACGTTGTTACGATTGTCGTCGTAGTCGATGAAGAAGACGAGGTTGAAGAGACAGAAAAATTCGGAGTAAGTGCAGGCTGCTTGTGTGGCCCGAGCGCTTCCTTGGCGAACAATGAGACAAAATCATCCCAGCCGAGCAGGTTTCTGCTCTTCACACACAATCATACAAATCGAACGATCAATCAACGGCCACACTCAGTATTCTACGGTGTAGTTGTCATATTTGCGTTCCAGAGCGATATTAGGCACTTTTAGGCTTTTTGCATCAAATTCCATGATGCTTGAAGCCACCTGCGTGACCATACATTCAGTTGCGGAGAGCCATAGGGGTTTGGCATCTATGCTCTGTTTGATCAAGTAATTACGACTGAGATCCGATGTGCATGGTCAGAGTGTGCTCTCAGATGCGATGCAAGCATCGATGCTATGAGTACCTGTTAATGGCGAGGCTGGCTTATAGATTGTGGCTTCTTGGGCCTGAAAGCCCCCCCAGCAACCCGACTCCAACGCCCTCTTTTAAACGCAATTACTGTCCGAGATCATGTGTGAACATGGCCGACCTGTTCTTAATGTTGCAGAATAGTTGGTGTGCAGGCAGGGGCAGCGTGCTGTATTTAGATAAAACGCTAGACCCAGGGTCCTGGAGCTGTGCGGGATGCCATGTGTGATGCTGCTGGACGGGATCCATTACTCGTCATCGCGTCCCAACTTAGGCCTCTTCAGACATCCCCTTTTGCCTCTGCGAGTTCGGCCCTGCCATGGACCTACTATCCTTCCTCCAATAACCGCTGCTACATCATAGGCGACGCGCGCCTTGACCTGCCTTGCCTCCCACGTGTCGCCCTCGTGCACGTTCTGCCACTCCTTACGCTCGTTTTGTCCGAGCCGTCCCATCGTTCCGACCAAGATGGCGTCCGCCCTGAACAAGCGCCAGCAGGCGCGCAACGAGAGAGCGCTGCAAGACTTGATAAAGACTGTCCCGGGGAACGGCACATGCGCCGACTGCGGCGCAAAGAATCCAGGCAAGTCCCTGCCACGCGAATACCTGCGCATTTGCTGACATTGCAACTCAGGATGGGCGAGTTGGAGTGTGAGTACCCAAGAACCACGGAAGCGCAGAGGCAGCACTCGTCTCTGAGCGACATGATCAAGACTGACTTACCTCCAGTTGGGCATCTTCCTGTGTATGCGATGCGCAGCCCTGCACCGCAAGCTAGGGACGCACATCTCCAAGGTCAAATCGCTGAGCATGGACAAATGGGACAACGCGCAAGTTGATGTGAGGACTTTGCTGCGCGGGACGAGTACACAGGCACTGACTGCCGTCTAGAACATGAAGCGCATCGGGAATTCCGAGTCGAACAAGACGTACAATCCTCGCAATGTGAAGCCACAGATGCCCATCGACATCGACGAAGTTGACGGCGCCATGGAGCGGTACATTCGGCAGAAATATGAGCAGCGCATTTATATGCATGACACACGGCCGAGCACGAGACAGAATACGGGCAGCACCAGCTCAGACGACCGGCCGCCGCCGCTCCCTCCGAAGCCCACTGGTCGCTTTGGATTCGGGCTTCGAAAAGCTGCTACGTCGCCGCGAAACCTCACACCCCCAGTGTCGCCAGGACTGGGAGGTTTTGGCCAAGAGTCTCCGCCGCGCGTCAACAAGGCTTCCAGAGTGTTTGGGTCCAACATACAGACATCAGGAGACGGAATGGAATCGAAATTGGCGACACTGCGAGACATGGGCTTCCCTGACGATAAGAGAAACTCCACCGTGCTGAAGGGACTCAATGGCAATCTTGACCGCACTGTGGAAGCCTTGATTCGATTGGGAGAGCAGAATCCTGGGAAGTCAAGGGGCAGCACACCCACACCACCAGCAAAACCTAGCTCCAATGGTCTTAGTTTCGAACGAACGCAGACTGCGCCCGCGGGAATGTCATCGATGAACCCCTTTGATGCCCTGGACGCTGTGGCAGCACAACCCCAGCAAGCACAGCAAACGCAATTGCAAACCCAGCAGCCGCCTTACGCGGGATCTTCAACACAGATTACGTCGCCCTCTAATTCTTACAACCCATTTCTAAATCAGCAGATGCAGCAACAACAGCATGGCGCTCAGCAGTCTCAGCCTAATTATTCTTATCAGCAAAATCCTTTCGGGCAGTATCAGCAGCCCAGCCTGGAGCAGTCTTTCCAGGACATGCAAGTCTCGAATCAGCAAGCCCAGCAACCTCTGTTCCCTAATCGAACTGGCGGCTACGGCCCAACTCAACCCCCCTTCGCTCAGACGAACCCGTTTCAGCAATCTTTCACGCCTCCACCTATGCCACAAATACCCGAGCAATACAGCTCTTTTTTCCAACCACAGCCGCAGTATCAGTCCATGTCCTCGCCGACAAGTCCGGGGAATCCCTTTCTCAAATCGTCCAGAAGTCAAATTTTCTCGCCTACAACCTCAGCCAACTCTAATCCCTTTGGACAGCAACAGGCTCAACAGCCCATTCAGCAGTCTCAAGCATCGAATCCGTTCATGGGTCAGCATCAAAGCCAAACTCCTACCGCCCAAACATCGAACCCCTGGCAGGCTCAACAACAAAACTACCAGCAGCCTTCATACCAACAGGCCCAACCTACTCCACAATCGGGCTACCAGCAACAGCAGAGCTTCCAACAAGCCGCGCCACAACAATATCAGCAGCCTATCTATCAGCAGAACCATCAAAGTAACCTACAACAGAGCGCCAATCCATTCGACAAGAATTCTATCCTTGCCCTGTACAATTACCCACAGCTCGCACCTCAGCGCACGGATCAACCGCAGCCTGCATCCGCAGCGCCAGCAGCGTCAGTACCTCCTGCGCCGGTGTCTGGTCATATGAACCCATTCGCGAACAGCCAGAGTGGCCAACAAGGGCAGCCCCTCTCTGCGGCCCAGACGCCGGGTGTTCGCCATGTCAGCAACGAAAGTGTAGACTTCTCAGGGCTGAGTGGCAGACATTCTCCAGATGCGTTTGCCGGTTTGAGCGCGAGCTTCCGGCGATGAACATTCTTCTCAGTGCGTGCTCGAACCGCGGGTATCGCAGTATCGCTTTTGCAGTTTGGATATATAAGAAAATCTAGGTTGTTATGCCGACAAGTCACACTTCGTGTATGATATGGAGGAAGCGAGCATCGTAGTGGACCTAATTATTCTTTTGTCCGAGAAGACTAAAAATGTGCTCTCTCTCCATTGCTCATAGAGTCACTTTGGCCATTAATACAATCAATAATCCTGAAGCCTTTCACAATATCTGCCCAACCTCGCACCCGCAACAGCTGTAGCCAACAAAATCGCCCCTAACCAATCGCATTCGACTTGCATGGTTCACGCAAAACATCGTACATGCTCGCCGCTCGTTACAGCGGCGGTGGTTGGGCGGTCCCTGCAGCAGCCCCCAACCACCAAAAAGCGGTCTGTTAGCTTCGCGGCGATCCCTTGCGACAGCTCCACAAGTTCGTAGCTCCCACTCCCGTTACCCGAGCTGCACCATCTTTTCCACCCTTTTCCCCAACCGTGCGATCTGAACCGGAATCGCAGTGACTCTCGCCTTGTTTGTCGATTTCAAGAGCGGGGAAGAGGCTATCGTACGACACGATAAGCCCCAAGGCGCAAAGACTGAGGACCGGAACAGCTGAACAGGAGGCGATATTGAAGCCCAATACCGACCCACATACACCGGCCAACAAAGCATTCTAGACTCGTTTGCGCTGGCAAGATCAAGAGTCAGACCTGAGTTTTGGAGTCATTGCGACAACACTCGCAACGTAGCAATTGAATGCGCTGGGCGACTCGCTATACACACGTCCATCGCATCCCGCCCTCGTCAATCCGACGCGCATCTTCTTCCTCTTCAGGCGGTACAATCGCGCACCCAAGCGCACCCATAACAACTCTCCTCACACCAAAACCAACCCTACAAACCTCATACACAACACACAACAACATGGGCTGGCTCCCCAACCCCTTCGGCTCGCCGCGCCGCAGCTCGTCCCGCCCCGGCTACGCACGCAGCTACGCGGGTTCCTCGTACTCATCTCATCGCGCCAGCACGTCGCGATACAAGCGGTCTCCACGAGACGGATACATAGCCTACCTGTACGGCAAGGTCCGGCACTTTCTGCGCGAAATTTGGCGCTATGCACAACGGCATCCGTACAAGGTGTTTTTCATGGTCATTATGCCGCTCGTTTCCGGCGGCGTCTTGCATAAGCTGGCCAGACAGTTTGGCGTAAACCTACCGGAGATGGGTGGCCAGGGAGCGAGGGGTGGACATGCGGGGAGTGGACATGGCGCTAGCTCAAGCTACTATGGATCAGCGGGCTACGGGGATGAGTACGGCTCAAGGGGTGGTGGAGGAGGGTCGTTCGGAGGATTGGACATGCAGAGCCTTGCGGGTGGAATTGGGACGGCGCAGAGTTTGGCAGGTGGAATAAGTGGACTGGCGAGTTTGGCAGGGATGGCGAGTAAGTTTATGTGAGGCCACGATGTATATTGATTGAGATTTGCGATGTTGAGAAAGAGATGGATGAGGACATGACTTTGCAGCAAGATACCACGAGAGCATACGATAGCGGGAGGATAGCGAACGCTTTCTGGCAGTTTCGATTCGAGAGCCACACAGCTCTGGCGTTTGGGAAATGAAGAGAGAACTGATTGATTTGATGGCCGATAATGTGAGCTGGATGTCAGATGTACCCTTAGTTTATCTAGATATATCCCAGGCAATATTACCTTTCCCTTGCAATGACACACTCAGAACATGATTTCACTGTTAACGAGAGACGAAGGAAAGTGAAAGCGGGAGCCACTCTCGATCAGAGAAGCTATATTTTCGAGGCAGTAGCGTCGAGTTTGCCCGTGAATTGTTATTGTCAAGGCGGTGAGGCTACAAAGAACTCCAGCTCGAGTGCGGACTTCTGGGCTCACCTCCGACGTGCCTACTCTTTCAACATCTGCGCCCTCGACTCCCCGCCGTGCATCTCCACCTCAACTGGTTGCGTGAACATCTACTTGCTATTTTCATCATTTACCTTGAATCTAATCGTTCTTTGCATTTTCCACATTCTTAACTTCCTGCGCGCGGTCGCGGAAGGCACAACCCACTACTTCAGCAAGAGCATAGAGAAGGCAGGAGCGAAGGACATACATCATGAACGCGCCAGATAGGTATGTTGACTCTCTTTCCATCATCCCACAGTACACGGCCGCCGCCACACAATCGCACCAACTATGGGAATCCGCGACGGTTGCGATGTGCCGCAAGGGTACGTAGAGTGCCTTCTTCACCTCACCGTGAACACGCGCTCCACTGCCACGAGGTTCACCTTCATCGCGCAATCTGCCACCTACAAGTTCGAGCGCACGCGACTCTACAACATGGCCCTCAATACCGACCAACAAAGCGCACCGTGGACCAGCAAGACTCGAGCACGAGGAAACCATGACCGACAACGTCCCCGACGGCGCAAATGCGCCATGCTGGTCGCCACAGATCGGAACGCTTGTGGAGCACCAACCCAACTGCGGACTGCGAGACAATAACCGGGACAACCGTCATGTGTCGCATAAAGCTGACTACGACAACCAAAACAGGTTCGAACTCTTCATACTCGACGACGGCGAGCGTAAAGTCGAGCACAAGGAGGAGACCCGTAAGTCATCTCAAGGGATAATGTCCGCGTGTCGCCCTCACTGACCCCACTACCCAGGCGTGCCCAACACCGCCATCTTCAAGTTCAACAAAGAAGACCACACGCTCGGCAACCTCCTCGCCCAACGCCTCCTCAAGTACGACCACATCGTCTTTGCCGCATACCAGGTCCCGCACCCGCTCTTCGCCACCTTCGATCTGCGCGTCTCGACCGACGGCAGCGTCACGCCCAAGGACGCCATCATCACCTGCTGCCGCGACATTGTCCAGGACCTTGAGGTCTTGAGGCAGAGCTTCACGACCGAGTGGCTTGGCAAGAAGATTGTCAGCGAGGGCGAGGCGGAGCGCATGGCGCGCGAGCAGAACAACTTCTAGAAACAGGCGGGCGGGCGTGGGGAAGGCGCAACATGGACATAATGGAGGTTTACGAGCATGCATTTCAGGGCGTTTCAAAATGTGGTCATGTCCTCGATATGGACTGAATTGGCGTTACGTGTAAGATCATGGGATCGATATCGTTTGCCGTATGATAGGCCTAGCCTTTTTGCTTGACAGGATAAGGCACCGTGCAGTCGCCTAGCAAAGGATTGCTGAATACAAAACAATACATGAAAACGTTACCCATCACTGTTCATCCAAACTTATTGCAAGACAAAGTGGCAGAGTCCTGGACAGATCAGTAGGCTGTACTCAGTCACGAACGAAAGAAAGTGAAAGTCTCTGGACGTCTCCAGGCTCTACAGACGTGCCAGCTGCTCCATATAGCATGAGAGTCGTGCTCTCCAAGCAGTTGTACGCATCCTCAAACGCACTCGATCAACATAAAAAGCGCCAAGTCAAATAATCGACATGTACAATTCATAATTATTCAATCGCTATCATCATACTTATTCACCACATCGCCCAGCAGTATATCATCCGGCGCCGGACCCCTATGATTCCTAACCCACTCGCACTCGACTCTGAAAAAGATCCACACCCACCGTCTAAACACCTCCAACACCTCCATGGTGAAGATTCCACCCTCGAGATCATTGAAATGATCCAGATGCGGACTCAGTTTCAGACTCCATGTGCACCGCAACATGGCGTCCATGACCACGGCCGCATAGTAGAATTCCTTGGCGTGGAACCACCGATGGCGCCGCAAGCCCCATGGGTGTTCGGGGTTGTTGCGTTCCTGAGGCGTGGAGAAGAGGGATAGGTCCCAATCGCGTGCAACGTCCCAGTAGAAGGAGTAGCCTGAGTTGACGACCACGGCGGCCATCCACAGTCTGAAGAGTGTTGCCTCGCTCACGCCGAAGGTGCTTGGGTCTGGATTTCGTTGGAGGGCGCTGAGGATAATGACGGGGAATGCAGTCGAGTATTTCAGCGCGTTGGCGAGGTGGACGCCGCCCCAGCCTGTTGTCGGGCTGATCTGGCCTGTGCGCTTGTTCGATTTTTGTACGCGGAAGTATTCTGTCAAGCATTGTCGTAGTCGTATAAGTGAAGGTATACTGATGATAAACGGGACCCAGAATGCGCCGCCGCAGTTCCGGTTTGGCGGGCCAGTCGAGCTGTGGGAGCGCGAGAAAAACATGCACAGCGAGACGAACAGGTCGCCTAGAACTTTGGCATAGCTTGTCAACGCATCGGCGAGGAGTATGTCGCCGAATTTCCCGTCTTGTGCTTCGGCGATCCCGCCAATGCTGATGCGCTTCAGCGTCGCGAGTGTCCTGCTGCGACCATTGCGACTAACGAATGGTATGGGAGCAATGAAACCGACCACAAGTACGAGGAGGTATAGGTTTGGAAGAATTTCCCATCCTGCGATGTCCTTGGGCGAGCCGTTGGTCAGGGACCAGAAGAGGAGGAGCGAGAGAGCGAGTGGGATCGAGAGGAAGGTTGCGATGCGGTAGCAGGAAAGGTGGTGCGAGGGGTGGTGGGGAGAGGTACGGCCCGGGTAGCGGATCAGGCTAGGGACATCGATCTTTATGAGGGAGAGGTAGTGGAGGTTGAGGCCCCATGCCCAGATGCCTGTGGGTGTGTTAGCAGGGACTGATTAAGCTGGTTGACAGGCCGTATGGCGGCCAGCTTGGAGGTGTTGGAATAGCGTACCTAGCACTATGATCAGAGCGACGCGGTATGGTAGCGGCAGAACGCGACTGAAGCCATCAATCTCAGGCTCAACGGCTGGATCGCCGTCCATCTCTGCGTAATATGCGGACCCGAATAGCGTGTGCTGCGTCCCAGCCCTTCTTCTCTTGCGTGTACATCAAGATTCGGCGTCTCCTTCTTTCAGTACTTGTTTCCTCCTCCTGTGTCGACAGCTCAGCGTTGCGCAAGGGGTGTTCAAGGCGATAGCGTGTCCACTTCCCTTATCCAGGAGCAAAAGTTAACAGCCACACCTGTACCCCTGCCACCCCGTTACGTCAGCCAGTCCCTTCTGATCGACAGTCGTCAGCCGCATGCTAGCCATATGCGGCCAGGCGGTCTTCTGCACCGAGGCTTGCCCCAATGCGATGAACCATGACACCATCATCGAGACGACAAAGTGACGCTTTTCCGTCGCGTGCAATTGGATTCAGTGGCTGCAGTTGAATCTGCTCACGTCACCTGCTTGCAGTGCTAAATTCTAGACCTGTACTCCACGTTTCTTGACCTGCCAATCCACCTTTCCTGTGCAATTGCATCCAAATAATAGCTTTGAACATCCACATTCCGCGCAAACGACACAACACACCACCACCAACCCATCATGTCTCCCCTCTCCGTACCGAAGATCTTCATGGCTGGAGGTGGAGTAGGATTCGCCTACTACCTCTACATGCGCCAATACTGGTTCCCGAATCCCTACAAGACGCAAGGCGTACAGAACATCGAGGACCGCTTTTCGGCGGGCGGCGGACACCCTACACACACGCCTGCTGCGGGGACTCAGCGTGGTACGAGTAATACACTCCTTTCCTTGAGTTTGCGACAACATCGAGATAAGGCATTGGGAGAGAGCCCTGAGCCTGGTCGCGTAGGGCGAGAATTGCAAGGACGCTGGCTAACGGGATTCCTCAAGGCTCATCAACCAGCAACGAGAGCAGAACACAAGGCGGGCATAAGGGCCCAGATTCGGACCATTTCAAGGAAAACATGTCGAGTCAACAATCAGAGGTACTTTCCACTCTTCCCTGCAGCTCTCGACCTTCGCAATGCTAATGTGACGACAGCCCGTCTGGCCCGACAAATTCAACGAGATCCAGTACAACAACCCCAAGGGCAAATAAGCTCGTCTCCGTGCTGCACCCAACGGACCGATCGACCGACCGACCAGACGACCGATATTTTGACCGAACAAGTACACACACAATCGGGTGTTTCAACGGTGGTCAATTTGATGCATATGGTCTCCAGGCGTTGTGACTGCGGAGCATTTGCAATAGTTCAAGCCCTCTTGAGACTGCAAAGGAAAGGCAGCGAGGCATTAAAAATCAGTTTCAATACCATCCATGTTCTTCATCTCCAATGTTTGGATCTGCGTGCTGCTAATGATCCAGCGGCTGCCTTTGGATGAGGTTTGAGAAAAGTGAAACGCCATTCATTGTGAAACACCGTGCTCACTTTTTTTCACCCGCAGAACCCATGAATGAAAAAGCACAGTAATGACAGCATCTCATTCCAGCGTAAATTCCCATGTACAAACGTGCCCGCTTCTGAACAGGCCTTTCCTAGGACGCGGTGACAGCTAGTCCGAGTCGGTATGATACGCGTATCAGGAACATCAATTAAAGGTGCTTGACCATGGATAATGTAATGTGGTAATTTACTCGATCTTCT
Source organism: Paraphoma sp. B47-9 (assembly GCA_001748405.1). Classification (NCBI taxonomy): domain Eukaryota; kingdom Fungi; phylum Ascomycota; class Dothideomycetes; order Pleosporales; family Phaeosphaeriaceae; genus Paraphoma; species Paraphoma sp. B47-9. The sequence goes on from BCLK01000052.1 coordinate 119,635, forward strand.
GATCGGGCTTGATGTTTATTCAGAAGGATCTAAGGCTCTAGCCCTTGGAATGCATAATGTGTCTGCTCACAAAAAAATGACCTTCATAGGTCTGCCTCCCCGCCCAAACCATGACAACGCGCCGCTACAACGCCATAAACACCCTTCGACTTCTGAGGTATCCTTTTCGCACGACCCACGCTTGCAAACAAATCGCTAAAAGAAGAACAATTAAATGTATGTACAGTGCAGTGCAACATAAGGGTTGGAATGTAGAGGTCACCTCACAGAGGCGGCCAATTAGGACCGATTGACCTGCGCCTGTTGTATGCCGGGACTTTGTTGCATCTGCGGATTTTGGGGTGTTGCGCTTCTACTTGGTGGACGAGCACTCATGCCTGGGCTGCCACCCTGTTGTCGCGCCTGACTCATCATTCGCTGTTGTTGAACAAGCTGTTGCTGATAGTTCTGGACTGCGTTTGGTGCTGGAGGACTATTGGCCATGCCGACGTTCTGTGGAAGGTAATGATTGTTTCCCAGTTGCGGAGACGGCGACATGCCAGATGATCCAGCCGCTGCATTCATTGCTTGAGTGCGTTGCTGTTTAGCCAGGAATCGCTGGAGGTTTTCCGCGGCAACCTTCTGCACTTGTTCGATAGGCCACTCTGGATGCTGTGCCTTGATGCTATTCTGCATCTGCAAAATGCCTGGCATATGCCCACTGGACAGTGGCCGAGCAGGCGTCTGCATATTGCTGCTGGCCTGGTTCATCCTCGGAGAGCCTGCATTATTGGGCATCCCATTCAAAGCCGGGTTGATGTTGCCGTTCAAATTGCCGTTCATGTTTGGGTTTGACATTGATGCCATCATGTTTGCGTTTGGCATACTGTTCATGCCCATTCCCTGAGTCAAGCCACTGGCCATGTTGATCTGCTGTTGCTGAAGCTGAAATTGATGTTGTTGGTTGGAGTTGGGGAACTGTCCGCGTTGCATCGCGATACGCATCTGATCAGCGTTCGGAGGTCCCATGCGTTGGGCGTTCTGCATATTGCCCTGCATCTGAGCCTGAGGAACGCCAGGCGTACCCATGGGCATACCCGACATGTTCCCGTTGCCGAAATTGGCAGGCATGCCCTGCTGTCCTTGATGCACGCGTGCAGCCATTGCTGCGACATTCTGGCCCTGCTGCGAGGCAGAGTTGGCCATTTGCGCGGCAACGTTGGGATTGACGCCCGCGTTTCCGTTCCGTTGCATTTGATTGACGCCATTGGCCATGCCACCCTGCGCTTGCATCTGAGCTTGACGTTGTGCCGCCAACTGTTGCTACAATGGTTAGCTTTGTGAAAACTTCATAATCAATCCTAACTTACTCGAACTGCCATCTCCTGCTGCTGCTGTCTCAGCTTCATCTTTTCTTCACGTTCCCATTTCAGTCGGCTGAACTCCTGCGGAGTATGCACATTGCTCTTTGGTGGGGCAGGTTCGTGGGCCTTCCGCAAAGCAGCGGCCTTTTGAGATTCGGCTTGTTTGTGTGCTGCAGACTCTCGCTTTCTCGCCAGCTTACGCATACCGTCAATGATGGCAAGGTGCCGGTTCTCTCTTCGCCTTTCAACCCGGATCGGGGTCGTAGTGGGCCTTCTCCGGGGCTGCGCTGGAGTTTGACCCTGCACCTGCTGCTGCAATTGCTGCTGGGCTTGATATTGAGCAAAGACGGTCTTATTCGCCTGCTCCAGGCGACCTTGGTAGGTGCGGAAGTATTGTGTCTTAGACATTTCTGCGGGCAATCCCTCCAGTTGTACCCATCGCTCGAAGCACTCCCATGGCGTGCGTCGGCCTGAGCCGGAGACAAACATGGATGGTAATGAAAGCTGCTGTGATACGAGCGACCAGTTGAACGTGAATTCTTTCACTAGGGCGCGAAGCTTCTGGTCTTCCTCCCATAGCCATTGCGACGGAGTCCTGTTCTCGAAGAAAGCTACGGAAGGCATATTGAACTCAGTCGGCGGTCGGAATTGGTGGGCAGCCTGAAGACGGTCGCGAACATGCTTGTTCTCGGCGTTGAAGAGAGCCACGTCAGTCATCTCCGGAGGCAGATCGTTGCGACAGAACAGTCTTCGGCCAGGAGTGGAGGGCATTGAATGCTCGGCTGACGTTCCGGACCTACTAGGTGGCGATGAAGGTTCGTCCTCGGAATCATAGTCGTATCTGCTCCGTTTCTTGGGTGGTCCTCTGATCTGAGACACGAGCTTTCCCGTGACATACTTCGATACAGGCAGAATCGGTGGCTCGGCTATGGAGAACGGGTTGCCATCGCTGGAGCCTTCAAGCATGGGCTCGTAGAAGGGCAGTTCGCGAAACATGGTGTCGCTGGCTGGTGTGCGCTGGTACTTCATCACGACATCGTTGAAGCCTAGAGAGAATATGCCGGTGGGAGGATTAGCGCTAAGTGGTGTGCGTATCTCCTCTTCATCGGCGAACGACTCGCTTTCGGTTTCATGTGCATTCGATTGCACGAGATCCGGTGTTGGTGCATCGTCCATTTCTGCGTCTTCAGTCGGGGTGGGCTTCGCCGCTGGAGGAATACGCGCATTGATGCGGAGGGTGGCTTGGGTTTCTGGGCTGCTGTGCACGTATTCCGCGCACCAGTCGGCTAGGGTAGCCGCGAGCGCGAATTTCCATTTCCTTTCTTCTCGGAAATCTGTTTGCATGGCTTTCATCTCCAGGAGTAGCTGATCCTGGTGCGTGAAAGGGCGTTCGGGCTCAACCGACTTCTGAATCTGTCGTAAAGACCATCGGTTCGCATTCTGCAACTGGTACACTCTTTTTAAAATCTTGTAGTCCTGATGCTCGCGTATCATGGCAAGAGTTCCAGCGGTCGATATGGTCTTCCGTGCAGATGCGACAAGCTCTTGCAATGGTACCGATCTCGGTGGATGATGTGCCTGATACTTGAACAAGCCTTCCAGATAGTCGCGACTGGAGTCTTCTGATGCACCTTGAAGAGAAGCATAGTCTTCATTGTAGACTTGTAAAGCTTTTGAACCTCTGCGCGGACTTTTCTTTGCGAATACCACGGTTGAGACTTCTCTAGATCTTGGATCGCGCGTTTTAGGACGAGGCGGGCTAGCGGAAGCGGAAACATTACTCGACCGTGGCGTTAACACAGTTTTACCTGACGTTTTATTGGCAATCATTTCGGAGACGGACTTCTGCCGAAGAGCGCCTGATGAGGATACTCCTGTCGTCAAGGTCGTCAATGGATCAGGTCTTGATGATTCTGTAGGAGTGCTCGGTCGCTCTGTCACTGTCGGCGCATCGTTCATTTCGACATCGGCTGGTGGCGTTGGATGGGAATCCGCATCTTGCGATTTGCTGATCGCGCTCTCGTTAGCGTCAGGCCCGACAGTGGACGGCTCAGGCGCCGTCGTGGTTGGCGTTGGTAAAGAGTACGCTGCAGTATCCTGGTCGGCCTCGGCGTCAACAGATCGGCCTGTGCGTTCCGCCTCAATGGGTGCAGCATCCACATTTGATGTCAAGCCCAATTTCGCATCTGAAATCGAGCCAACAAGGCGACTCTTTCCGTCTCGAGCCAGTCGAATTGCCTGTTCGTCCTCAATCTGCTTCTCAACCTCTGGAGTTGCAGACTTCAGTTCGCGTGCCCTCTCTCTTGCTTCCTTCATTCTTTTCTGCAATGCACGCTCGTGGTCTTCCTTGACCTGCTGTGCAGCTGGGTCCAGGCTTTCATGTGGTGGTTCGGTTTGGTGGGCGTGGTCGTGGAATGCCTCAGTGTCCGGACTCGTATCGGGAGAATGATGCGGTGCGTGGGGCGTCGCTTGAGAGTAAGGGCCTACAGTTGACGAAGGAGAGGATACCAAGTCGGTAGAGCCGTTGGTGTGAGGTATCCCAAGCCTCTCGTCTTCCTTTCTCTGTTTCTCGGCAACTCTCTCCAGCTTCTGCTCCGTCTCGTGTAGCCTCTCTTCTTGCGCTTCCTCTGAGGGTAAATGAACAACCTGCGGTGCTTTTGGCCCACTACTTGAGTCAGCAGCGTCGGGTATGGTCGCTACATCGTCATGGTCCTCGTCCAGCGTCGCGACTGCAGGCGGATCGATAGTCGGCCCGTCAGAAATGCTGGCGTCTACACCCTTGGCCTGCTGAACGGCCGGTGCTTCAGAAAGGTCGTTCGGTGATGGTTGAGATGTCTTGCTAGACGCCGGGGTTGCTGCCTTCTCGTCAGGACCTTGGGCGACTGGTGATTGAGCAGTCGATGATGGCCTGACAACGTGGATGGTGTCGCTCAGCGTTGGCGGCTTGTCTGAGGGAAGAACGGGACGACCTTGGCCTAAGACGGAGGGTGAGGCAGAGGCGGCGCGCAATTGCTCCTCGAGGCTGGGTGCACTGGTGACAGGTGAAGGCGTGGCCTTGGGGTGCGCATGTTGTGAAGATTTGGTGGGAGCCTGGAACGGGAGAGTTGACGGGAGCGGAGGTTGTTGGGGTGGGTTGACTGTCGGGAAGGGTATAGTTGCATCGTTGAAGCGTCGACCTCTGTAGGGTAGGCATGTTAGTGGAATGGATCGACGACAACAGCAACAAGTCGCGCAATAACAGCGGCGTGCAGTTGCTAGACGACGAGTATGGCCAGCTTACTTTGCCAAATCATTTGCATCGAGGAAGAGACCCTCGTCGGGGTCGGGTGGTGTTGTCTGGTACTCAAAGTCTTCGGCGCGCAGATGGCGTACCGACGCGACCGCGGCGGTATACTTGTAGAGCGCCCGCAGCGCAGACAAACGCCGCCCTTCACATTGCCTGCGAACACCAGTCAGCACCACAACACGGAAAATCCATCATTCGTCCAGATTCGAGCGTCGCATTGACCTGGGAATAGACGCAGTCGCAAAACGACAATTTTGGAGCCGGAGTGGTGGAGTTAGGTCGCAACTTACGTTATTTGGCTCTGTCGTTCCCATATTGCTGCATCTCTTAGGCCGCTGAGGGACATATGAGGACCGGATTCGCTTGGCCGACATCCGTTGTCCACGAAGCCGTCCAAGTGATGAATTACGGGAATTGTAGAGCGCGCTGGTTGATGAAATTGTGGTTGCGACACTCTTGACTTTGATGGGGTTGGACCTCGCGCCAGGAGCAGTCGTTGAGGGAAGGAGCGCTGCTTGGTTCCAGGTTTACCGCCTGCCGTGATAAGCCTGCGCTTGGCCGCGTCCGGCAACGCGCTTGCGGCAGAATTTGTGCTATCCCAAAATTTCCTGGGTCGCGAGCCAGCCACTCCAACACTTTGCTGCATGCGATTATGGCGAAAAGAAAGAGAGACGCTGTCAACGGTGGAGGTGCGGCCAAGGCGCTGAAGAGCCGCAAAGAAGAGACTGCGTCAGGTCCCAAACAGGCTGCAAAGACGGATTTGGAAGGCACGCTCAATGGAACGGCTGTCGCGAGCAAGAGCAAGTTACCGGCAACATCAACACCTGCAGAGCAAGAGACAGATTCGGACTCCACGACTGTGCAAATCATCACTGGATCCTACGAGCGAGTTCTGCATGGATTTGCCGCAACAATACCGCGCGGCCTCATCACGGGACAAGACGAGGCTTTTGCGTCTGAGACCGCAACGCCCAAGCTTGACTTTACCGACACTTTTCTATTCAACGCGCATTCTTCGTCCATTCGATGTCTGGCTCTGTCCCCGCTGTCAGAGGAGACCTCCAAGGTCATGCTAGCGACGGGAAGCACAGACGAGCGCATCAACCTGTACTCTCTCTCAACAGCACCACCAGTAATCTCCAAGTCACAACCAAAACTACCGTCTCTGCATGGTGCATCCATTACCGAAAATCCAAAGAACAAGGAATTAGGATCTCTACTGCACCACTCTTCCAACATCACAGCCCTCTACTTCCCGACCCGGAGTAAACTGCTCAGCGCAGCAGAAGATAGCACAATAGCTATCACTAGGACGCGAGACTGGACAGCACTTTCAACGATCAAAGCACCCATACCCAAGCCCCAAGGACGGCCTAGTGGCGATACCGCCGGGCCGGGCGAGGTGCCTTCTGGGATCAACGATTTCGCCGTGCACCCCAGCATGAAACTGATGGTCAGCATTGGCAAGGGCGAAAAATGCATGCGACTCTGGAATTTGGTAACGGGGAAGAAGGCCGGCGTGCTCAACTTTGGCCGCAACATCCTCAGCGCGGTAGGAGAAGGCAGATTTGGCTCAGGCGAAGGACGGAGGGTGATCTGGGACAAGGAGGGCGAAGAGTTTGCTGTCGCCTTCGAGCGCGGCGTCGTGGTTTTCAGCATTGACTCGAAGCCGAAAGCGAAAATTGCGCCAGCACCGAGGACGAGGATACACCAAATGCATTATCTGCCATCAGATACTCACGCCACTACACTGTTAGTATCGACCGAAGACGGACGCGTATTATTGTACGATACAAGCGCCACATCGCCAGCAAGCGAGGATGCAGAGAAGAGCAAGGACAGCGTTCCGTCCAGTAAGCTGGTTGCGCAGATCGGAGGACCTGGTGCTGGAATCAGCGGTCGGGTCAAGGACTTCGAAGTTTTTCCATTGTCAAAGACGAATCCAACGGCATTCCTTGTCATCACTGGCAGCAGCGATGGCACGGTGCGCATATGGTCACTCAACTCTGAGGAATTGAAAGATGATGCCGAGGTCGAGCAGGACAAGGGCTTCTCTGCCAAGCAAGTGGGCCGACTCCTTGGAACGTACACTACCGGGACGAGGATCACCTGCTTGAAAGCATACACGATGACTGGCAAGCCGGAAGAGGACGAGATCGAGAACGACGATGTGATCGCAGCAGACAAAGACGATGCGTCGAGCAGCGACGACAGCGAATAGCATGTACATTTTGTAACGATACCACTTCTGCGCACTCATGTAACACGGGCACCCTGACGGAGCTCCTATCTTCCGAGTATCGGGGTTGAATACCACCATAATTGCATAAACCTCAAATCTACAATACGAGAACGAGGTACCTTGGAGACTTCAGACACACCTGCACAAATATATTGTTGATTTGCATGGTTGTATGTGTCATGTATATGTGTTCCGAAGGCGATAACTCCCAAGTATGAGTCCCTTCACACTAGCTGAGTATAAGAACGACGAGAAATGGACGACTTTCACCCCATCATCTTCCTCAAAAGTCCCGTCATTCTCGCCACGGCTGCATCCCTCACCTTCACCAGCTCAAGCCACTGCTCCTTCGTCGAGCCACCCACACAGCCCGGATATATATCTGCATCTCCCGCAGCCAGCCCCATCCAAGCCTCTTCCGAGAAATCCTTCAACGGCATGCCAAACTGTGGATGCAATTCCGTTTGCACAGGCCCTGGGCTGATATGCTGCACTGTGACATTCGTGTCTCGGAGCTGCTCGCGCAAGCAGATCAGGAATGCTTCGAGCGCGGCTTTAGAGGCACAGTACGCTGGCGCCGGGAATGCGGGCACAATGGTGACAGGCGTGCCGGTGAAGATCAGTCCGCTTGGGCTGGTGCGATTGAGTAAATGAGGGAGCACGGCGTGGACTAGAGCGACTTGCGCGGTGAAATTGATCGTGACTTCGCGATTGAAGGTGGCGAGGTCGACGGATTCGGGATGGTTGAAAAAGGCGTGGGATTGTGTACCTGCGTTCAGGAATACGCAGTCGATTGTCGGGTGGGTATTGAAAGCACTGCGAAGTGTGAGCTATCGTCTTAAGGAGAGGCAGGTGGGCATACTTCTTCACGAAAGAGGGAATGTCTTGAGTATTCTCAATATCGAAGGCTATACCTGATGCTTTGTCGCTGCCGTGTTCGGTGACGAAACCGTCGAGTCGTTCCTGCCTGCGACCAACCGCTGTGACCTGGATGCCCTGAGCGATGAAGTGGTCGGCCATGGCTTTTCCGATACCACTGGTTGCTCCAATTAGCAGAACATGTTTATACGGAAATGACATTGTAGCAGTTCCTGAGTGAGGGTTGTGATGATTTTTTGGTAAGATCGACGATGCTACTGATGTTTCCGATGCTTCTGTGTTTCCATCAAAGAGACGGATATGGTTGTTCATTTTATACGTCCTAAATCATTGGGGTACAAATTTGCCTGCACGAAAATGGGTATCTCAAAGGCGATAACTGAGTGCCACGTCCTAAGTCCGCAAAGCTTTCAGCAGAGGCGTCCGATGAACTTTACACGAACAGGCAAAGCCGACATTTCAGGTGTAAGATTTCGGAGCTCAAGGACTGAGCGTACGATGTTGTTCTTTCAAAAAGACAGGCTGACATATCGTTCATGCTATGCTTCCGCTTCAGGCTAAGCGCCGAAATGCTTGCCACTTTGAGCATAGTCAAATCGAGCCAGATGGGGCTGATCTTATCTCCTGGGTATCGCCGACTCCCATCCCAGCTGCTGGTGCAGTCTGACAACAGCCATGGCGTTGTACATTCACAACAAGAGCGAATTGCATACTTCATTTAGGCACCATTTCTACTGCTCCCATAACGGACTTAGTTCTGCCAGATGGTCTTCCGCGGAACCCCGTCCAAGGCCTGCGCAAGATGCAGGAAGAGGAGGTTGCGAGTAAGCGACATGATCAACCCATTGGCCTTGAACTTACAGTATCGAGTGCGACCTAAAGCTGCCCAATTGTAGCTCGTGTATTCGGGTAGGGGAAGCTTGCACCGGTTACCGCCCCTCTGCTGCGATCCGATTCAGCGATGAAACAGAACTTGTGCGGGCGAAAGCCATCTCACGTGCAACTCTCCCGCACTCGAGACATTGCATCGTCCCGAATACACCGCAGTATCTACCTCAAGATCTCCAGGCCGTGGGAAGGGATATGTTCTTCGCCTACTACGTTTCTGATTTCAGTCGCATCTGGGAGTTCTTGTACTCATATCAAGACCCGAGTGTTGCCCCTGAACATCTGTCCTTAGGTATCGACGCTGTCAGTCTTGCATTCTTGTCGCACCAAGTCTCGTCGCCGGCGGCCAAAGAGATGGCCCGAAAGAAGTACGTGGCGGCCTTGAGAATGATCATCAAAGCTGTGCAGGATCCGGAGTCGTCAAGTAAGCTCTCCACTTTCGAAGGAGCGTTACTTCTAGATCTGTTTGAGAAGATCATGGTTCCAGCTGCTGAAGCCGAGGCGTCCCGGCATGCCCACATCGAAGGGGCTCTAGCTCTCGTTAAGCTTCGAGGCGTAAAGAACTTTCGTGATGGACCTGAGATAAAGGCACTACTTGGGCTGTCGCTCAATGCCACAATCTGGGCAATGAGCAAGGGGACAGCTATACCTGAAGCTGTACGTGAGATCAGAGATTACGCAGCACAATTCGTCGACACATCGTACCCGAAGTGGAGATTAAGCGACTGTATCCTCGAGGTGACTAATTTTCCGGATAGCATGCGCAGCCGTACCATGACAGCCAAGGAAAAAATTGCGAGAAGCGCCGCCCTGGACCAAAAACTTGAAACGATAGCGCTTGAAGCAGGCCACGCATGGTCATACGAGCGCAAATTTGTCTCTGGTCACGATCAGAGAGTGCTGGTAGCAGATGGCTTCTTCCCTCTGTACGATGTGTATCCGAATCGTATGATAACGCAGATGTGGAATGTCTTGCGCATAACACGTATACAAATCTGCGAAGATATTTTAGCTACGTGTTCCCATCTTGACGACGAGGAGAGCTACTCTCGGTCGCGGCGAGCTGAATTGGTCATTGTCGAAATGATCCGCGAGATCTGCGCGTCTGTCCCACAAATGACGAATTGCGAGTTTGCTGCGAGGCACAAGCTACCAGATGGCTCAAATCCTGGTCAACCCCACGCTCATACGTTGTCGCACATCTTGGATGTGTACATCCTGATCTTCAGCTTGTATGTTGTCGCATGGTCAGACCATTGCCCAGCACTAGCCCGAAAGTGGACAATAGGTCAGCTAGAGCACATTGCAGAGCACTTTGCAATCAAGGAAGCGGCTCTCGTTCTTGCCCACTTGCGCAATCAAGATCGCGAAAGACGCGCTGATCTATGGTACGTACATGATCTCTTCGGCTATTTCGGTCTCTATAGCGTCGCAAGTACATGACACAAAAGCCATCTGCAGATGCTACCAAGTCCGGCGACTTCACTTATTTAGACGGCTACTCAAGTTCGTCTACTGCACGAACGGTAGGCCTGATTGTCCTCACGTATCACCTACATTGGTGATCCTGAGCGCAATCTACTTAGAGGATAGACAAGCTCTGCGATGTCTCATATTTCAAGTGACAGAGTAGACATGTTTGGTATGGTGCCTTTGCTAACCTACTTTAGGGAAGCTGAACCATGGGGACCATGGTACGTCTATAATCTCCTGGGTTCTGACGCCTTTGCTGCAAGCTAGACGACGCACTCCGTAACAATTACACAAATGTAGCAAAGAAAGAGAAAGGCTACTCTAGCTCAACGACAGTGATATGGATGTTGACTCCTGTCTCCACAAAGACGTCATCTCATATCAATAATGGGCTTGAACATGATGAACCCGAACGCACGATCATATAGACCAACTACCAGAATTCCATTACCACGTACCACCTGACCAGACTTCCGATCAAGAAAGCCCAGCTACCTATCATTGCTGAAATACCCGCTCGAAACTCATCCTTTCCAAATAAGAAAAGGCCCGTCATCATGAATCCAAATCCGCCAACGGCGTTCAAGAAAGCACCCAGCCAGTCGGCGTCGTAGAACCTGAATCTATACCACTGTGTCTGCGCCGAAACTGCCAGCATCAGATTCGCAACAAAGAATAAGACGCCATGGACAATCTGGGGACCAAACACAATAAGTCCGAAGAAGTTGTTCTCCTCAGAAATCAGACCGGGAAAATCGACGATGCCGGCAAACATGAATACAACTCCACCGAATAGTACTAGCAGCCCAGCCTGGAATGCAAGATTACCCATCGCAAGCTCAATGAACTTGGTCTTTTCCGGGATCCACTTAAACTCCGCACTTCCTAGCAACGCAGGCCGAAAAATTACTTTGCCAACCTCTTCTTTTGATTCCACGAGTGTCCCGGCCTCAGCATTCAATGCGCCAAAAATATCGAATATCCCCGCTGCAAAGAATAGAATCGACCCAAGTAGCACAGTCGTGGGGATGGCCACGGTTTCTCGCGTCTCGAAGGTAGAGCCGGGAGTCATACGCGGCAGTAAGTCGAAGAAAGCGTCGATAACGAGGTCGATTGAGCCGACTAGAAACACGATTGCGACGAGATAAATAGGATCGCGGTACGGGACGATGGTGCACATTTTGATGATGCGTTGACGGAAAGTGGGTGTCGATTGCATCCAGGTCGTGTCGATGTAGGCGTGTGTTGTGTCGGCATTTTTTTCAACGTCGAAGCAGATCTTTTGGGCGATGCGTTCGGTGTTACATGTTTCGCGGTACTCGATATGATCGACGTGTTTGAAGTCTTGTGGTTTCTCATCGTATGGAGGTGGTTCGGTATCATTGAGCGTGCTCGGTGGTTGAGGAGGAAGAGCAGGTGCAGCAAACGTCTTGCGCGCTTGATGAATGTAGGATGCGCGAATGGAAGCGGAAGCATTCATTACGAGCACTTTATTAGAAATAAATATTAAGATTATACGATACGCAGAAAAGACGAAAAAGGTCGGTCTAGAGAAGCTGCAGATCTAAGGGATCGTTCAATGGTACCTACACATCGTCGGTCCACGTCCCAGCATATATACTCAGCCCCATCCCAACGCTGAACAGTTTGAATACATTATCGCACCACAAGCCCTTCAAGCTTTCGTGACACCTCTCATCCGATCCGTCCAAGACTTCACATGTCTGACCCACAAGCTTATCAACACCAACATCTTAGGCCACTTGGCCTATACCGAGACGACAGTCAAATCTGTGCTGTAGGTACTTGTGTCAACACCAACTTCCGGGTGGATACCTAATGCGGATCAAGTTTCGTAGATGGTACGTATTTTGGCATCAAGTTGGTGGTCGAGAAGTCGTGCCGTGCTGCTTGTTTCAGTCATTGTTTTGAAGGGTCGGGAACCGCCGTCCGGAAGGGAGATGTGAAACGAGGCTTAGAGTCGTTCAAAACTGACTGTCCATGCTTCTTCGTTTGGGTAGCGCCGTATCGGCCTTTTCTCAGTAAAAATATGCTCGTGTCACAAGCAGTTCATCCTTCGATCAGCCTGCAGCGTCACGCCTCAGGTCACTCAGGTTTAGTTCACCCTTAATCACTAAACGAGCGAATAATACAGGCTGAATGTATTCATCTCCTACTAACAATAAATTATTACATTTACCTAGAGGCCTTCAAGTATCTATTAGTGCTATGCTACGCTTATAAATAGGTGCGAAGACCTCCAGGAACCGATGACACCCGGCCGAATAGCAAGACTAAGCGGCCGAATATATCTTGCCATGATTAATCTCAATACAATCTACTCTTGCCAAAAGGGCTTCTCTCCTCCAGATGACGTAACTATCCCCGAACGCCCAGGCATACAGTAACACTCCAGTCCTATGAGCCGTATCGTTGATGCAGTCCCGGCCTCGGGCAGTTCTACTCCACTCTCAGTCGCCGCGCTCTCCGTTGCGCCCGTAGCAAATCCCTCGAAGTCAACGACTCGTGTCGCCAGATCAATTCTTATACTGGTGCTTTGCTTCCCTGACAATCTGTGTGGCCGTAGTTCTAGTTCCTGACCCTGGATAGTCGCGCTCATGCCCCCAGTATTCGCCACGGCGATGAATGGCTCCAGCTGAACCATAGAAGCCCTCCAGACGTATTGCACGAAGCGCTTGCCTTCGACCCGTCGCCACATTTCCTCCTCTGGCGGACTCGTGAACGCGACAATGAGTCTGCTCGAGCTGTCCGATTCAGGACCCAATCCCTCTCCCCGAATGAGCACAATATGAAACTTGCTTCGTTGCGCTATGATGCTGTGCAAGTCCACGACAGTGAGCTCAGACGTCGAGGCGACGCTGGCTACCAGTTTGGCAGCCTGTAGATCGAGCTGGAACCCATGTTCGTTTACGTGGTAGCGACTGTTTCGCCCGAGTCCGCTGTTCATGTGGGAAACATTGAGACAGGAGAGAACGTTCGCAGTACAAACTGACAGACTGTGATTTCCCTCGGTCAAAAGAGCTGGCGGTGCTGTGGTCGATGTGAACAAGGTTGCCCAGAGCTGGAGGAAGGCGAAGAGGTAGTAAGGCTGCGAAGATAAGAATTAGGTTACATCGATTTACAAAAGCTTGAGCAATGCTTACGCGCTCTGTGCAACACACTTGAAACTGCTCCAATGTGATATAGTCCTCGCCACTCGGGAATTGATAAGACGTGAAGGTAGATGCAAGATTAGCAGCCTGTGATATCTCGTCCGGGTCTGAGCTGAGCTGAGAGTACACGATGTCCCCAGAGCGTTGGAACGAATAAAATTCATACCCAACTCTCCAGATTCTATCTTCTACACGTTGTAGGAAGACGAGCTGGACTAATCTCTGAAAATCGGCTTTGCTTATGGCAATAGGTGACTCGCTTGATCCCGACTGCTCCTGGTCAGCAAGTTGAACGCGACGTGCGGCGGCCTCCCACTCCTCATCGGCCACCGTGAACGGTTGGATTGCACAGGAAATCTCCTGACTTATAAGGGGCTGTGTGAATACGATTGTGTCTTTGATATCCTGGAGCTGAAGCGGTTCATGCGAATTCGGAGATGGCATCGCTGATCGCACCCAAGGAGTGCTCAAGCTCCTAAAGATGATCCGTGCAAGTCGCGGCACCTTGTCGGCATGGGACTCGCTACCGCCTCTCTAATTTGAGGAGCTACCATCTGATCTGGCTCCTAAAAGCTCGTATCCGCGTGTAACAACGAGTACAAATGCTCTTCTAAAGTCATCTATATCGATTTCTCGGTTGTTTGACTGTAGTGGAAAAGGGAAGGCTGCCGCGGTACAGAATGTGCACCAGAGTATTGGTATAGAGGCAGTCACTGCCGCGTTCCCTGGCAATCTGCTTTGAAGAAATCCAGCAAAATTGTCCCTTTTCCACACGCGTTTTCCGCTGCGATCGGTGGTTGCATTGGACTTGAAGATACTGTCCACATCTTTGGTCCCATCCAGCAGCTGACGGAGTATTTTGGTAAGAAGGATCAGGCAAGAATCAGGACTGACTTCGTTGAGATATTGTTGAATTTGCCGCAAGTTATTCTCGTTGCGCGATCTCGCGAGATTGATTAGCCAATCGCTCAATGGGTCGAGAAGCCAGTCTTCGAGGAGCCGCTTGCTCCAGGAATTTTCCTGCTGCTGCGATCCTCTCTTTGTACTCATAGTGTTAGATTCTGGAGCATTTCAGGCTGCATTGAATGCGCTGTTGGTGGTTATGAAAGCAAAGCCAGAGGATAGTGGGCGCCACGTGGAGATTGAGGCGCAGCAAGCGTCTCACGCGGAGATTAAAGTTCTGCCTAAATATACATAGATAATCCAGCAGGAGTCGCACGTATCGTATATGGCTTGGCGAGTATAGTGATTCCGAGGTCTGTATCATATAAAAATGCCTAGCTATAGTACAAATCACTCCATGATGAGCAAGTCAACAACGTGTATCTAGAAGACACGCATCACCTTTCTTTTTTTGATTACATATCGCTAAGCTCCTTTATAGTCCTAAGCTACACACATAGTCAGAAACATTCTATTACGATCTAGCAAAGGAAATAGTTATCATACTACCAAAGATATATATAGAGTAATCTGCCCGACAGTAGAACTCCTGAGTGCATGTGTGCCACAGCCGATCAGACATGAACCATAACGTGGGATTGGTAGCAAGCAGGTGAAAGTAATCAAGGTTGCTATTGTGTGAAGTTTTATCAAGAAATGTTGCAAGTGCAATGTATCTTATCATCTTGGCTGAATATCTTTGGCTGCGTGCTTCTTGCTACTCGGCCGTGCGCACGGCATCGTAGTACTTTAGTGAATCACTTCGTACTTCTGATTATGTAGGCTGGATAGATTCACACGCCACTGAAAATGAGATGTTGTAGTCGCTTGGAGGCTCTTAACTGTTCATCCGCGTTGAGCTACGCTTTTGGAGAGCTGCGGAGACCTCCAGGAACTGATAACGACCGGACAAATAGCAAAAACCAAGCGGTCGAATATATCTTGCCATTATCTTTGTGATTGTCATCATGATGAGCCGCAATATGCGCTTGCTCGTTTACCCAAACTCAAACCCAGGAACTCCAAACACCCAAAGGAGAATCATCAGCCATCCGGCTCTATATGCATCCCCTCTTGACATGCACGCATCAAGCGCAACTGAGACATCCCTGCTCACACGGCACCTCCACGCCCTCCAGCACAACAGGCTTACTCAAGTCACTCGGCACACTTACTTCCGCATCCCCATCCTCACTCCCCAGCGCTGAGTCACTCCTCCGCGCACTCTCCTCCTCAATATACGCATACTCCCTACGCCACTCACACAACATGCTACTCGTAACATTGCTGCCTCCACAAAGCACAATCACAACCTTGTCTTCCGGCCGAACCGGGCGTCCAAGCGCCTTCTCCAGCCGCCCATCATAGCACAACGCAACATTGATTCCGCACGCGAGCTCGACCATGATTCGCTCGTCATCAGCAAGTCTCCAACAGCCCATAGCCGCCTCTCCGTCGGGGAGTACGATACTACGCACGTTACTTCGTTGACCGTACTTGAACGTCTTTTCCGTGACGCGCGCACAGCCCAGACTGGTTGCCTGGCTGGTGATTTTGGGCAGGGTGACCATTTCGCCTGCTTGGATGGAGGCGTGGAGGGATTCTGCGCCGGCGGTTTCCATGGCGAGGACTGTAGTGTCGTGCATGGAGAGATCGTCCATGGCTTGGCAGATGCCGTTGATGAGGCCGCCGCCGCCGACGGAGCAGATGAGAACGTCTGGGGCGGAGCGGGAGGGCATTTGTGCGGCGATTTCGTGCATGACGGTGCTGTTGCCTTCCCAGATGTCGGGGTGGTCGAAGGGCGGGCAGTAGATGGTTGAAGTTTGGGCCTTGCGTGGGTTAGACTGGTGTGTGCTGAGTGTGGTGGGTAGGTAATTACATATGGCATGACATGCTCCTTCAGATATGCGTCTGCGTCTCGCCACGCGGCACCGAACTGGATGACTTCGTATGCTCCAGCAGCCCGTAGCTTGGTGACCATCAAAGGTGCTGTAGCGGTAGGCACCACAACAGTGCATTGCAAGCCAAGCGCGCGGGCAGAGTGAACTGCAGCGAGACCTGCATTGCCGCCGCTGGAGGCAAAGATGTGAGGCTTTGAGCCATGTGGAAGTTCTTCAAGACGACGAAGAATGTAGTTGCCGATGCCTCTGATGATGGATTAGTACGCGATACATGAGCGTGACTATTGATGCAAGCTTACCTTGATTTGAATGATCCGGAAGGCTGAAGGTTCTCGAGCTTGAGGAATACTCTGCTTCTACGATTTAGAACTCCCTCATCTTAAAATGAATGTTGTTGAGACGGATAAGAGAGGCATGAGGCTGTTGAAGAGAAAGTGTGACCGTACCATCCCGCTGCTTCAGAGAGAGCGTATGACTCTCGTAATGGAGTCTGGACCCATGGGCTCTGTTGCTCCTCTTGCTCTGTGTAGTACTCCTTGACGGTCATATTGGCTTGTGGTTTGAGGGTTTAATGAGATGGAATGTTAAGCTGCGAAAAATATGAGAAGAAATAGAAAACTCAGGGCGGCACAATGCTGATAACGCAACCTGAACAAGATCGTTGCGCTTTTATTGGGACTCAATTCGTAGACCCAGGTCTTATCAGCTCCGCACGAACCCGCTGTAACCAAAAAGCTGGTGCCCGTTGCAGGCTCGATTCCGACGGGGAACCCGACGTCTCCGACCGCAACTTTACATTCATTACCCTATAACTTCCAAGAATTACCCCATAGCAACTAACGATAAGGCCAACCTTGCATGTCGCAGCCGCAGGATGACACAAGCACGAGACGCGAATCAGAATAGCGTACCTGTGGTTACGATTACCTGTTGCGGTTATCGACGGCGGTCAATTCTGCCACAACTCGCCGCCTTGGAAGCTGGTGCGGCTTGGCGTGCCCATGCCTATTAGCCAAACATGCGCAGCATAGCGCTTGAATGGATGCAGAAGGTTGATCCAGCGCACTGGCACTTCGATAACAGCTCGGGATGGAAGCGCCCTTGGGGCTGTTTCGGAGATTTAGTGGAGTAATATCGTCGATTGTTTGCGGGGTTGGCGCGACAAAAGGTCGGGACGGTGAAGGATGGCGCATCATGTGGTCATACTGCTCGAAGTGGATGCGGATGCGAAGGCGTCGTGCTGATCAGAATGCTATTGTTGATACAGACATCTGTTCCATGCCTCCATACGTGCGTGTTGCTCGCCATGCGGAACCGCAACTTTTCAACAAATGCAAACTTACCGTGATCCAGAAAACGCCAACAGCGGGGTATCAAATGCTCCGACTTCATCCTATCGCGACTCCGACCTAGTGCCTAGACTGTGACCTGGGGCTGCGTCAACAGACCCTTTCTGTAGTTCCAGTAGTTGGCCCGGATTGGGTCGTATTTCGTTGCAAGCAGATCCAAAGCTTTCCCGGCTTCGTCATTGCTGTTTTCATCTTCAGCGTAAATGTCGGCCAGCAAATCAAGAGCATGACTCGAATAGATGTCATCCGGTTTGTTGACATCGGCGAACTCAAGTGCAAAGTCCTTTATGGTGGATTTTGGCAGTTGGGCGGCCCGAAGAATGCCCAAGACATAGTTCCATGGGCTCTGGTTCTGGGGCGCTTTGCGGATCGCGGCTTTGGTATACCTGACGCGCCATTAGTATGATTGGGACACGGCCACCAGGATGAGGAGACGCACTCAATCTCACGCTTCGCCAGCTCTTCGCTCGGCTTACCGCCGCGGCCTCCTACCACTAGGTAATAACGATGATTCCATGCCGAGTTATTCCTCACGTCGGCTTCAATCATCTCCGCCGTCCATTCCAGCTCCTCGGGCTTGTCAAACAAGTCGAATCGCTTCACAAGCCATTGCCTGTAGCTCCACACATGGTAATTCTTGGAGTCCTGCTCAAGCATTGTGTGTATGAATTCTGCTTCGCCCTCGGGAGAACCAAGCGCATCGATAATGGTGTGTCGGTGATGCCATATCTGGTAGTTCTTAAGGTGCTTGAGGGCGGTTGGGTTGAGCCACGCGATTTCGTCTTGCAGCGGGATTCCGAGTTCCGATATCGTCTTTGCGCGGTACAGCCTGGCACGGTCAGCTTGTGTGTTGTGGACAGTATGTGTCGCGCAAAGAGCTGTACGGCTCCTCCGCGTTCTCCGCAACCTCCGCGTGCAGCCAAACGCGCCACTCACCAGACAGTATAATGCGCTGGATTCAAGCTAATGACGTGTTCGGTGAGGCCCAACACTCGCTGGCTGAACTCGTTCTTCGCCATTATTGCGCGCAAATAGCCCATGGCTTCGCTGTACTCTTCGGTATATGCGATGGCTGCGAGCGGGTGCAGCCCGCCATCTTCTTGCGCCAAAGGCTCGATGTCAGCCCACGCCTCGTCATCGTGGTAAAACTTAGGCATTCTATTCGTCTTCTCAGGAAGCGGACGGACAATGTTCAGCCTATACAAGACACTCTGCAGCATGCGATATGGGGAGAGGATAAAGGCTAAAAGCCAGTTGCGAATGAAGGTGGAAGTGGCCATGGTGGGGGCAGTCGACCACCAACATGTCGTTGCGCTTGGCGGGAACGATGCCTCTTTCAATCATGTTTGCAGAACAATAGTAGTCGCTTGCACCAACCATGAATGCGCCGAATATTACAAAAGCTTCTCTGGTACCATTGTTCGGCATCATAAGGTTTCTCGACGTGGTTGTTCTGGGACTGGTCTTGATCAGGGTGGCCCTTCTTTTGACAAAAGCTCATTCAAATTGGGCATCTGGTGTCATCGCTTGATATGTACAATCTAAGGCAAAGGGTATCTGTGTGAAGCAGTCAAAGACTCTGCGCTACTGAAGCGCCATCCTCCCTCTACAAGTTCATTGTGACCGTCATCGAATTGGAATGTACCAACAGCACAGGCGGGAGTCCTTGGCACAACACCTCCAAGTCGCTAATGTACTTGACACTCTCAGTTTCGCTGTCACATGTTCCTTCCATAGGACTAGGTAGCGTAGTGAAGACGACCGCTGTGTCTTCGGATTGTTGACGAATGAGCTCATTCAAGATGAGATGTTGTGCTCGGCAAGGGAGGTCGTTGAAAGAGAGCGGTATCGCTTGCTGAGCAGGAAATCCGGAGGCAGGAGAACTGATGTACGGCGATGATATGGGGAGGCCAGTGGCTGAAGTATGTGGTGAAGGCGGAGTGACAGCCTCTCCGGCCAACACAGACGGCTCAACAGGAGCGGTAGCAATAGGATCTTTCTTCACGGCGCCTGGACTATCGACGAACATGATCGAAGGCCCCGCTATCTCATCTGTCGCAATAGCTGTTCGAGGTTGCGGATTGGATGTGAACTTCGGCAATGATTGCTGGCGCAAGTCCGGAGGATTGATCAAGTTCGGCCCTCGCGAGGAAGTTGAGAGCTGAGAGATGGAGCTAGCAACACTGCGTGTCTTGCGCTGTGCTATAGCTCTCGGCACTGCTGTATCGGATACCACAGCTCCAGCATGTGGCTTCAAGGGAGTGACTGAGTCGGACGTTGGTCGGTCTTGGCTATAAGTGCTGCTCTTAGGCGAGCCTTGTGAGCTCTTCCAGATGGCCTTTCTGAGATCAAGCTTTCGCGAGAAGAATGGAAGTCCAGTGCTCGATGTTGATGTTGCCGCCCTCTTCGCCAACGCCCCTGGTCTAGGTCGTCCCTGACTATCACTCTCGTCTGATGATGCATCCAGATCGTACTCGTCGAAATTGCTGCCACTGACAGCTGCCTCGCTATCGGAAGCCACAGCCTCATCGTCTGCGTCTGCATCAGCATCAGCATCGTCAACGCCGTTGCCTTGAGAGGAGTGCGGTGAGTCACTATCATCCAGCATCAAGTCTGCGGGTAGTGTTAGACTCCGTCTTCCAAGCGTGGTATCAACATCACTAAAGTCTCCGACCGATGCTCTACTCTTCGCTCTTCGAAGCATCTTCTGCAGCGCAGAGAAGCGTTTGGGTTTCGTCTCACGTCTGCCATGCTGGAAAGCTGCTGTCGGCCACTGAGTGATTGCTTCAAGAATGTCAGTGGCTTGAGCTAACTCTTGCGAGTTGCTCATATTGACTGGCTGACGAAGACGTTTGATGTCCTGCCACCATCTTTCATCTTCGAGTGAGAAGTCGATATCTCGCGCGGTTTGATCGAGTTTCCCGTCGTCTTTCCCATTCACAATGACTTCGTACATTTTCAGCTCGCCATTTGCAAGCCAAAAGACGAGAACTTTGGCTTCAATCCGAAGATTTCTGAGCAGTGTAGTCACTCTGTCGCGCTCCTCTTCAACGTCGGTCTCGTATTCCACAAATACACATACTCGCAGCTTGTAGGTCCGTTTCCATGACGGAACTGTGTGCAGAATGCACCCCAGCTGCAATATTAGCGTGTACGTGTCGAAATTCGTTGTCAATACGTTCTTGCGACTCGGTTCTTCCCCGGCAGTAGCTATCTCCGCTGACATCTGAATAGGCCAAAGGTCGATATATGTCTTCTTTGACTCTTCAAATTCAATGTTGCCAAGTCCCACTACACTGAGGGCCCTCTGCCTCTTCGTAGGACTTGGTGAGGGTATTTCAAGCTCCTGGAATCCTTTGGCAACAGCTACGTTCGCTTGTAAACGGAGCACCAGATCTTCAATAACTGTCACGTAGCTCTTGATCCCGATGGCATCCTCTGGCCTCATAGCATCTGTCGGTAGCAAGCCTTGAGTGTTGCCCGTATGTTGGCGCTTGGCTGCTGCTTGAATTGCTTTACGGGAGACTGAATAGTTGGTAGCTTTGCTTGATGGTCGCGATGGCTGGGGCGATGGGATATTGTTGAATGGCTGAGACTGTCTGAGCTCCGGGAGATTGTAGAAGCCCATGACTACGACATTCGGTCGCATACCTCCCAAACCGGCTCCGAGCACGAGATTGCGAGCGCCCCATTCCACAGCAGGTGAGATTGCAATGTTGACGAAGGCCTTGATCCTGGAGAAATCAATATACTTCGTCCAAGCTTGTTGTTGTCGTCTAGCCTCGGGAACAGCTTCCGCGAAATTTTCTGTTACTATGACATGTCCAAGAACGAACAATCCGCCTTTTTTCAACGAGTTGCAAAACTGTATGAGCTTATATTGCCGTCTGGGGTCGTTGACCAGGAGCAATATCTGAGGCCGCCAAAACTTGACGTGTTCTTGTTTCAGTCTCAGCAGATATTTCCGGACCTGATGGTAGATGAGGCCTTGGCTGACGTCGCCCCAGGGTTTTGGGGGTGTTGTGTAGTGGATGAGCAGGAAGAGCACCATTAGCAGAGCCACACAACCGGACGCGTAGATCCCGTCCACAAAGAACATGGTTGCGCCACAAGCAACAGTTCCGACCGCAGCCGTCTGAAGGTTGAAGAAGTGAAAAGAGGGTCTGAAGTTAGGAGCAGACCCAAGTTTCAGAAGGAAGCATGCCAGGTTAGTCACTAGGAATGTCATCAGATACTGTAGAAGGGTCAGCTTGTATGGAAAATGCATATATGACAACTGTCGTTGACAAAAAAGAGGTCGAAAGCAGGCCGAAGCGCGAGAAAGGGACAGTGATCAACGCTCACGCGCAAGTTCAAGGAATGACATACCGTCATGGTGATGAAGGAAGCGATCTGATTGATGTCGGCAAACATCGTGATTTGAGCGATGAGGTAAGTGATGCAGACTGCATATACTGGTTCATCGGCCTTCTTCGTTCCTTGACCGAAAAGTGACAAGCCAGGTATTAGATGATCTCGGGCAAGTGCTTGAAGGAGTTTCGCAGAACCAATAACGCCCATAAGGACGGAGAACAGCGATGTTGCACATTCCCCAAGCAGTATAATAGTTCCGGATAAACTGGTCTGCGATACGTTAGCATATGGCGGAAAAGTGAACCACTTTGCACTTTGGAGATGGCGTCCGCGAAGAAAGATCCGTTGCGGGGTCTCGGCGGACACAACGAAAAGAGCTAAAAGGTAAAGGACTCACAAGCTGAATAACGTTTGTGTTTTTGTAGAATGTCTCTCGGCTCACGGAAGCTGCCAGTGTGATAATGACCAATGTATACAATGCGAAAGTAAGTCCCAGGCCGTAGAGGGTCCCTTTAGGAATAGCTTTGCTTGGATGCTTAAGGTCTCCAGACATGCTTGCCCCTCTACAAAGTGTCAGCACGACTTGGTCCGTATACGGGCAATTTAACTCACGCCAGGATACCGCCGGTGGCGGGGAAAAGAATGCCGAACAGGTCTTGGAAGCTCTCGTGGCCCTTGATTGCACTGCCAGCAGCGCCTTTTGTGAAGTGTGGAAGTAGGTTACGATGCAAGGTTTCCATGCTGAAGCCTGTGAAGACGACGTGTTCTCTGGTGTCTACAAAAGGACTTCGAATGGCTGCAGACAGCGGAATACTGACGATGGCAACGAGCAGAACCAAAAGCAAGCCGTTACTAGCACGGGCGAAGAGCCCGCTGCCCGCAAGACATACAGCTGTGCAGGCTGCCAGCACAGCGGTCGCCCAAAGAAACTGCCACCAGTAACTTTCAGGTAACCACTGGCCCATGGCCCCCTCTAGCTTACCAAAATTCACGATGAGGCAATCAATCAGACCAACAGCATTCAGACTAGTGTTGAAGACCGAGCCGAGATAGAAGACGATTCCAATACTTCCCCCAAACTCGGGTCCCAAAGATCTCGAGATGAGATAATAAGCTCCTCCGCCTCTCACTGTGCCATTGGTGGCTATGGCCGAGATGGACATGGTCGTCAGAAGATTGATGAGATAGCCAGCCACAAGCATGCCCAGCATTCCAATCAGGCCAGCCTGACCCAGGATAAACCCAAAGCGGAGGAACATGAGGATGCTTAGTACGTTCAGCGTTACAGGAACGAACACACCCGCGAACGTGCCCAACTTCTCCACGCCGCCGATTGGCCTTGGAAGGGCACCGGGCCGTGGTTTTGAGGCTTCGCTGGTGGACATGCGCTTGCTATGTTGACCGGCTGACTTGCTTGTGCCTGAATGTTCAGGATCAAATAGATGAAGGAGCCAGCCTTTGATCACGGTCGGGAACGAGTTTGCCTCGGGTGCGACGGTAGTAGCTCCATCGTATGCAAGGCCATCATGAGGTTGCTGGGCTGTGCTTCCAGCCAGTAGGGGTGTGTCCTCGCGGGGCGGTGATGGATTCTGGGCAAAAGAGCGTCGATGCAGCCTGGCATTGTCGTCTCGTGCGGTCCGGGCTGCAAAGTTGGAGTGAGTCCTGGTAGGTAGCCGTCGAACCGTCTCATCGGTCATGGTCTGGAGTGCCCAAACGAGGCGAGCACAGCCTCTATCACGTGGTAGTGCTGCGTCTATCCGTGATGCAGGGCTACAGTGCGCTAATGCTCGCGGGGTCCGCCGATGTCCTTGGTTCGCGTCCTGTGAGCGAATGCCATGTGGGTGGGAGGCATGAAGACAAGAGCAGAGGAGACGACGAGGACGAAGAGGACGCAGATTCAAAACAGGCGCGTGAAGCGATGACGATTGGCACGTATTATGGCACTTGTGAAGTCTTATGCTTCGTTTAGCGGCTTAGCAGCCGACCCTTGCAACGGTCGTGGGCAGGTGCGACCAAGGCAGGTCATCCCGCGCTGCACGACCCACGCCAAACCAGCGAATGACCTCAGCCTTCGGCACAGTCCTCGATACAGCCTCTGCTCTGCGCTGTTTCCGTCTCTGCGGCGCCGCTTCCACTTCTCTTCTCAAAAAGCTCTGCACTCACCAAGATCTCCCGGGTATTTGTGACGGACCTGCAAGGTCCTTTGCTAGTTTTCAGTTGAGAGTGGTGTTCGCTTTTTCACATATTCTTTCGCCCGACGATACACTTCGATAGCCGAACCTCAGCGCCAGCATAAGACCTACCCAGCAAGCTTCGAGATCAGCAGGAGACGCGACCTCGACAACAAGATGGCGGGCGACCGTCCAGAATCGTCAAAGCCGAAAGCGGTGCCTTCATCGTCAAGAGATTCTGGTAGAAGTTCTCCTTCCGAGTCACAATTCGCGCGTTCAGAGAGCATAGCACGCCTCGGCTCACCCATTCCCTCCGTCCAGGTTGGCTCGCCAGCTGTCCGCCAAATACCTACGCCGGCCCAGCTCGAAGACTCGCCCGCTACACAGACGCCGCTGCCAGGTCGCGCAGACGTGCAGTCGTCGCTGCCAACCGCCGCCGCAGAGTCGGCGCTTTCTTCGGCGTTGAAGGAATCGTTCGGCAACAGTCCCCCACGCTTTGGAACTCCCCCTGTACGACCGCTTTCGCCTTCCACGAAAGAGCCCTCCATTCGTG
The DNA here is from genome assembly GCA_001748405.1 of Paraphoma sp. B47-9. Taxonomy (NCBI): domain Eukaryota; kingdom Fungi; phylum Ascomycota; class Dothideomycetes; order Pleosporales; family Phaeosphaeriaceae; genus Paraphoma; species Paraphoma sp. B47-9. Next base: position 144,188 of record BCLK01000052.1, read on the forward strand.
CGCCCCCAAGCCATTACGGCTCCTTTGACGGTCGAGGCCGCTCGCCAGTTCCATACGAAGATCCTGAGATTGTACGCAGGCATCTTGTAGGGCAATACGCCTCGCCCAGCAGATCCAACCGCGGCTTTGCAGGCGATGACGATGCGCGCTCTCAGAGCCGGATAGGCGAAGAGGAAGAGGATGAGGAGTTCTCAAGCTTGCAGCTTCAAGGAGGAGACATAACACGGCAGATCTACAGATGGAGTGAACAGCAGCAGCAAGAAGAACGCGCCAAGATGCAGCGTAGCAAGAGCTTCCACGAATCGCGGCCCAGGCCAGATGAACACGTTTTGGATATCGATTCGATCAGACAACCTGGTGGCTTCAGGCGTAATTACCTGCGTAGAGCTGCGGGCAGCCCCTCGCCTGCGCCGGGTCCCTCAGGCTATGGCACTGTTGGCCAATCGCGCCAACAGCCCCAAGTCTTCACAAGCAATTTCCTGGAGTTCCTGACCTTGTATGGCCACTTCGCTGGTGAATCGCTTGAAGAGGATGACGAAGTGCTTGGACCTGATGAGTACTTCTCTTCGGATGCCCTCGATTCTGGAGACCACTCAGAGGACGAAGGACGCGAATACGGCGAGTCCAGTGCTCTTCTTACACCTGGAAAGAGGCGGAAGAGAAAGCCAAAGAAGACGGGTACCGGAAGCCCTACGGGCGCCGCCATGTTACTGCTCAAATCATTTGTGGGCACTGGCGTACTATTCCTGCCTCGAGCTTTTCTTAACGGCGGCATGCTCTTCTCGAACCTCGTTCTACTAGGTGTAGCAGGCCTGTCTTATACTTGCTTTGTCCTCCTGGTCTCCACCCGACTTGTGGTTGAGCACTCTTTTGGTGACATGGGTCTGTATCTCTATGGCAGGTGGATGCGCAACATGATCAACTTTTCGCTCGTCATATCCCAGATCGGTTTCTCCTCCGCCTACATCGTCTTTGTCTCCGAGAACCTGCAAGCATTTGTCTTGGCTGTCTCGAACTGCAAAACGTTCATCGGCATCGGTTACATGATTTTGATGCAGATGGTTATATTCTTGCCGTTATCGCTCTATCGAAACATCAACAACATTCAGAAGCTTGCTCTTGTAGCAGACCTCTTCATCCTTCTGGGTCTAGTCTACTTGTATTACTACGATCTTTTCACCATTGTCAACCAGGGCGGCGTGTCCGACATCATCAACTTCAATCCCAGCAGCTGGACACTCTTCATCGGCACGGCAATCTTCACCTTCGAAGGCATCGGTCTAATCATCCCCATCCAGACCGGCATGAAGGACCCAAAGAAGTTTCCAAAGGTGCTTGGAGGGGTGATGATCATCATTACCGTCATCTTCCTCAGCGCAGGAGCATTATCTTATGCGGCTTTCGGGTCCAAGACCAAAACCGTCGTCCTACTCAATATGCCTCAAGATAACAAGTTCGTCAACGGGGTGCAATTCATCTATTCCCTCGCCATTCTTCTGTCGACTCCTCTGCAGATCTATCCCGCCATCGAGATCACCAGCCAACAGCTTTTCAGCCGAACAGGCAAATACAACCCCTACGTCAAGTGGAAGAAGAACTTCTTCCGCTTCTTCATGGTCGTGGTTTGCGCCTGTATCGCGTGGGCCGGCGCAGGCGACCTCGACAAGTTCGTTAGTCTTGTAGGAAGCTTTGCCTGCATTCCGCTGGTGTTCATCTATCCTGTAAGTTATCGCAGATCACGCTGAATGTGTTATTTGCTAATATGACACAGCCTATGCTTCATTACCGGGCTGTAGCGCGCACAAATTATGCTCGTCTGCTAGACGTCTTGCTTGGAATCCTCGGCATCGTTGGCATGGTGTACACAACTACACTGACCATCAACCAGTGGATACAAGGAAGTGCCCCGAAAGCTCCAGGATATTGCGATAGTCGTTAACATCTCAATTGGCCAATATATCTCGCGGAGCCAATTTGCGCCCGCATCCATCTCATTTCTTTGGTCCATGTACAGGTATTGCACTGCAGGAGCGTATCATGCAGAAGGGGTTGTATATTGTAAGATGAGAGTGGTTACTATTAGACCGAGATAGCGGGCTTCATACCCATGAAGGTATTTGAGCGAGCCAATATACAGCTCGTCCACTTTTATGTTGTTTCACTGTGACATGAGGGCTCACTTCGGGCCGACAAATGCCTTGGATCGTTGGCGTCGACACGTGAGGTTGCATTTGGATCAGGACCCATACCGATCCTTCTTAGAGTGAATAAGGAGGTGTTGCCAGTGGCGTACAGAAGTTGAGGCTGTGTGAGGTTTGTCAAGATCTGATAAGCTAACAGTCCGACAAGAGTTCGACGAGAGTCGCCACCCGCGCCAAAACTCAAATCGGCTGATCGGACTTGGATGCGACTTTCGCTCCAATATTTGCCCGACAAAGACCCTGTGTTAATGCGGCTGTACTGGCATCACGAGTCGGATTCACATGTACATACAGGGCGTAGAGATGCCGAATGCGGCGAGCAACATGGCCGCCCAGGCGCGTTCGCAGGGCTGGAAGCGAGCTGTAGTGCGGCTGAAAGCGGCGCGCGCCATTGTAGTGGGGCGTCCAGAGTTCGCGGTCAAGATCCAGGCGTGAGAACAGCCATGTCTTGCGTGTGAGCAGGTTTAGCTCGCATAGCTCCGCTTACGCCGTGTAAGCAGCTATGAGGCGAGCCGTTAAGCTTTTCTGCAAATACTAGATCGTGCATTAGGCGTCTTATTGCTCACCACCAGGCACAGGTCTAGCCACAAGTACGCGGGGAAAAATTTCGACAAAAAGGTACTCAGGTCATAGTGGCTTGCGTAAAAAGCCTATCAAGACATTTAGAGCTTGAACGTGTAGGGCCAGGCTGAGACTTTGGCTTGATGTTTGCTCACCTACGCGCAAGATGATGCAGGGCGGAAGGAATCGTCTCACCGTCTGATAGCGACATTGGTTCTCAACAGGCGGTGATCAGCAGAACAACTCCTGGCGGCAATAAACCTCCGTATTGTCGACGCCTCGTGTGAATCGCCGCCGAGCCGGGCAATAGAGAGCCCATGAATGTGCTGTCGTCAACCCTGTCCAGAGGAACGCATATGAAACCTGGGCCGAATAGCGATAGGCGAACATATCCCTGCCTTGGGACCGTATTCGGTTTGAGATGTCGCTGCTGACGTAGTAGCTTGTGGTTTTGACCTGTTGCTTGCGCATTATTAGAAGCGAGTATCGTAAGCGGTCCATGGCCATGGAAAATCAATATGCTCGGCTTCCACGAGCGGCGCCGCCCGTCAGGACACGAGCAAGCTAGCTGCGGCAATGTAGCCTCACGGACAGAGATTTCAATGGTAGTTCACGAGAAAGTTGGAGAAAAACGGGGACAGTGTTGCTATTTTGGAGCGCTGCGCCTCGTGGTCCCTGAGTAAACGATAGCGGGCGATCAGGAACGAGGCGCGCGATTGGCTAGAAAGCTCGTGGACTCCGATCGCAGATGGCATCCCGGCCAATGACGAAATAGGGGAGTCGGAATGGCAGAGAATGGAATGGATGGGCATGTTTTGCAAGGAGCCCAGCGGTGTCACTGTAGCAGACGAAAACTAAAATTGTTGAAGGGTGGTCGATTAGTTTCAAACGGGCAGCCACAAGCCCATGCGAATGGCTGCATGCAGAGGCGGGCTAGCTGAGAAGAAGTGGGGATCCCAAGATATAAAGCTCGACAGCAACACCGCCTTTTTGCTCCTCTCCCATCATCAGCCTGCCTACAACCACCCATACACTTTGCCCCAAGCTCCAATTGAATTCGGACTCCTTACGATCGCTTTTTCATAGAACTCACACAGCACTCTCGTTACCTCGCCATGTGGTAAGTTCCTGCCCCGCAGTTCCACGCCGCTGGATCAGCAGCGAAAACAGAAAACAAAGGCTGACAGCTTCTTTCAGTGGTATCTTTGGTTACATCAACTACCTGGTGGAGAAGGACAGAAAGTACATTCTCAACACACTCATCAATGGTACGCTCCTTCCATTCTCTGCATCCCACGAGCTGGTTTGCTCAGCGGGGTACAACGAATCTTGGCTAACAGCATCCTTCTGCAGGTCTCGCACGCCTAGAATACCGTGGCTACGACTCGGCTGGTCTGGCAATCGATGGCGACAAGAAGAATGAGGTCTTCGCCGTGAAGGAGGTCGGCAAGGTTGCCTCCCTCAAGAAGCTCGTCGACGAGCAGAACTTCGACCTCGAGAAGGTTTTCGACTCACATGCCGGTATTGCCCACACTCGGTGGGCTACCCACGGCCCGCCATCGCGCGTCAACTGCCATCCCCACAGGTACGTAAGATCCGTTCAGCTCGCTTCTGGCGGGTGTAAGCATGCTAGAGGAGGGATTCCCCACATGCTCTGCAAAATGCTCTTTGCTCTAGATTGAGGCTGACGCGTCTTCAGGTCCGACCCCAACTGGGAATTCTCCGTCGTCCACAACGGTATCATCACAAATTACAAGGAGTTGAAGACTCTGCTCGAGAGCAAGGGCTACAAATTTGAGACCGAGACCGATACCGAGGCGATTGCAAAGCTTGCTTTGTACATCTACTCGGAGCACCCCGACCTCAGCTTCCCCGCCCTCGTCAAGGCGGTCATCAAGGAGCTCCAGGGTGCTTTCGGTCTCCTCATCAAGTCGATCCACTACCCACATGAGGTTGTCGCTGCCCGCAAGGGTTCGCCCCTCGTCATTGGTGTCCGGACACAGAAGAAGATGAAGGTCGACTTCGTCGATGTCGAGTACAACGATGAGGGCGCCGCGCTCCCAGCTGAGCGTGCTTCCCACAACGTCGCCCTGAAGAAGGGTAACACTCTCCTCGCACCTCCCGACAAGTCGCTTCTCCACCGCTCGCAGTCGCGCGCTTTCCTCTCCGATGACGGCGCCCCGATGCCCACCGAGTTCTTCCTCTCCTCCGACCCGTCTTCCATCGTCGAGCACACCAAGAAGGTCCTGTACCTCGAGGACGACGATATTGCACACATCCACGAGGGATCCCTGAACATTCACCGTCTCACAAAGGATGACGGCTCTGTTAGCAACGTCCGCACCATCCAGACTCTGGAGATTCAGCTCCAGGAGATCATGAAGGGCCGCTTCGACCACTTCATGCAGAAGGAGATCTTCGAGCAGCCCGATTCGGTTGTCAACGCTATGCGTGGTCGTCTCGACGCTGTTAACAAGACCGTCACTCTCGGTGGTCTGCGTCAATACCTCGCCACCATCAGGCGATGCCGCAGGATCATTTTCATTGCTTGCGGTACATCTTACCACTCCTGCATGGCTGTTCGTGGTATCTTCGAGGAGTTGACTGAGATCCCCATCGCCGTTGAGCTGGCCTCCGATTTCCTGGATCGTCAGGCACCTGTCTTCCGTGACGACACCTGCGTGTTCGTCTCGCAGTCTGGTGAGACCGCCGATTCGCTCATGGCTCTCCGCTACTGCTTGGAGCGTGGTGCGTTGACCGTTGGTATCGTCAACTCCGTCGGTTCCTCCATCTCTCTCCTCACCCACTGCGGTGTTCACATCAACGCCGGCCCCGAGATCGGTGTTGCCTCCACCAAGGCCTACACCTCGCAGTTCGTCTGCATGGTCATGTTTGCTCTGTCGCTGAGCGAGGATCGTGCTTCCAAGGCAAAGAGGCGCGAGGAGATCATGATTGGTCTTACCAAGATCTCAGAACAGTTCAAGGAGGTTCTCAAGCTCGACCAGCCCATCAAGAAGCTCTGCGAGAGGTTCAAGGACCAGAAGTCTCTGCTCCTCCTTGGCCGTGGATCACAGCACGCCACCGCGCTCGAGGGTGCTCTCAAGATCAAGGAAATCTCCTACCTCCATTGCGAGGCTGTCATGTCTGGAGAACTCAAGCACGGTGTGCTCGCGCTTGTTGATGAGAACCTCCCCATCGTCATGATCCTCACCCGCGACGACATCTTCGCCAAGTCGCTCAACGCATACCAGCAGGTCATTGCCCGCAGCGGACGACCCATCATCATCTGCAACGAGAACGACCCAGAGTTCCCAGCTGACAAGACTGACAAGATCGAGGTCCCAAGCAACGTCGATTGCCTCCAGGGTCTCATCAACGTTATTCCCCTGCAGCTCATGTCCTACTGGATGGCGGTTGCTGAGGGTGTGAACGTTGACATGCCCCGTAACTTGGCGAAGTCGGTCACCGTTGAGTAAGCACTGGAAGGAAAGAAATTGGTTTGGCATTGGCGTCACATAAAGGCTGGATATGAAATGTATGGATATCACTGAATGGTGTTATGATCAAGCTGTTTGGATGGCAGCGTATGGGTTCGCACGTAGAAGACGACGTCATGTATTTGCCTAGACGAGGTAACTTGGGCTTTTTGATTGCCATGGAATGAACAATAAATTCTCAAATAATATCTTCACATCTCAATACCTTGTTGGGATACTAATGGATGTGCAAATGGTGATCTTCCTCTGGTGTTTCATAAATTCGTATCCCTGGCCGATGACGCTATTTGTGACCCCTGCCTTCCAAAATTGCGGGGCAGCTCACCGTTTGGGGCTCCGCATCGTGTTCCTGCATTCTTCAGCCGGCCCAGCAACGAGACACCGCGGAGTATCACCACACTTCTCTATTGCCATTACACACTCACCGAAGTCATCCGATCACTCACAATGACGACGCTCAAAGGCCCCGGTGTCCCCAAAAGCTACGATGGTTCGTCTTCCCTCTTGAACCCCACCACGATCCACCCCACTATCAGCCCAGGAGTGAGCTCCTGCTAATGAAAGGCAGGGTCGGCGCTACGAATCGGCATCGTCCACGCCCGGTGGAACACCAAGATCATCGATGCGCTGCTTGACGGCACGAAGAAAGCGCTAAAGGACGCGGGTGTCAAGGATGAGAACGTGGTGGTACAAAGTGTACCTGGAAGCTACGAGCTGCCATATGCCGTCAAGCAGTATGTACCAGCTCCAGCACAACCCAAGACGTGACTTGAGCTGACGCGGATTGAACACAGACTATACTCCGCATCACAAGTCCAATCCTCCTCGACAGGCATCGTCGGCGCGGCCGCAGACCTCTTAGGCTCCACCTCGGACCTCACATCGCTCACCCCCAAGCCCTCGACATCCACTGCGCCATTCGACGCCATAATCGCCATCGGCGTGCTGATAAAGGGAGAGACAATGCATTTCGAGTACATTGCGGACGCGGTTAGCCATGGCTTGATGCGGTTGCAGCTCGAAGGCAACATCCCGGTCATCTTTGGATTGTTGACGCTACTGGACGAGAAGCAGGGGTTGATGCGAGCGGGAATCGGGGGTAGTGGGAGTGACGGACATAATCACGGCTTGGATTGGGGAAGTGCGGCTGTGGAGTTGGGGGTCAAGAAGAGGGGATGGAATGAGGGAAAGTTCATTGATTGAGCTGGCTGGAAGCATAATGGAAGTAATTATGAATGGGTCCCGCTGTCTAACAACATGGCAGCAATTGAGTAGCTCGGCATAAGGCATAATGTACGAGGCATTAGCACGCTCAGTTTGCATAGGCAAACTAGGTTCACTGCCAAAAAACAACAGGCTCATATTCCGCGTTCTCAAGCGTCTGGTACCCCGCACTTTAATGAATCTAGTCTGGTGGCTCGGTATTCCAATATCCACAGCTGGGCAATCAATTATCGTCACAATCACGGCCCTTTCCCACGAAACGTTCACATGTAGCATACGTCGCTATTGTTTGATATTCACGTCCACGAAGATTATGGTGCCAACGAATACCATGACATGTTTCGTTGAGATTTCTCGGCCATAGCATGGTGGTTTCGCAGGGTTCGTGACGCGCGCCCAAGGAAGGCAGTCGGTAAGCCACAATTTCGACGGAAGCTGGTGATAGCGTCGTCGCCGCATGGGGCTTGGGGTTGCAATTCTAGTTCTCACGTGAGCTCACTCAGCTCTCACCTTTCAGCTGTAGGGAATACAACAGTCGCCGCGAAGGATTATTGTCGCAAAGATGCGGTATAACAATGCGCAAGCGATGTGTTCCTTCCATGACTGTTGGTGCAGCGGTGAGGCGAAGCGACGTGTGAGGGGATCGCGATGACGCTTGGGCTTCGGACAATGCAGCCATGCACCATGACCGGGCGCGACGCGCCAGACGTCAGAAAACGCTTTCTGGTATCTCAAATCATCTCGAAAGCGGTTTGGGAGTCTGCGCGACTGTGTTGTTTCATTTCGCATGCGCGTCGAAGCATCAAATGTGTTGTGTGGAAGAGAGTTGACTGGTGACGAGGGCTCGGATTGCGCACTTCCCCTTTCCTAGCGCTCGGCTTGGCACCAGCGATCGGCTCAACCTCACCGTGGACCTTGCATTCCTGGCACCGCAGCCATCTCCTGCCACCACGGCTCTTTGCGCGTGCAGACGCCATTTGCCTGCTCGCCAGCGCCATCTAAGAGTCTTCTTCTACCCCCGCTGTCCCGCGCCCTGCCGCCGGCCCGTGACACGCTCCCACCGCGTCTCTCGCGCGTTGTCCCAGTCGGTTCCTGGCTTGTAGCGCTTTCGAGGCCAACACCACCCCCATCGCTCCTGCCCAGCCCTCTCCCAACAACCCGCATCTACACAGTGATGGAGCGCGGTGAATTGTGCTGAGACGACGACTAAAGGTATACGGGTGCGCCAGCACCACGCGACCGCAGCGTGGAAGCTGTGATATTGAGTTCCATGTCCAGAGGACGACGCAGCATAAGAGCAGAAAGGCCATCGCGACGGGCAGCTTCGCATCGCGCGGGCTCGTCCGTCAATCCGCAGTCAGAGCCGACGGTCAAAGCGCGACTGGGAGCACGTGAAACGCGCAGAGCCGGGTCGAGCAAGAACTTATATTCACCAAACGACAATGCGCAGCGCCAGGCCGCGCTGCTAAACTGCGTCGACTCGGGCAGTTCTACACCTGCTACCGCGTCCTCGATTTTCTCTCCGCCCTCAACCATGTCGCGTCCTGGTCAACCGACTTCCCTACACGCTCTCACACCCTTGACCAGCTCAGACTCATCTCCTCCTGGCAAGCTGCCTAGCCCGCGCTCCGCCAAACCCTCTTATGAGACGATGAACGCGACTGTCTCCTCACGCGCGGCGCCATCGAGTGCGCCTAATAATGTCGCCGACACCATCACACCCGTCAACACTCCCCCGGAGACGCGGAGATCCATTCTCCCTGCCGACGGGAAAGTGGCGAAACGCCTGGTATACGACCCGTACATCGATGCCAAACTTGATAAGAAAACGAGGGGTAAACAACCGCAATACAGGACGGTCGTGGAGAAGGTATGTGAAGGTCACACATAAAACTGCAGATGTGGTCGCCCTGTGATGCAAAGGCTAACTTTACTTGTGTCACAGGGCGACTCATCTCCTCCACCAGACCCGCGGCTTGCCCTCGCTGGATACACCAGCGGTACCTATCAATTGAAGCCGACCCAAAAAGGCACATCCCCTAAGAGTAAATGTCGAATCGCCCCATATGTCGCTAAGCCTTATTCCTACGACCCCCGCATTTCGTGTGGCCCAGGGCCGGCCACACAAGTGGTAGTGACTGGATTTGATCCTTTGACACCCGAATCGCAATTGCGCGGGTTCTTCTCCACATACGGCGATGTGGAGACGGTCCGAAACCAGATCCACCCAGACAATGGGAGTCCACTTGGAATCTGTCTGGTTAAGTTTCGCGACACTATGGCGACGAGACACACGGCCGAGGTCAAGGCTTCCACCGCAGCGAAACGAGCCGAACGCGAAGGGTCAAATCAACGCCTTGGCCAGCAACCAATCAAAGTACATTCAGACCGCGAAGGACGAAGATGTGCCAAGCTCGTAGACATCGCTGTTTCGCGAAGTCGAAAAGCAGAGGAGAAGCTGCGGGCCAAACTTGCTGCCAAAGCCGCCAAAGCCGCCCCTCCAACAACGCCTGCCAATTTCGATCTTCCGGCAAATGTGCCCAAGGGACCATCAGGACGAGGCGGACGCGCGCCAGCGGCGATGCCCCGGGAGCCCTTGACGCGGAAAGCTGCACTGTCATACCTTATTTCGCGCGAGCCCGTTAAATCTACGCTGAAACGAAGGCCATACCTCTTCATAGCACACCAGTATGTTCCGGTGCTCAGCACGACCATCGAGCATTTGAAGAAGAGGTTGAAGAACTTTCGGTGGAAGGACGTGCTGTGTGACCAGACTGGCTACTATGTAGTCTTCGACGAAACCCGGGCAGGGGAGGTCGAAACCGTACGATGCTTCAAGGAATGCCACATGGAAGCTCTGTTCACCTACGTAATGAACATGGAATGCCAGCAATACGGCGATCCAGACTATGAGCGGAGCCCGAGCCCAGAGCGTGTCATGGCAGACAAGAAGCGAAAAGCAATCGAGGAGCGGATAGAACAAGAGGAGAACGAAGACTTTGAGTTCGAAAAGAGCCAGAGGGCAGAAGCCATGGATCCGGTGGTTGCGGCCCTTGAACAACTGAAGCATGAGTTGCAAGAAAAGATCTTGGGCGATATCAAAACTCGCATTGCTGCGCCGACCCTATTGGAGCTCATGCAACCGGAGAGGCATGTAGCAAAGCGAAGGAAACTCAACATCCCCGACCCTCAGAAAAAGGCCGATGAGATTCGACCACCCTCACTTCTCGTTCCTGGACTGGATAATTTTGGAGCTGGAACACCAAAGTCCCGCGGCGCAGGTTTCGCTGGCCGTGGCCGCAAGGCACTTGGTCCCTATGATCGCAACCGTCCTGGCAAGAAGCCACCGCGGATCATAAATGCTTTCGCGGACGAGCGGCGAAAGGCATCTGCGCCCAAGCCTCGTGTGGCGCGTGGCCTCCATAGGCAGATGATTGAGATGTTTGAAGGCCCCGAAGAGTCGGATGACGAAAGCAGGAGCAATCTCACTCGCGGCACCGAAGAGCAGGAGTCTCGTCCCATCAGTCGTGCACCATCCACCGATGTTGAAGATGAGGAAGAAGAATCATCCCGAGCACATCGTGCTAAACGGCGTCGTATTGAAGCCGGTTGGGGCGAGGACAGTGATGACGAGATGATGGACGATTCGCATGCGAGAAGTTTGCTCGCCCATTGTATCCACAAGGACCCGGAGAACATGGCAGAGAAAGAGCTGGAGCAGGTTCTGGCAATCTTGCCTCGATCTTCGCCTATCTGGAAGAAGGCAGACAAAGCGCTAAAGGGTTTCAGAAGATTGCGGAAGATTGAGCAAGAGGCGGACGCAATCTTTGGTCTGGAAACAAGCCCGGTGGACAAACTTGAACCAGAAGTCATAATCACGCAGGACGATGAATCCACCAAACCAATCGAGACCACTGAGCTTCCGGAGACACTCAAGTCGCTCAAGAAGAAGCAGGCTGCTATCGCGAAGCCAAAGAAGAAGACGAAGAAGCAGCTTGAAGAAGAGGCCAAGGTCGCCAAGCTTGAAGCTGCAGAGGTCACACCCGCAGACGAAGAAACCGCTGAAGTCAAGGAACCCAAATTGGTTACAGCAGTATCTGTGGTCGAAGAGACTCCGGAAGAGGACGATCGTGGCTCTGTTATGTGGGGTGTCTCGTCGACCGTTCCCCGCAAGACTGTTGAAGACGATCTCAGCGTGGTCATGGATATCGATGGCTGGCAGCACATGCTCAAGGATGAGGAAGATCTGATTCACCTCAAGGCAGCTTTACAGGCAGTCAGTGCGGCAAGCATCGGAGATGCGCAGTCATGGGCATGGAAGCAAAAGTCCATCAAGCACCTCAACCGACCAGGCGAAGAGGGCGTGTCGCGCACCGAGACCAAGATCGAAGGCTACTACCTTCCCAATCCTACAGGTTCGGCCAGGACAGAGGGAGTCAAGAAGATCCGCGAATCTGAGAAGTCTAAGTATCTGCCGCATCGCATCCGGGTCCAGAAGGAGCGCGAAGAGCGACAACGTCAAGCCAAGCAAGCAGAGCGAGCTGTCATCTCCGTGGAAGGCTTCAAGTTCACGACCGGCTCGCAGAAGACATCGACTGCCAACTCTCGTGCCAATCGTGCTAACAATCGTCGTATGGTGAACGATATCAACATCTCCAAGAATCTTACCGGTGCCGAAGGTGATGCGTTGCGCTTCAATCAGCTTAAGAAGCGAAAGAAGCTCGTCAAGTTCGATCGATCGGCTATCCACAACTGGGGTCTCTATGCACAGGAGAACATTGCGGCAAACGACATGATCATCGAGTATGTTGGCGAGAAAGTTCGACAACGTGTAGCCGATCTGCGCGAAGTCAAGTACGACCAGCAGGGTGTTGGCTCCAGTTATCTCTTCCGCATTGATGAGGATACGGTCATTGACGCGACCAAGATGGGTGGCATTGCACGTTTTATCAACCACAGCTGTACGCCAAACTGCACAGCCAAGATCATCCGTGTCGACAACACTAAGCGTATCGTCATCTACGCATTGCGGGACATTGGGCAGGGTAAGCAGAACAACGTCAAATCAGCTAAGCAAAGTACTAACATGTTCAACAGACGAGGAACTTACCTACGACTACAAATTCGAGCGCGAAATGGACGCCACCGACCGCATTCCCTGTCTCTGCGGATCAGTTGGCTGCAAGGGCTTCCTCAACTAAGCCTCACACCCGACATACAGATCTCTTCACCGTCTCAACGCTTCTTGCTTCAGCGCTTCAACACTTATTTGGCACAACAAAGGCACAAGTCTCGCATTCACGGGGGAGGGTGCATACACCGGCGTTCAAACATTCTTCTCATCTATCAGCCCCCAAGTCGCTGGGCCTTTGTACTATTCGGACAAAAGAACGGGGCGGACCTTTTTTGTTCATGTGCATATATCGCTAGTGTTGGCGATGGGCACACAGTTCTTGCATTGTACGCGGTGTTTTTACCATTTGTAACCACCATCTTGCCTGTAGAGATGGGGCGAGTAAGTGGAATGTTTGAGTGCGGAGGGCGCGCAATTGGAAGCGTGGACGAAAGGAAGTATGGACTTGTTCGTCCAGGCACATTTGTTAGCTATAATTTATCAAATGAAACGAGTGTGAGCACTGCTACTCATATGCTTCCGCAATGTAAGATTACTACTTACTGTTCTAACAAAGCGTGCCTGGCCTACCAATCATTTTCCCTTTGCTTCGGTCCATATTCTTGCGTCACGCAAAATGCCTAAACTACTACCCACTCACTTCCCTCCCCCCTCTCCCCTCTGTCATTCTTCACGTACCCTTATCCACCTCCAACGCCTTCTCCAACTCCTTATCCGCACTCAACTCCTTCTCCGCCCCCTCAATCACCATCCTCAACCCCCTTGCACAACTCTCCAACTCCTCCCTCTCCGTCTCACTCAACTCAATCGGCATAGCCTTCACAATGCCCCTGCGCCCAATCACAGCCGGCATACTCAGACAACATCCCAGATCAGGCTGGTAGAAGGACAACGGACGCACTGTTCGCGAGTCGTATAAAATGTACTTGCAGATACTTGCCGCGATGTTGCCGATGCCGTAGGACGTGCAGCCTTTGGCGGCAATGATGGCGCCCGCGGCGCCGCGCGTGTGCGCGGCGATGTCGGATTTGAAGGTCGAGGAGGAGAAGTGAGAGGGGATGACGAGGCGGAGAGGTGTGGTGCCGATTGTTGCGCTGGACCATGCGATCTTTCTTGAATCAGTTTTGCAGTTACGAGATGTTGGGCGAAGGGAAAGAGGACTTACGAATTGGGATTCGCCGTGTTCACCTAGAACGAATGCATCGACGCTGTTTGGTGCGACTTCTGCTTTTTGGGCTAGGATGCCTCGCACTATATGCTTCGGTTAGTATCTTACATCTTGGTTCTCTCCCCGTCCTTTCAGACAAAGAGTCAAGGTAGGATTGGAGGTTTACTTACACCTCGCCGAATCCAGACTCGTTCCTGTCCCCAGCACCTGACTCTCTGGCAAGCCACTCATCTTCCTCGCAAAGTACGTCAATATATCGACTGGATTCGCAACTAGCAACAAGATCGCATGTTCGCTGATCGGCGCCATGCTCCCAAATATCGAGCTCAGTATGTGCAGGTTTCGACTTAGTAGCGACAAGCGTGATTCCCCGGGCTTCTGCTTCGCGCCTGCGGTGATGACGATGATGTCAGCTTGGCCGGCGTCTTTGTGTGTTCCGGCGCGGATTTTGGTCCCGGAACCGCCGCGGTAGGTTGCGTCGCTGAGGTCGCGGACTTGGCCTTCCAAGAGCGTGGTTTTGGGATCCACGAGGATGACTTCACTGCAGATAGATTGGAGGATGAGGGTGTAGGCGAGGGTAGCGCCGACGTCACCGCAACCGAGGACGGCGATCGTGGTTTTGAGTTTGGGTTGATTCATGGCGAATGGCTTTGTAAGTTGTGTTAAGTTGTTGTTAAGGTTGTGATAAGTGTTGGTTTATGGAGGGTGGATAAGGCTGCAGCTGCCGTGCAAGGATGCTTGTTGGTGGGGGAAGTGAACTCGAACACCAGGAAAGAGCTTAGTGTAGTGAGATTTTAAAGGTACGAAAGGGAGCGAAATTCAACTTATATACCTCTTCATGCAGCCTAGAAGCTTGTAAGTCTGTTGTGCAAGGCACATGTACATTGCCAAGGTCTCGGCTTAGCGAGAGTGGTGTGATACGTAGTGGAGCCCGCCTGGAATTCACCACATCGACGATACGGTTGAAACTTCTCGGCTTGGTATACACCATATCGAATGTCTTCAGAAGACAATCGCCACATCCTCCAGCATCATGTAACTTGGCACATCGGGTATTAGACCTTGTGAACCCCTCATGATCATGTTGCATTCAACCAGCTAGTACACTAGCATTGGGTTCGACCTTCCAAGCTTCCTATAGATGTGGAAGTGTTGTTCAAAGCGTTTGTTGGATAGAAGCTCAGAGCTCTGCCTCCCAGCTGTTCTCGACATCATCCTCCAGCGGCAATAAAGTCTTCTGCAACTTCTTCGCAACCTCATCAGCCTCTTTCCAAACCCTGAGAATATTGCGTCCAGCGATCTTCGCAGCATCTTCGTCACTGATGCCTTGCCTCAATAGCTCGGCAATCAAGTCCGGGAATTTGGAAACATCCTCAAGCCCCTTCGGAGTCTCTTCAATACCATCATAATCTGTGCCGATGCCAACATGGTCATATCCGATCAGTTCGCCAATGTGCTTAATGTGTCGCACAACCTGGGCTAGAGTCGAATTCGCAGGAACATCTTCCGGAAGATCCGAGGGCGACTTTCCAGGCTTGCAGGAGACGAAGCCAGGGTTGAAATTGACCATGACGATTGAGTTGCGCTTCTTGACCAGGTGTAGGATATCGTCGGGTACATTCCGAGGATGTGGACAAACCGAATAAGCCGAGCTGTGACTGAAGATCGGAGGAGCAATGCTGCCTTTCCAGTCTCCGTCGCCTTTGCCTACTAGCACATCTCGCATAGTGTCTTGGCTAACATGCGAAAGATCGACCAGCATGCCCAGTCGATTCATCTCTTTGATGAGATCACGTCCCGCTGGACTTAGACCATGCCAATATGGCTTGGCGATAGTGGTCTTGAAGTCGGCGCTAGTCTCAAGAGCCGCATCTGCGTATTTGTTGTGACAGTTCCAAGTGAGAGTGGCGTATCGCACACCAAGCTGGTGGTACAGACGTAAGGTTGAGATAGAGTTGCCGATCTGGTGCAATCCCTCAATAGCTGTTGGTGATATCAGGCGGCCGCTCTTGAAGGTCTTGATAGCTTCCGCTCCAGTACCGGAGGGAGTGAAGTACTTCGGATACTGTTGGCCCAAACGATGGAATAGGTCAAGTTGACCAAGTGTGCCTTTTACGACTGTGATCGTTAGCGATGCACGAAGTTCTCTCCTGAGCATGACACCTACTGCTAGAGTACCTTTCGTCTGAAAAGTCCGTCCCGTTTCCCAACGGACACGGCCAGAAAGCGCTCCAGAACGCGCCTCCTTGCATGCCTTTCTCCAATCTTGGGATGTCCACGTGCTGCGGTAATCCACCATTCTCAAACTTCTCCTGAAACTCGTTATTATAGATGTGATTCTTGTATCTCCCACGCATGAAAATCATGAGATCATTATGCCCATCTGCGAGCCATTAGTACTACTCCAACCCCTCCAACACCGCCGACTTACCAATGAGCGGGTTCTCTTTCAGTATCGTTGCCGCTCGATCTTCAATGCTAGGCGGCCATATCCAATTACCAATTCTTCTGAAGCGGAGCCCAGTGTTGGGATCGAGTACGGCAGTCAACAGACAGATGACCAATAGAACTATGCGCCCACGATTGCCAAGCGGGAACACTCGCCATGAACGACTTGTCGGTGGCGTCCTCGCATCCTGCTCCTCGCTAGTAGGAAGATTGTCCTTCTTCTCCATGCTTATATCGATGTATTGAAAGATGTCGAAGAAGACGGCATGGGTCTCAGTGATAGCAGGAAGGTGTGCCTCGGCTTGGCAGTAGCTGTACCGGAGATTAGAAACATTCGTCCGAGACAACACGCGACGTCAACGTGCAGACGCGGGCCGTTCCTCTCTACCTTCAAAAACACAACTACTTCAAACTGTGAATCTTGAGATACACCTGAATAGTCAAGATGGCGATAATTTCAGCTTCGGCAATGATACGCAGCTTATCGCTGTTCCACGTCACCCTCGCAGCCCTACTCGTCAGGAACCCCCAGATCATTGCGAACCAAAGCGTCGTCGCGCTGCTGGGTCAGTCAATGCAACTTGTACGCACCCTTCCGATCCCCCTACAAATACATTTTCACTGACAGAACTCACAGCCAACACCCCGCGAATTCCAAACCCCCTCCGCTTCCATCTCCTTCGTTGCCGTGCTCTTCGCCTTCATCGGCTTCTCCGACCTGACCGCCGTATCCATGAACGAAGAGATTTCAGACGAGTACTGGGGCGCGCAAACACCCGTGCGACTGCTCTTCCTGTTCGTCCTGACGGCGTACACATACACGTTTAAAAAGGGCGGCGTGATGGCTCCGCGCAGCGCGGAATACACAATGGACGCGGGCACGACGCTGAACAATAGTATTGTGTTTACATGGGGGTTCTTGGAGATGGCGGCGTGGTTTTGGGTTTTCGTAACGTTGCGCGAAGAGAGGAGGGAGAAGGCGAGGAAGATTGTGGAGAAGAGAAAGGCTGAGGCGGATAGGTTGTAGCTTGGCGCTTGCTGTGGTAGTAGGGATGAGGAGTTTCGCGGCGTGAGGTTGTGCTGGGAGCAGATATTGCTATCGCATGAACCCAGCCTCAAGGTAGAAGAAGAACAAAAAGCAGAGAGGAGGAAGTTACTGAGCGTGGCTTGCGTGCTATGGGTCCTTTTGGAATGCTCTTGTGAGTCTTCACCTCTTTGTCAATCGCAATATGGTTCTGGGCCGACAAAAGCCTAGTCAACTACTTCCTATAGCTTGATGAGCGACGATTCGACAGGACGACGCGAGCATGTTGCATGCGGAATGAAGGAACACCCAATGTGCATGATCTCATCATACCATTTGTATTTCAGTAACTTCCATTTGATATGTTCCTCTCATCTATTGTATTCGTTATCATTAGTGATATGGAAATGCTCTAACGCTTCATTTTGCCTCCCAATAAACAGTTCCTACAACCTCTCCCTCCCATCTCTCGACCCCTCCACATCAACCGTAACCACACTCTCTACACTTGACGCGTTCTGCGCAAACGAGAATTCATACTGCCCCTTCTCTACCCACCACGCGCTCTTCTCCTCGTCCCAGTATGCAAAGTCTCCGAGCCCAACCTCGAGCTCCACACTCTTCTGCTGTCCCGGCTCGAGGAAGATCTTTTCGAACGCCACCAAGGTCTTAATCGGATGGTCGGGGCTCTGTTGTTTTCTGCCAACGTACAATTGTACGACTGTTGCGCCGGCGATGTTACCAGTATTCTTGACCGCCACGATGGCCTTGTAGCTTTCAGATGACGACTGAGACACATGTCCGCTGAACAGCGAGAAAGTAGAGTACGACAAGCCGAATCCGAATGGAAATTGGACCTTGTCTTTCGCCACGCGGTCGTAGTGTCGGTAGCCCACGAACACGCCCTCGTCGTAGCGCACCGTGCGTTGTCCGTCTTTGACTTCGCCAGGGAAATTGTTGTATGCGGGTGCGTCTTCGATGCGCTTGGGCCATGAGATTGGGAGACGACCGGAAGGATTTACGGTACCAGATATGATATCTGCGATAGCGTTGCCGGCTTCTTGACCAGGGAACCATGCTTGAACTAGCGCGGCGACATTGCTTAGCCATGGCAGTGCGATGGCGACGCCAGTGCTGTTCACCACAATGGTCTGCTTGTTGATTGCCGCCACAGCTTCGACGAGCTTATCCTGCGAGCCGTCACGGGGAAGACTGAAACTCAGCTGGTCTTGGCCTTCGGTTTCCCAGGCGGGTGTGTGGCCTGTGAAAACGATAGCAACGTCGACTTCCTTGGCTACATCGCGGGCTTGGGTAAGCATGTCGAGGTCGTGCTCGGCAGCTTGCATGAAGCCCATTCTGAAGCCGGGTAGACCGGAGAGGATGCCCCAGTCGCTTCCACCTGAGGGTGGCTTGGAGTGTATTTGGATCTTGTATTCCTTGCCGGCGGTGAACGAGACTGTGAATTCCTTCTCAGGGTTGCCACCTAGCAGGAAACCCATTGGGTCTGGCGAGTTGTCTTTTTGTTCGAAGACTTGTTCACCATTGACGGTCACGGTTGTAGGACCGATACCCGAGCACCCCAGATAATGCTTTCCACTCTCCGATGGCACAAAGGTCGTCGTCAGCTTGACCTCCTTTCCTTTCGCCTCGTTATCAAGAATAGGACTGAATTCCGAGCTCTTGATTTTATGAGTTGTCTTCGTAGGTCGACCAGTATAGCCGAGTCGGAATTGCTCCATCGTCCAGCCAGGGTTGCCCTTCAGGTCGGTGCAATGGTGCGAGAGGGGCGGGAGCAGACGATAAGTTTGAGCGCCCTTTGCGTATATGAACTCCACGCTGTCGCCATATGCGGCTTTCAATCCCTCTTCGGGTGTGATGCGGTAGTGTGCATTGAGAGCCGCGCTGCCGCCGCCATGGATCAGAGCTTCTTTTGCCAGGCCAAACAGACCAATCTTCTTACCCTTGACATTCTCTTTCCGCAGAGGGAGTATGCCGCCTTCATTCTTCAGCAGCGTGATTCCCTGACCGGCAACATCGCGGATAAGCTTGCAGTGCGCAGGATTGACAACGGAATGCTCTGGAGGAATTTCAGGATTCTCAAAGGCGCCGACTTTCTCGATAAGATTCAGCACGTTCCTTGCTCGCTCATTGATCGTTTGCTCTGACACTTCACCCTTCTTCACGGCTTCTGTGACTGCTTCGAGCGTCCGGAAACGTGTAGGACCTGGCATCTCCAAGTCCAGGCCTGCATTCAGAGAGTCTGCGGTCGAGTTGGTGCCGCCCCAGTCGCTCATGACCAGACCGTCCCAGCCCCACTCGCCACGGAGAACTTGCTTGAGGAGAAATTGATGTGCGTCAGCGTGAGTGCCATTCACCTTGTTGTAGGCTGTCATAACACCCCACGGGTTCGCTTCTTTGACTGTGATCTCAAAAGGCTTCATATAGATTTCTCTCAGAGCACGCTCAGACACAATCTCATCGACGGTCAGACGGTCAGTCTCCTGCTCGTTGGCTGTAAAATGCTTGATGGTGGCTGCGATGCCGTGGTTTTGGACTCCTTTGACGACATGAGCGGCCATCTTACCAGCTAGCAGTGGATCTTCCGAAAACGACTCAAAGTTGCGACCGCCGAGAGGGTGACGATGGTTACACATTGTGGGTGCAAGTCTATCATGCATCAGTGATGAAACCATACATAGCGGGTTCCACTGACAGCACTCTTGCACTTTTCGTCTTCGTCTCCTCCGCCAAGGCATGTCCTATCTTCTGGGCATACTCTGGATTCCATGACGCTGCCGAGCAAACCGCAGCGGGAAAGCACGCTGCTCTTGTGCCTCCTGCGAAGACCTCGCCTCTCGCTCCATTGGGGCCATCGCTTGTCTAAACAGCTTTAGCTAAGATCATCCACCGGTTGCGTCGAGCACTTCACCCTACCTTTATCGAAGGGACACCTTTCCCGGGCACCGGCACCGTCTCCCAAAAGTCCTTACCCGCCAACAAGGAAATCTTCTCCTCGAGCGTCAAAGACTGCAACACAGTCTCAACCTTCGCACTCATGCTTCCGAGTCTGAACGCAACACGACGACTGATTCGAGCGGGAATAACAGCCAGAGCCGGATAAAATATATCCGTGTCGTGTCCTGATGCAGCAATGCTCCGCGGCCAAGTTGCGAATCCCACAAACAAAGAAAGAACAGAGTAATAGCGGTTCAACGACAGACATGTTGCCAGGCGAAACTACTCTCCTTATGTAGTTCCAAGCCCTTCCCCCGAGCCCACAAGTCGGAGTACAAGCCAAACGGCTACCCTCGCCGCGTCTCCGGTAGTCACACAACCACGGCATCGCGTCGTCGTGGGGTCTCGATGTGGAGAAGGCCAGTCTTGCGCCATTGGCCTAGAAATGTGGGCTATCGCTTCATCACGCCGAAGTTCTGCCACGCGAGGCCATGATTCGCTACGCCCCTTGCCGGTCCGACACGGTACTTCCGAGGTATTGCCTGATATGGGGGAAGCGTTGGCAGTCGCAGGGTCGAGACACGCTGCGTGGTGGAGTCGATGAGGTGAGACGACGTATCGGAGGTTGGGGTGGGCTGTTGAATTACATGTGATGCTTTTTGGAGCAAAAGATGCGATTGTGGAAGTGTGGTTGTCCGCTTCCGACACATTTGCGTCTGTGCTCACTATGGTCGGAAGCCGTCCGAGGCTCAGCGGCAGACCCACGTGCTTGGCTAGCTGGTGGACACTTGGAGTTTACGTCACTCTCCCAACAAGTGTGATTTTTGTGCTTGAGGTTTTTCCTGGGTGCTATCGCGAGCTGAATTAGTCCTTTCTCAGATCAGTAGAAGTTGACGTTCCTATTCCAGACTTCGTTCCTTGTATACAAACTTCCCAATGACCGCTCAGACTCCGACAATGTCGAGCCGGCGGCATCCGCTGCAGCGATTCGATTCTCCATCAAAGGGATTTTCTGGGGCACTGCATGTGAGTGCAAATGATGGAACAACCCGTTCAATTGTGATATTGATGCTCAATGATAGGTAGCTGGACTCATCAGCTTCTACCACTCCTTCAAGTTGTATGTCTCAATATGCCAAAACCTTTACCCTACAACTGACGTCACTTCAGTCTGTCAGACAACCCAAACGTTTTCGTAAGTTCCTCAAAACAAAAGCTACAATCACGAGAGTCAAGTCTCGGCATCTCAATCCCACCGTCCAAACTCATGACTCCACCTCCATCAATCAAACCCGGGACTTCACCTCCATCAATCAAACCCAAGAACTCCACCCCCATAATTCAAGTCCCTCCACACTAACGACACCCACAGAACGACTCCTTCGGCTGGCATCTCCAATTCCTCACCATCCTCGGCATATCCATCAGCACGCTCTGTTTCACCTCCGGTCTCCTCGCCGACATAACCAACGTCCCCAGCTTCTTCATTTTGAAAAACTACCTCGCACTCGTCGCCGCACCCATGGAAATCGTAATCTCAATCCTGTACTGGGGTCTACGACTCATCGACACCTCGCTAGTCGTCCCACCCGATCTGCCCTTACCCCCTTTGATCTACGACATGACGTTCCATCTGTTCCCCGCGGTCGTGCTCGCGCTCGATGCAATACTCTTATCCCCGCCGTGGCCGTCCAGCCCAATGAATCCGAATGCGCCGCTGGTATCGCTGGTGGTGTCGACGGCCGTTGCGTTTTTGTATTGGTTTTGGATTGAGATTTGCTATTCGCGGAATGGTTTCTATCCGTACCCGATCTTCGAGATGTTGTCGACGTATCAGCGAATTGGGCTGTTTGCGGTCAGTGGGTCGATCATGTGGGTTGCTGGAGGTGCATTGCGGGCGGCGTATGCGTATGTGAACGGGTACGAGATGCCGGAGGAGTTGGAGAAGGCAAAGAGGGCGAAGAACATGGCGGCTGGTGGGAAGTGGGAATAAGCTTGGGCCGATGATAGAGTCGTGTTTTAGTGTTACACATACCAGCATGATCTAGTTCTGTGCATCTTGTTCATCAGTCTGTAGCTTGAACGATATAAAGCGAGTGACCGACGATGAATCCGCCGCTAGGCTCTTATTAGTCTTGCCAACATTAGGCCTTCTTGTGGCAATGTATGGCGCAATATCGCGTCTACACCACAGTTGCATTGCACGTATAATTGGACCCAATCACGCAATAGTTTCTATGGAAGACCTCTGTATTTGAAGTGTAGACAGAAAGCGCGATACTGTACATGCCCACCAGTAACCACCAGCAATGCATGCTCGCGAAGAACTTGGCAGAGACATCTGCATAGAAATGGTGAACATACAGAAGTACCTGCGCATCCTCCCTATCACCTTGTCGTTGTTCGTGGAAGCCATGTCAAATCGTGTTGAATGTTGTCAATCGTAATAAATAGTTCATTACATCATGCCGAGTGTTGTAAAGTCAAACGTAAGGAAAATAGTCGCTCACGAAAGTGCCGGGATCGAAAGAGCGGAACCAAAAGGACGAAGCGAGGGACGAGCGTCTTGGAGGGTGTATGTTTGTCGCGAAGAGAATCTGCGAATGTAAACCAATGGTGAACTGGTTCATCATGATTGGTAAAGAGATAGTCGGCTAGCAGCGATGCTCAACATGCGCCTAGCTTGTAGATGGCGAGGGTGGAGCAGTGAGTGTGCGCTGATCATCATCGTCCTGGAGTTGCTGCTGATACACATTGCTGCCACCATAGAGGTTATCATTGTATTGAAAGCTACGCTGGTCTTGGCTCATACCAAACGCGTAAGGGTTTTGATGGTACCCAGCGCCTTGGTAATGGTGGTAATGACCGAAGCCTTGCTGGTGGAAGGGGGGAAGGACGTTCTCCTTGTTGTCGTACTGGAAGCCTTCGTTGAGTGGCTTATAAGTTGCGAATGCTGGCGTAGGGGAGGGCGAGGGCTGACGAGTGAAGGCGGAAGTAAGGTAAGTCATGTCAGCAGGTCGACCAAAAGTAGCTTCATCTTCGTCGTCATCGTGGTAGACGGTGAACGCTCCTCGCTTGCGCTTGGGAGCTCTATCGCCGTGACTGTAGTCAAAGATCGAGCGTCCTCGGTCCTCATGCTGAGAGCGACCGGCAAAAGGGAACGTGGGCCGGCTAAGCTGGCGAGAACGACGAGTGTTTACATCCATGCGTGCGAGCGCTGGCCTCGTCCTTGCGGGTTGCGGGCTCTCAGCCTTGATCTCAACATCATCTTCGTCATCATACTCTGAGTTGGAGATGCGGCGTTGTCGCTTGAATGAACCGTGCGGTGTGAATATAAGCTCCATGGCTTCGACCTCCTGTGAGTTGATCTCCAGCTGCTCAAGCACCGAGCTGTCCTTCTTCTGGTTTCTCTTGCGTCGCATCTCAAGGGTTGCCGAGTCGAAGATGTCCATGCCTGGCCAGTACACACCCTTGAGTTTGGTTGACTCGCTGACGGCCATAGGGTCCTCCGCCGGGTCGGCGGGCTCTTCTTCGATGGCACATGAGTCCACAGCGGTATACCTGTGTCGGCGTCGCTCACTTGGGTCTGAGTACTCGCTGGACGTGTCGTAGTCCGGATTGGTATAGCTGTGGGAGCTAGCACGCGACTCTGTTGCCCAGTACTGCATGTGTGGGGCGAAGTTGCGGTGGCGCAGGACCGGGCCGGGGCGTGGTGTAGGCGTGGGTGTGTCCATGGGCTCGAGTTTGATCACTTGTTGCTCCGACAGACGCGGGTCGAGAAGAGTACCAACTGCATTGCGATGTGCATGGCGCGGTATGGGGGCTTCGAGGCGCGGAGCGGGAGTTGTAGTGGGTCGGACTGAAGCAAGGTGAATGTTAGTTGTGCTCTTGACTTTGCAGCAGGAGGACAAGGTGAATGTCATACCGTTTGGCTTCGCTCGCGTGCGTCGCTTGTCCTTCTGGTTCATACGTTCTGACATGAGCTCCTCCACGCTCCACTCGGCATACCATCGATCGTATGCCTCGATGAGTCGGCGAGATGCATCTTCGCTGCTTGAACGTACCTTGACCTTGTAGTAATTGGACAGGTGACCTTTGCTGGCAATATGCGTGAGTAGATGTGAGACATCGCTGAAGTTTGGCCGCTTGGGGCAGATGTTGCAGTGCAGCGGAATGCTGCTGGACGCCATTGCGCGGCGTGGTAAGGAACGTGAGCGGACACAGGGCACAAAGTGAAAGCACTGTCCTTGGGATGCAACGGTGAAGCACAGAGCGGCACGAAAGGAGCGGATGAACAGTAGAGAAGGCGAAGAGGTGAGCGGATGGGAAGCTTGAAGATAAGAGAGATGGTGCCCCAGTCACTTCCGTTGCTTCATGGCCCTAGACTGAAAGCAGACGAGACGGAAGTAAGAGGGGGAGCAAAGTCCGTAGTATTGAGCAGAGTGGCAAGAAGTACGCCTCCGATTGCAGGAGGAAATGTTGGTGAGCAAGTTTGACCAGACCGCGCACGTGGGAAAGGCTCGGCTCGACGAAACAGGCAGGCACCGTTACTTTCCTCTTGCTTTGTATCTCCGGTCTCATGGAAGGAGAGGGGAGTTATTAGATAGCGAGAGATGACATTTATCCTGCGAGTGAAGCATGTTGTGAGGTGGTCTGGATGGTCCACAGGTGAGTGCGAAGCCAGGACGAGGTCACGGGACTCTCGCACGACACACTGGCAAACTTCGCACATCACAATAGGCCAAAAAGCACCGTTCACAATGGGGTGCATATCAACTGCTACTTGCCTATGACCACTTCCTAAGACATCTCTGTGTGACAGATCGGGGCATACAGCTGGCGCGAGTTAGCAATGAGCAATGAGCAGACAGACAATACGCACTACACTGGGTCAACCTCATACAAGCCTGGGTGCTTGAGCAGACTCAGCCCCGCGATGCCGAAGCAAGTGTGGAAGACATCTACCATGTCGCCAGGCCGGTCGGCAAGACCACCCAGTTCGGGATCCTGAAGTTGTCAGCACTGAACGCTCGTATGTAGTGTTAAGCCCCGTACCTGGCACTGCAGGATGAACTTGGTCAACTTCTCGCCGTCGATCCAATGCAGCTTGCCGAGCATGGCCATGCTGCTCATCACCCACCAGCTGTAGCACACATCCTCTTTCTTCTCAGGCCTGCCGTTCAGCCCGCCGTTCTTGAGTTGTCGTTCGCTTAGCCAGGCGCCCAGCTTCTCTGAATTGACCAGGTCAAGCCTCCCCGCGATGGTCAGTGCCCCGACACACGTAAACACCTGACCAGAGTGCGATTCTGCGCCAGGACTGGTGCCGTATCCGCCGTCGAAGTTTGCACAGGAGTGGACATGCTGCACTGCTTTGTCCACGTCTACTAGATGCAGTAACCCCATCAACGAGAGGGCGTTGAGGGCGCCATATAGAAAGCGCGTGTCCCGCTCCCCCCACTCGTCTCCGGCAAAGGTACCTGTATCAGGGTCTTGCAGATCTGCGATAACTATATTTCATGAACATGAGCACGGTGCGGCAAGGATGCAGGCTAAACGCACATTTTCCGATCTTCAATCGGCCGTCTGTTACGCGCTCATCGAGCTCGCCAAAGGCATCCAGGGTGGCCAGAATCTGCACACCACTTACGGTATATAGCATGTGAGCATCGTGGCCCGGGGCCGCGCCGAAGCCGCCGCTGTCATGCAGGCACGAGAAGACAAAGTCAAGAATCTCTCCGCGCGGAAGAGCATCCCCGTGGCCCAGCAGATGCAGCGCCGTCAGTCCCCAGTAGAGGCCGCTGAGACGCAGATGCTCGGTGAGCCAGTACTCGAGCTCGTCCTTGCGCTGGAGCGGGTCAGCGCGGGACTATGCTGGCAGCCTGCGCGGCCACTTTGCAGTACGCACGGTGTCGAGGCTTTGAATGTAGCGGACGTGTTTGTCCACGAAGAGCTGCATCTCGTCGGGCATGCTTGCGAGGCCAGCACGGCCGGGCCCTGAGACCAGAGACATGTTCACAGGCACAGGCACAGGCACGGGCACAGGCAGATGTAAGAAGGTGTGAAGCAAACGTAGCGCCCGATGGAGGCGTGCATTGATGTCTGGGCTAGCGCGGACCAGGGTGCAGCCTGACGCAACCAGGTGAAACGATCTTCGTGGGGCTTGGCGCGATGAGTCTCTCCATCTTGAAGCCGAGCTGCGACAGCCCAAGCGGCGGGCGCACCGTCTCGAAATAGCCCGAACAGGTGTCCTTCACCGCCAGTGCGGCGTGAGGTCCTCTCTGCTTCACCTTCGATTTGCCCGACCAGTGCGCGTGAAGCAGCGTTTGTCCGCCGGCGCTCACTGCGGGTTTTGGTAGCGTCGCGTTCCTGGGCCCGAGCGTCACCCTCCCACTCTGACAGCCTATCAAGGCGTGGTTGCCGCCGCCAGTCGCTCCTGCCCTTTTCTGTGTACACACGCAGCATGCGCTGAAGTACTGGACTCGACACCTGTCTGGCTCTTCTTGCGCCTCCGCCGCCTAGCAGCAGCAATAGCAGCACGTCTAACCTCTGAGCAGCCCGCAGCAGCACCAAGCAGCACGCTGCGCACTGTCCTTCTGTTTCCGCTGCGTTCGCCGCGCGACTACGTACTAACACAAAGCGTAGTCAGGAACGCACCTCGCTGCGCACCAAAATAGCTCCGCTCCCACCCACAGTTGGTCCATTGATCTATTGACTACCCAGTTGGCCGGCGCCGGCCCTGACGCCCTCTGCCCGCTTCCACGGTAACCGCACGCCGCAGTGTGCAGCCTGTCTTTGTGAGCAGCAGCCTCTCCGAGTGCAGCACGCAGGCCCCTTGAGGATCTGCACGTAGTGGGTATGTATGCTTGAACACTCCGCTCCCTCTTTGTTCCACTGTGCCCGCTCGCCAGTGTCGTACAGCATGCCGCCCATGGTCCGCCCCTTTCACGTTCCGCAACCTTTGCTGACTGTGTCCCAGACACTCGCTTGACGACGGTCCGCCTCTGACCCCGATCCTCGACCGTCCTTTGGAAGTCGCAGCCAGGGAGACGACGGGCGTAATTCGCAGGCAGTTGCGGGTCGCACGCGCTTGGAACCATCTACGTGGGCTCCTGCAGCCAGCCGCCAGCAACAGACTCGAGTCCTTGTCGCAGACGTATCGGTGAAAGCCTGCAGACAGTGCTGGCCGGGAGCACAACCACTCCACCAGGGCTTTTTGGTTCGTACCACCTCCCGCCTTCAAATACTTTGTGTGCTGGGACAGACCCCGCCATGCTTTGAATCCACTGACAGCCATGTGCAGACACGGTCGAAGTCACCGCGACACCCGCCCCAATCACTTGCTTGCACCAGCCACGACTCATGCGCCTTTCCCATTGACCCCAAAACTTCCGTCCTCACACGCGTCGCTTCGCCGCTCCGAGCACGCACTTACTTGCCCCAGCATCGAGGCTCTCCTACGCAACACACCCACCGAGGTAGTTGGCTCGTGTTTTGGAAGCACAACTTAGCAGAGCTGCGCTAAGCGATTATTAGTCTTGGGGCCCACCGCGTAAGCAGTTGCGCAAAATGCCCAAGTCGTCAGCGTTGTCGCTGGCCATGAGGGGCGGCAAGATTGGAAAGGACAGCTCGAATCCTCCCTTGAGCCCCAGAAGTCCCAGATCTCCCGGTTTCAATGACGGAGGGTTCGCATCGCCAAATGCGCCGTTTGCACAGATGCCCGAGTCGCCAGCATCACCAAAGCCACGCAAGGACACCAAGAACATCTTTTCCAACTTCTCTGCGACCCGTTCTTCTTCACGCATCATCAACCAAGAAAACTCGATACGGCAGGTTCCCGAGCAACAGCCCTCACCAGTATATTCGAACGGGCGTGGGGGCACATCAACTCCCGATCTTAGCCGGCCAATCCAAACACCGACCTCTGATGGTAAGTCCAGTCGACTAAGGAGCGAAGCTTGCCTACTGACTGCAGAAGATAACCGATCCGATATCGTAAGGTTAGATCACAGGACCGGATCGGGTATGTCAAGCGATCAGCAGGAGCACCACGATTCTTCGAAGCGGGACACCATCAAACCGAAGAAGAAGCAGGGCATGCTGTCCAGGTCAAGATCCATCAAAGGTGATGAGGGCCCCGGCAACCGCTCGAAGCTTAACAAGGCTCCACCGCCCCAACTCTCGCCCGACATTGCAGGCACTTGGACAACGAACGGCGACCCCACTGCTCTGAAAACTGCACCACTCGAGAAGGGTCAGTCCTGGCGGTCCCTCGTCGGACAAGGAAAGATGCGAACACACTCAGCCGACAGACACGCATCGGACAGGCACGACAGCAGCCACCGCGACGACAACCACGTTTCAGGACGGGACAAGGTGGAGCAGGTCTCGCTCGCTTCAAGCTCCTATAACGACAACAAGGGTGCTACTTTGATGTCTAGTCTCGGTTCAGGTGCTCGTAAGGTACACGACAAGATGGACTCCGCGCGCAAGGGCATTTTTGGCAAGCTTGGACGAAGCTCCAGCAACCACGAAACCCCCACGTTGGTTACAAACGAACCCTATGTGTGCAAGGTCATTCACAAGCCTCTGATCGAGCAGACGAGATTGACAAGGATATCTTCACGGCTGGAGCAGTCTAGAGATAAGACCGAGTTCTGGATGCCAGCTCTACCCTGGCGCTGCATTGAGTAGGTCATGACTCGAACAACTTATAAGGAAGAAAGCACTGACCATTCTGCAGCTATCTGAACATGAGAGGGTGCGAGGAAGAGGGGTTGTATCGCGTTCCCGGATCTGCGCAACAAGTGAGGTACTACGAGCGAAAGTTCGATACTGGTAAGATCAACGAAGTGGGAACAAGATGAACATGCAGCTGACAACGTGCAGATGGAGACATTGATCTGATCAGCGATCCGAATCTCAACGATCCCAACGTCATCGGTTCACTTTTCAAGGGCTGGTTGCGACAACTGCCTGACGAGATCTTTCCCAAGGAGATCCAGGCGCGCATTCAACGAGAGTGCCAAGGAGCAAAGGCTACTCCTCAGCTGCTCAAAGACGAGCTCTCCAAGTTGCCGCCGTTCAACTACTACCTACTATTTGCCATCACTTGCCACATCAGCTTGTTGCACTCTTGTTCCGAGTTCAACAAGATGAACTACAACAATCTGTGTATCTGCTTTCAACCGGCTATCAAGATTGATGCTTTCTGCTTCCAGTTCCTTATCTTGGACTGGCGAAACTGCTGGCAGGGATGTTGGACAGAGAAAGACTACTTGAATGACGAGTTGGAGTACCTTCAGTCTCTGGAAGTGCAAGCTCTGCCGCCGATGCCTGCTCGCAATGGTCAGACACCGAACGGAGGCAAGGCAAAGCCTTCTCAGCAGTCAGCACACACCGTTCATGGCTCAAAGCCAACCTCCACACGAAGCACATCGATGGAAAAGACTAGAGCTACCGCGCGAGATGTCTCTTCTGACAGGAACGGCCGCACAACTTCGCCCGGCGTCGTGTTCGTGGTGTCAGAATCCCCCAACGAGACTGCACAGCGCTCACGGCACTTAGATCGTGATTCTTCGACCGAGCGTACCGTCTCCTCCGCTGACAGCCGAGATGGCTTCAGCAGCACACGCGCGACACCCAAGCGACCCCCACCCTCCGTGAGCACCGATGTCTCAATCGACGGAGACAACGCCGCGACGCCCACCCAAGCAACGCTGCATAACCGCGGACCGTCCGATTCGACGCAGTTCCGTCTCGACTTGAACAACCCACCGAGCTCTCCTTTCAATATCAAGTTTTAATCGACGATGGTCAAAGTTCTGGAACCACTTCCTGCGGTCATTGTCTCGTCCGAGTTTTACATATTTCTGATTAGCATATTGGGCTGCCACGAGCATCACGATACCCACTCATGAGCTTACTTGGGCTCGTTGGCGGCAGAGTTGCCGCTTCTTTTTTTCAAACACCAATTCCTAGTTATCCCAGCGGTGGAGTTTTTTGTCTTGCGCATTCATTGGCCCTGGGCATCCGGGGCGTTTCTTGCTCCGGCGATTGGATCAGGTCGGGTCGAGGTTGGCAGATTGATTTGCATTTGCAGCGCGTAGGATAAAGAAAGCGAAGCAACCTTGTACGATATTGAAGGAGTGATTGATGCGCCTGCCCATTAGGCGCTGCTGAAGAATGAGTCATGTGATTTTGCTTTTAGGCAGCCCGAAAAGATGTGTGATGTGTTTTTGATGACTGGATCCAACGTTAGCTGCATAAGCTGGACTTGTGAATAATCGGCTATTTCAAGCCCAGTGTAATGTCGGCCTTTTACTACTTAACCACCACCCTCCGCTCACAAGCAAGCAGATCGCACATACCAGTACATTTTCACCAACCAAAAGTTGAAATGACACAACAACCAAAACCACAACCCCTCCTAATCCTCTACTCCCACGGCCGCACACCCCCACTCCACCCGCCTCCAGACCTCAAATTCGACTTGAGAAGTATTCCCAATCCGCCAAAAGCATTACGCGCGGTGAGTGATGGCCGATCGAAACGCCTGCGCGAGCATCTACTCTCGGATGAGAAGTTTGTGGGCAAGTTGGGGGATGTGGAGGAGCGGATTGGGGAGGGTATGAAGGGGAAGATGCGGGAGTGGGAGAGTGAGAAGAGGAAGAGTAAGATTGGGGTCGAGGGGGGAGGGGTTGGAAGTGGGATTGTGGATGGGGATGAGCACGGAGAACAAGTAGAAGGAGGAGAAAGTGATCAAAGTGATGACGCGGAGATTGACGAGGATGATGCATCTGAGGCAAATGACGCCGACGACAGTATACTATCCCATGACGGTCCAGTCCTCCGTGTAGGATGCTTTTGTGCGCTCGGTCACCACCGGAGCGTCGCATTTGTCGAAGAGCTGGCGAGATTGAAGTGGCCCAGAGAATGGAGTGTCGAGGTTGTGCATCGGGATTTGCAAAGGAAGAAGGGTGGCGGGAAGAGGGAGGGGCAGAAGAGGGGGTGGAAGGGTGGCAGGGTAGTTGGTGCAGGCGGAGATGGTGTCGATGAATGAGAAATGTCGCTAGTTTAGCTATTTTTAAAAGCAGCTTCAACAAGGGAATATTTAATGTGTGTATATCTGACAAATTTGAATAAGGTCGTCAATCTAATTCGTTCTATTTTTCTAATCAACCCATACATTCTTCTAACCTGACGACGTTGTAGCATTCCGCAACATCTCCAACGCCCCTTTGACAACCTTCTCATTCTTGCCCTCTTGCCTTTGCGCTTCCCTCGTGCCCACTTTCTCCAATTGCTTCGCGACAGCCTCGTCATCTTTCCACCACGCTTCACTCCTCTCTACAAACCTCACATATCCTTCCAAGACGACTTCCTTGCCGTCCCAGCTCTTGCCGCTCAGTGCTTTGTCTAGAACCGGCCAAATCTGTTTTGCGGTCACTGGTTCAATTTTATCGCTGCCCACGGCGCTCGTGATGGCCAGGACGGCGTTTGCGACTGTTTTCGCAGCCGTGTGTTTGACAGCCCATTGTCTGGATTCCAGATGTGTTTCTACGAGCGCGAGAATTTCTTTCAAGTAGAGTGAGACTGTACGCGGGCCAGCGACGTGGTCGTCCCAGGTCTCAGTGAAGAGCTTGCGAGTTTGTTCGTCAGAATCGTGCTTTGCGAGGTAGATGAAAGGCAGCAAGGAGGATGACAGTGAGGTGAAGCGGTCAGTGGCATGGAGACTGATGGCGCGTGTCATGTCGCCTGCGAGAAGTCGATTCTTGTCACTGGATTCTTCGGACTCAAAGTAGAGTTTATTGATGAAGGTAATCGTGGCGAGAATCTGTTTGTCTGAGGCCAGACGTGCGAGATAGCCTGCAGCGGCAGCATATGAAGACGAGACCGTCTCGTTGCGATCATGGATTTGCTTGTGGATGAGTCGGAGGAATTGGTCGGCGTAGGGATTGAAGACGAAGCGGTGGCGGGTTGCTAACGTAACCAGGACGCGCGAACAGCCTACCTTGGAGGGCAGACCAACGGCAGATTTCATCGCGGCTTCGATGCGAGGGACCAGGAGCTTCATTGTTTCGGCATCGGCGAGGTCGAGACAGCGTTCAATCGACTCGGTGAGCGGCGAAGAGCGGACGCTCTGAAGACGCATATCGTCAATCTTCTGTTCTGTGAGATTATACTTCTTTGCGTTAAGATGGAGGTAGTTGACGGCTTCTGGCTCGAGTGAACTGAGGAGGCCAAGCAAGCGCTCGACGAGTTCGGGGACGTGCGGGTTGAGCGTCGTTGCGTTGGCTTTCTTGACGATCTGCAGGAGTGTTTGTACAGAGAATAGGCGAACCTCCTCCGCAGACGATTCAAGACCTGACGTAGAGAATAGGAATGGCAGAACTCGTGTAAGTTGAGCGTTCGCGGATTTGACAGAAGCATCGCCTGCTTCAAGAGAGCGAGTAAGTATGGCCGTCAAAACGCGAGCTAAGGCCGCAGCGGCAACACGGACAGTCTCTTTGATGTCATCGAGTACCTTAAAGCACTTGTCCCAGATTTGAGTTAGATACTTCTCGTACTAGACCCGATTAGCAGCCATCTGCATGTCAAAAGAGGATATTCGCTTACTTTCTCGATGCTGCGACCTTGAACAAGATCTGCTATCGCTGCACAACACGCTTGACGAACACGCCACTCCTTCCCCAGAATACTGGCTAGGAGATCATCCATGATAGCATCAAAGTGCTTGTCGATGGTTGCCGAGGAGTCTTTTACCAAAGCGTTCCAGATGTCGTTCATTGATCGCTGAACATTGGTATTAGGATCAAACCTGTACATGGTCAGCAATATATTCAGCGGCCGCCTGTAGGAAACCGTACCTATATCGAAAAAGCTTTGGGTACAGCTTCGGATTTTCTGCAAGATAGCCATCTACGCTCGAGTCTGAGAAGATGTTGCTGAGGCCGAAGCGTCCGAATGCGGCTCTGCTTGACCAGATGGAGTTGTGTGAAGCCATTGACATGAAGCGGTACACCAGGCTTGAGTCCCCGACGTCAGTCGCCAGGTTCAAAATATCCTTGTAAGTAGTAATTGAGCCATCTCCTGTTGGCAAAGCACCCTCGTCGAAGAGCTGGGTATCTTCGGTGACATTGCCAGATATTTTCGACTTGTTGTCGGAGAAAGAGCCCACGAGGTCACGAACAAGATCGTCTTTGAGTTGTCGGTCGCCCTTCTCATACACCAGACCCAAGCCTCTGGAAGCCGCTTCTTGCACTACTTCGTCGCGATTAGAAAGGCAACTCTTGAACGCGACCTGACAGGGGCCAAGGAACTTCTGAAATTCAGGCTTGTGGCCGCAGTACTGCAGAAGACATAGCAGCCAGATTACCGACGCTTTCCTCAGAGAAGGCTTGCTTTGTTGGCAGCCTTTCAAGGTCTTCTCAACCACTGCAGCTAACGTCCTCTCTCGCTTGGGACCAGATGGTGTCTGTAGAGGCGCATCCCACGGATCGTGTGTCTGGTTGGGATGCAGTACATCAAGCTCAGCAATCAAAGCCTTAGAATCCCAGCCACATGCGAAGCAGCTCAAGGCCTCTCCAACTGAGAACTGAACCTCTGTCTCGCGAACTTCATGGAGATCATACAGCTTGTCACCGATGAATTTGTAATCGGTATCGGCCTCGGCGTCTGCTTCTGGCTCCTTTGTGATCATGGATAGATGGCCCAATGCGAGAATCGCAGTCGTCGTGCCAGACTTTGCAGAGTCATATACGTGCTGAGCAATATCGTCCACCTTGAAGTACTTCGATATCGACTCAGGTGTTATGACGTTGAAGAGGCTAAGCTGATCGATGCAGGTGTGAGCAGCTGCTTTCAGTGTCGCATCACGAGACTCCTTCATGATCTCAACCAGGGTCTCCAACAATTGATGTACCGGATGGCCATCATTGATACTGTCCGAGGTTGCAGTACTTCTCCAGAATGACCTGCTGAAGTAGTAGCCGAGCGCAACGATGATGCCACTTATTTGGTTGATATCGCCACCAATGGCGGATTTCCATGTAGCCAGTTTGTCAAAGAACCGGGTCTGCGACTTTTGCAAGGATCCTTGATCACAATTTTCATGTGAAGCTAGCAGCCCAAATGCGTGGGCTGCAGCGACCCGCCGAGCAACATTGTTCGACAGCACGGAAGGCTGAAGAGCTGTGAAGTCCTGAACGAGGTTTGCAAGAACCCATTGACGCTGAGGCAGTAAGGAAAGTAGTCGCACAAATGTGCTTCCAATATCCCCGACATCGCTGAGCTCGTCTCGAGTGAGACGATCGAAACTTGCTCGCAAGATGGCAGCTAAAGAGTTGGCATGGGCATCAGCCTCGGCGTACGCACGGAAAGCTTGACGTGCACGCGCGTCTGTTGTCATCAGACTTTCTAATTTCCGGCCCCAGTCTTCCGTCAGAGTACCGCCGATACCCCTCTCCATTAATGCTGCCTGCAGAGCGATCTGAGAGCAAAACGTGATGACTGTTGGAAGTGCATCCGGATGTTGTCGACTGAAGTGCTGCACTTGGCCTAGTACATCTGCTGGCACATCGATGTCCATTGCATCTTCATCGTCGCCTTGCTGCACGAAAATAAAGCTTATCATCTTGTCGAAGTCCGGAAAGATCAAATCTTTCTGCTCTTCAGTGATGCCAGGAAGCGAGTTGGCCATCTTGAACCAGAATGGATCCAGGCCGCGTTGGCCTTCTTCCACCACTTCATGTCTCTCGGCTGCACCACCGCTTACAGCGAGTATATCAATCCAGCGTGCTAAGACATCGTCATATGGTAGACATCTATTTGCGAATCTAGTCGCAACGTAACGCGTACTCCGAATGAACCTGTCGGAAGCCGGAGTGGTAACTTGGCCAAAAGCTGCATACCGAAGCAACAGCCGCCGGAAGCCAGGCATAACAGAGGGGTCGAATGGTTTCGAAAAAGCGCCTAGGACAGAAGAAAGAGCCTCCTCGATGCTGACAGCAACGTCTTTGCCGGCAGTGTCTTCCCGCAACGAGCGAAATAACCACTCCAGAAGATCCAGTGTGGGCTCAAGGAGTATCTTCTCAGGCGCAGCCTTGGCAAGAAGTCCGATCGTTTCGTAGCCATAACCTCGCAATTCCATGTCCTGGTCGCGGTCGGCGATTGGCCATCCTTGGTCTTGCACAAAGGCTCGGAGATTGCCAACTAGTCCTCCCGCTACTATCGAAAGGTCAGTCGGTGCTCCCCGACGTGCCACGAAATTGACTAGAGAGAAGATTGCGGATCGAAATTTGGACGCCTCTCGCCCGGCTGTCTTGTTCGTGGGATTCAGCTCGGCTGATAGTAGTCCCTCTTCCACAATTCTTGCGACCTGACGCGGGTAGGCGGAGCATTTCACTGATCTTGATAGAACTCCCAGAATTCTGATGCGGAGAGGCGTCTTTACCGGTAGTTGCCCATCGGCCGTAGTTCTGCCCATATTGTTAATGAAGCTTCCGCATGGGAAAAGGATGCTCACTCACGAGCCAAAGTAGAGTTCAAGTAGCGTCTCCACCACAGCCGGGTCCTCGAGATCTTTGGAAAGCATGACGCGTTTTAACGTATCTTCGCCGACTTCTGAAATGCGAGAATTCGTGTCCGCAGCAGCGAACAGTGCTGGATAAAACTTTTCGTCATCCTTGAACAGTCCGCTTGCGAGAAATCGGGCTACGAGCGCCTTTGCTTCGGTCAAGTTCAGGCCTGAATCGGAGCTTGGATCCCAAGCATCTGGCTTGCCCTGCAATGTAAGGAACTTGTAGTCTTCTACGGATAAGCCTGGACACCGCAAAGAGGCTTCCGCCTCGGGAGTAGCAGGGCGCACGATCTGAAGGAGCATTAATTTGCCGAACCATGTAGACAGGAATAGCGCATCTTCGTCGCTCAAGCCTAACGTGTTTCTGAGCTCATCGTCTTCCTTGCTCCCACGCAAGGGGAGTTTGAAATGCACTAGAAGCCGCAAGATGAGATGGAAGAGTTGAGACGCGTGTTGCGTGGACTTTGCGTAGTCGTTGGCGATGCCTTGGAGCAGTATGGGTAATAGGTCAAGCCGTTCTGATACCGACAAGCGAGTGATGCCCTGTTGAATGTACAAAAGATCGAAATGGCGGATTAGTGATATATCTGGGTTCTCTTTGTACTGTTTCAGAAGAGCAGCAACTGGAAGCTTGATGTCTCTGTCACCAAGGTCAGTCAAGACTTCATTGTGAAGAAGCAGAAACAGCGTACTGTGACTTGATACGGGTATTGACGTGCTGGCAGATGGAGATGACCTGGAATGAGCAGCCGCTGTTAGCGGCGTCCGGCGCACAGAATGGAGATGTCCGAGAGAAAATGCCAAAAGACTCCTTACCTTGTTTCTCACAGCGACATGTTCGGAGCCCAACTTGAGCAATAGCGGAGCGAGATATGTCTTGAGCAGATCCTCGAGTTTCTTTTCCGAGCTCGCCAGTGCTATACGCATCTCCACCTTGCCCACCAAAGAAAGCTCTTTGGCTTCTGCACTCTGTGTTTCCGCCATACCCGAGCGTGGTGGTGATGGTCGTAAGTCGGGAAGAAGTGGTGAATATCACGGGCCGCGATATCGCGATTCTTAAGGCGAGCGCCACAGGCAGATGCAGTCGGCGCGGCCCATCAGCTGCTGAGCAAGACGGCGCAGCAGGCGAATAAGACGGACGAAAGAGTGTTTGGAGCACGTCACGTTTCTCAGACCGGTGATTGCCTTCACTCGAAGGCGACACCAGCAGGGATCATGGCGCACGGGCAATGACGCAGCAACCGCCTGCCTGCACCACAATTGCATCGCGTCTTCGACGTGCTTCTGCCGCCGTCGACAGCGTCTTTCTGCCCCCCAAACACGTCTCTGCGCATTATATTTGCCTCCAGTCGCGCCTGCCCCGCGCCCATATATCGCCCCGCCACCAGAAGCTTCACAGACGTGTTCCGAGTACACGAAGCGCCATCGGAACTCTCTCACCGTTTCGTGCCACCAGCGCCGAACAATCACACCCAGCACTCACCCTGTGCCGGCCCTTCACCCGTTCGCCCTCACCTCTCACCGCGCGAACAGGGCAGCAGCAGCATTGTACACGCACCATCCCGCTTGTTTGCCGCGCTTCGATGGCTGTATAGACTGCCCCGCCGTGCTTTCCTCCACCACGCCTGCCACTGACCAGTTCCTTCCCTGCTCCCCACGCATCTCTGAGACACCTCACCCAGTAAAACACCTAGGCAACAAGGTCGCTCTACGCCCAGGCTGCCTACGCGCACGGCTGCTCTTCCCACGACAAACCCCACCACCACTACTCTTGGCCGCAACAATTTCCTACAGCCCGAGCAACCACCCACAGTCGCCCAGCATGGAGGACGAGAACATCGTCAACTTCGTGAGCATCACGTCTTGCGACCCAGACAAGGCTGCCCAGTACCTCCGCCTGACCGACGGCAACTTCGAGCAGGCCATCCAGCTGTACTTCGATAGCCCAAACCTCGACTTCGGTCCTGCCGCAGCAGCCCCAGCGCCCGCACAGAATGCCGCCTCCTCAGCGCGGAATCCCATCACTATCGATTCAGACGACGAGATGTCTGACTTCGACCCTGCCGCACACGCATCCACCCCGCCAGCACGGCCAGCTCCACCCACAGAAGACGACGAAGCCATGGCCCGGCGATTGCAGGAAGAGATGTATGGAGGTGGGGGCGCCCCAGGACCAGAAGAAGTGCGCGCGCCTATCGGACGGACAACAGAGACTCTGCTCGGTCCAGGATCGAATTGGGGCGCTGCGGACGAGGACGAGGACGTCGATGCTATGGTGCAGGAACAGCTAGCTCGCCGACGTGCAGGTATGTCTCACAGCTCATGCATTCAATTTGGAGACCTCGATGAAACTGACTCAGAACTACAGGCCGCGCTGGCATCTTCAATCAACGCACGACCCAGAGCAACGTGTGGGACGCTTCCGCCGACTCCAGCGCACGGCGGCGCGAGCTCGCTACAGCGACCGGTGGTGCCTCGGAGCAGTCTTCTAAGATGAGCATGCTTGCAGAGCTCTTCCGACCGCCATTCGAGATTATGTACCAGGGTCAGTGGGAAAAGGCACGAGACATGGGCAAAGAAGACGAGAAGTGGCTGCTGGTGAACATCCAGGACCCTGCCATCTTCGACTGCCAGCGTCTGAACCGAGACATATGGAAAAATGACGATATCAAGGCTACGGTCCGTGAAAACTTCATCTTCATGCAGTACGCCAAGGACGATCCGCGCGGACAGCAGTACATCAACTACTACTTCCACGCCCGCGATAGCTCCGATGCATACCCACATATCGCCATTGTCGATCCAAGAACGGGCGAGCAGGTCAAAGTCTGGTCAGGTCCACCAATACCCGAGCCCGTCGAGTTCCATGCTCAGCTGCACGAATTTCTAGATCGCTACAGCTTGAATGTGAACGCAAAGAACCCCGTTGCGAAGCGGAAACCGGAGACCAAATCCAAGGATGTCGGCCGCATGACTGAGGAGGAGATGCTTGAAATGGCTCTCCAAAACAGCCTCGAAAATGGCCAAGGTCCCAAGGACGACGATCCAGATGCGCTCACAAAGTCCTTTGACAATATCAAGGGCAAGGCTCCTGCACAGCAAGCAGCACCAGAGCCAGAACCAGAGGTCGAGGAAGCCAACGGATCCTCAAATCCTGTGTTCGCCGCCATCTCCGCACACGCACCACATACCGAGCCCACCATTACAGATCCAAAGATCACCACCCGCATACAATTTCGAGGCCCATCTGGCCGACCCATCGTCCGGAGATTCAACCTCTCCGACCCTGTCCGCCGCGTGTACGAGTGGATCAAGTCAGACTCGCCATGGGAGGGCAAAGAAGGCGCAGAGTTTGATCTCGCCTTCATGGGCAAGAATCTGCTCGATCACATCGACTCCACCGTTGAAGCAGCTGGACTCAAGGGCGCCAGCGTCATGGTGGAGTTCACCGAGTAGAGATGGAGCAGACAGCCACGGGATTGGTGAATATGCAACACGACAGGGTGTACTTACGACATGACATGTAATTAGGGGGGAAACAACATGCATTTTCCTTTCACGCTTCTCTAGAAAGTCGCGTAGATCTCTCTTCAACACCACCGCGGTGGGACAATACCCTAGCATTCTTTGGGATATGGAATCGGAGCAGATATGTTTTAGCTTAGCTTAGCTCAATGCAGGATTGAGATTGTGGGAACATTTGTGCACTCCTCTTGAAATTCTGTGCACTGTTCTTGACAAATATGATCAAAGGTAGTCAATGCTAAGCTCATGCGGGCATACTCTTTTGCATTGAAACAGAGTGTGATGTCTAATCAAGTGCCTGCTAAGAATACCGATAAGAAGCACCGTCTAACGATGCATACCCCCTTTCACCTCCATGCCATGTTCCGTCTTCTCTTACTCTGCTTCTTCTGACGCCTTCGTTCATTATGTGTTGGCTTAGCCTTGTCATCTTCGCCCTTTGCGTCTTTGCCATCATCTTTGTTCTCTTCTTCTGCGCCCTCGACATTGCTGACCTTCTCCTCTTCCTTATTCTTCTCGATGTCCCTTTCTTGCTTTTTCTCAAGATCAATTTCACTCACTTCCTCCGACTCCGCTTCCGCATCGATATCGCCTATTGACGTATCCGCCTTGGAGTCATGAGTATCAGCCATATCGTCCGTGTCCCCTTCAGCATCGACATCGCTCATCGACACATCCGCGTTCTCGTTGGCAACGTCACCCACGTCCTCATCTTCGACCTCCTCCACCCCGGCTTCTTCTCCTTCAGCATCGTCCTCTTCGCCCTCAAAGTCATCCATCTCTTCGTCCTCGTCATTTTCCAAACTCTCTTCGATAGCTTTCAAGCGTTGATTGACTTGACTCATCATGTCCTTGTCTTTGTGCTTGACTTGTTCTCCGCCCTGGTCGTCGCTGGCCCGTCGGCTTCCCTCCATGGTAGCAAACCCACTGTCTTCTTTCTTCTCGCCTGCCTCGTTCGTCGTGACTTCGTTGATCCATTCTTGGCGGAACTGGTCGAGTGCGGTGGTTTCTTTTGCTTCAGCAGATGTGTCAGTTTTTGGTTGTGGGGTAGGGACATTGGGCTGGTTCGAATCGTTCGTCGATGTGGTAGGCTTATCATCTTCTTTCTCAGTAGAAGTTGGCGAGTCGTGAGGCTTGTCCTTTTGCTCAGAAACGCTGTCGACTTCTATTGCCCCCTCTTTTGCATCATCAGATGCGCTGGCGAACAACATATCGATTGCACGATCAATATCGCCATCGCACCGCTCCAACACCAGTTCGTTCTTCTCGTCATCTAGGAATCCCATCTCCCTTAATGAGACCAGCTGAGGGTTATCTTGTGCGAAACGAACATGACCCTTCATCGCCTTCGGAGGATTGGACACAGCATGAGGGGCCAGAAGGCTGAGAGCTTTGTCGAAGTCACCTCGAGCGGCGTACAGGGTTTCGTAATTAAGGGTTTCGTCTTTGCAACCCGCCAGCTTAAGCCTTTTTAACTTGGACGCAAAATCCTCATTATCTAACTTGCCTGCGGGGCTCCTAGCTTCTGGTTTCGGGAATATGGGAACTGCTGGGCGTGGTCGTGACGAGCTACCTCTCGCACTCGCTGACTCTGGAGCTGGGGTACCTCCTCTGATGTAGGAAACTTGGTTCTGCTCCTTCTGATCTTCCTGTCCGCTCTGTGTGGCTTCCCCTCGTTGCTTCTTCGCGGCACCCCTTCCGATGACATCTAGCGCAGTCTGGAAAGATGGTCTCTTCAGAGGGCTTGTGCTTCCCGGTCTGCGTGGCTCGGTCGACTCACGGACTTCTCCAGCTGCACTGTCGAGCTCGGCATCTTTCGCTACTTTGACAGCGTCTCCGGCTGATAGAAATTTGCTCTTTGCGTCGTTCATCATGAATCGTCCAGATGTCAACACTGCTCTGGCCGCTGCACTCGAGAAATCGGCATCCTTCGCGCTGGCTTTCTGAATCGCATTGGCGACGCCAACAATGGATGATTTCAAGCGGATGCTTTCGAGTTTTTGCTGAGGTACGTCCGATTGTGATAGTCGTGCCTGTACCTCTCTTAAGTCTTCCAATAGCTGAAACAGTGCTGCGGTCTGCTCATCGGAAGGATAATCATCAGCTGCCCTGTTGTTATTGTTATGCCCTTTCAGAGAATTATCTTCTGCGATTTTCGACAACGCTTCTTCCACTAAGTCGATGGAATCGGCCAGGCGCACTAGGATGAAGATTGACGAACGAATCCTGCGGCGGTCGTCTCTCGCTCGTACCCTCCCCAGCCATAGCTTTGCGTCGTCAATGTCTTTGCTTAGCAGTCCTCGGTTGCCCAATAGTCCCATGGCGTTTTTCTTTTTTAGCTGAGCATAAAGGTCGATCAATTTCGCCAATTGACGCTCTACCGCAGCGATGTCCTCCTCAGTTGGGCCTTCCGATCTTTTGCCACCACCAAGACTGTTCTGCAAGATCAACGCGTCCAGTCGTTTTCGTGCGGCAGTAAGCTCTCTGGCTTCCGCAAAATCTTCAAGACG
Organism: Paraphoma sp. B47-9; assembly: GCA_001748405.1. Lineage (NCBI taxonomy): Eukaryota > Fungi > Ascomycota > Dothideomycetes > Pleosporales > Phaeosphaeriaceae > Paraphoma > Paraphoma sp. B47-9. Next base: position 186,012 of record BCLK01000052.1, read on the forward strand.
GGGCTTACGCCGCGAGCCGCTTGGCCCAGCAGTATTGTATCCGGCTGAAGAAGAAGAGCCTCTCGTTGCTGTATTCCAATACTTGTCTTTGAAGCTTGTAGAGAAGTATGTGTCCTTCGGAAGTTCAAGCATCTCTGGGGATACTGGATCTATCACGTTGTCATTCATACTTGAGAGGGGCGAATCTGGCCAATCTTCAAAGTCATGCGTTTCGACGGCATTGTTCACTGCCTCGTGGTTGAAATGCATGGATAATGCTTGACTGATGTCCCATGAACACTGCGCAAGCACTCGCCGCGACCATCCCTCGTTCTGTGTCGTAACTTCCATGAACTGTTCTAGTGCGGCCCTTTGGCCAGCAGTGAGAGCCGTCGTATCAAGCTCAGGATGTACATCCGGCTTCTTCGACCCCGTTGATTCCTCAGCTTCGGTAGCCTTGAGACTACGCAATCGCCTGGACAATTGCACAAGATCTGACGCGATATCGTCCAAGGTTTTGATCGTCTCGATAGGAGACTGCTTTTGAGATCTTGAATTCTTCGACGTTCCTGTGCTGGAACCGTCTGTATCCTCGAGCATGGCTGGAGCGACGATGACATCTTCTAACCGTCGAACAAATCTTCTGTGTTCCAGCTTCGTTCTTGTCTTTTTATGAAGTGTCCAACTGCGTCCGTAAACTTCTTCAATGAACTGTTCGACTTTGCCCTGTTCAACAGATGCCACACCAGCCTGAACCAAAGTTTCAATCTTTCCTCGTAAACGATCGTACTCTGCCTCGTCTCTAACTGCCATAGAGTCTTTCGCGAATATCTCCTCGGCAGTCTCTCTCGTCAAAGGAGGCAATGACCCGGGACCAACGGCCGAAAGTGCCTTCAGTTTTCCTCTCTTGTTCTCGCTCAGATTCTTCTCCTCGAGGCGTCGCGCCTCCGTGGAAGTTGCCGATTGTACCTCCTAGTCGTCACCCGGCACTTCTTTGGTAGATGTCCTTAGATGCTTTACTTCCTCCTCGTAATCATCGCGGAACGCTCTCAGCTTGTGCGTATCGATTTTGAGCCTGCTCCAGAGTACCCGCCCGGTCTCGAAGAAGTATCGCCACTTCACCCCTTCCATATGTGAAGTCATCCTGAAGACTTTGCAAGCATTGTCTGCGAATGACATTACTTCCGAAAGTGCTGACGTGAGTTCTATAGTCTTGACTGGGCAGCCGAACATTGGTCCCGTGAAGCATTGTCTGCCAAACGCGCCTTCCATCAGCTTTGTGATGAATTCTTTGCCTTGAACATAGTATATGAGGTCGCGATCATCGGCGAAGAATCGTGAGATGCGGACTACGGCTAGGCGTTGTTCGTTATCTGCCAAGAGCGGCATGGTATCCTCGAAGTGCGTGTTGGTGTATGGAAGCTCGTTGAACTCATCATCGATGGCACCCAATACGATACAGTTTGAATCGGTAATACTAGTGCGGTGAGTACTATGGAGCAGGCAGACGCCAGATATTGCCCTCACTGGAATGTTTGTATCTCGCAAACCTCGCATGCCTGTTCATATGAACGTGCGACCAGCAGTGCCGAATGGTCCTCGAGGAATTCTCGCTCTTCTGATGAGGTCTGAGATGGGGATCGAGACGCAGATTGGGCCGGGGGCCGAGATTGGGAAGGAGACGGAGATAGAGATCGAGTGCGAGTAAGAGCTTGCGATTGCGATTGAGATTGAGATGCCATGATAGCACTGTGCCATGCGAACGGATACAAAGTTGAATAATACTTCCTCAAAGATATGCGAAGTGATGCGGTTCGCGTGGGATGAAGCGGCATGCGCAAACTGCAACGTCAACAGCGTGTTTCAATCAACACAGAAGGAGCGCAGACGACCCTGCTCATTCCCACCAAGCAAGTGCAGCTTCAAAGTCCCGACACCTTAAAACTCTTTCATTATCATCTCATCGCCGATTCTCTGCGTAAAAGCTACAGTGCGACTTTTGATTCTCCAGATTCCACTCGCGCCCGGTACGCCCTCCAGATCCCCGTCTTTTGCAGGAAGCAGAACAAGTTCGTCCATATATCGTCCATACGCAGAGAGCATCTTGCCTTCGTGCGGTCCTTGACCGAAATGCACGCCTATGAAGTGCGTTGTCGCATTTGCACCTTTGCCGTTCTGGTGAAAGATAATGGACTGTGTAGTGAGGCTATGGTGAGTTCGGATGGGTCCAAGGCTTGCACGGATGATCAGTATTGAACCTCAGTAAAAGTAGTTCTCATATAAATGTACTCACCGATTCTGTATCGCAGTACCGATCGCCTCAACGCCCTTGAGATTTGAGTTGAAGGGATAGTCTGCAACCGCCTCGGGCACGAAAACCTTCTCGAATAGCTGGAACGACTTGAGATCGAGAGCCTCGCAGTAACGCGATAGCACGTTCTTGATGGCTAAGTGATCTGCTGTATTGATTCCAGACATGACTGCTTTTGTTACAAGCTCACAGTCTTGCAGCACATGTTGCTATATACCCTGGTTGAGGGTGTCCCGGAACCCCGCATCGCGACCTCCGGGATGCACAGAAGGTGGTATGACCTGACACTGGGTAGCCAACCAGGCTCATGTCAATGAATCTTATAGCAAAGATGTCACCGTTGCCCTGGATCTGCATATCCAATCGTGTAGTCGTTGGTGTTCTTTGGGCATGGCCGCTGAAGGTGGTGTGACATGAACCGAACAATGCGAACGCAAACCGCGGAACGAAATTCGCGTACCACGGCCTGATCGACCTTGAACGAGATCTCTTAACAAGAATTGAAAGGCGTTGGCTATTAGCTTAAACTGTATGTAGTGTGAGCATGCGCTAGATGCGTACCAACGCCATTGAGAGGTCGCATGCAGAGCCGAATGCAGCTGCAGGTGAGCTGACAGAAGATATTCCTGATCTAGCAAGTATGCGAGAAGTGTGGATCATAGTAGTGGAGATGGTGTTGGAACGAAAAACGGTGTCGTGATGGAATGGAGGTTATGGGGAAAATAGTGTTGACATTCAAAACGATATTGACACGCTTTTGAGCCCAACATCATTTTGCGCACAACAGCATTTCCAACATCGAACATGGTACGAACACCAACAATACTCTACTATATGCTTCTAGAATCATCACCATGCTCGGCAGACTCAGATTGAGCGTATGAGTACGAACCCATGCTTCATGATCTCTAAATGTCTACTTCTATTGCGCAATACTGCACCAAAGCGTACTTCACGATCTTTCAGTCGCCTCAAAACTTCAGTGCTCAGCCGAAATTCGAACTGTTCGCTCGCTTACCGCAACCTCTACCTTCCCCGCAAGTTACCACATTCAGCAACTTCTACGTTACCCATCACATGACCCACCCACTCCCTCTCCCTAACTCCATCCCACCTACCGCACACCAACCCGCCCCTCCTATCCTCCATTCCCATCCCGCACCCACGCAGCCAAGCTTCCCGCCCCCACCACAGGCCCATTCTCCCGGCAGGCTAATCTCACTCCTCCCGGTGGTCCTTTACCCCGGCCACGCGCTGAGCGCCAACCATGCAGCTTAATATCTCCGAAAGGGTGCCCAAGTTGCATTAAGGTTAGGCTTTATATAGCATTTGTGTGTCGTTCGTCACATGTTGTATGATTGCTAGTATGGTATACGGGGCGAAGTACTCTATCATAAACGCTCTGGTGAGGTCAAGACGGGTATTGTGCTTTGCGTGGAGAGTAGTATCTAGTAGGTATGTTTGAATACCGGTTGAGATGGGATGATGAGCATGGCTGGTGGGTATATAGTTTCGTAGTGCGTGTCGTGATGGATGGGATTTTGATATATGTTACTTGATCTGTGGAAAAGTCTAGAAGAGGTCGGGACTTGAAGCCATGCATTTCACCTCCTTCACCACCGCTCTAGCACTTGCTAGCAGCGCCCTATCAACACCTACATACGGCCTTTCGCCGCGCCAAGCAGCTACTCTCAACGCCGCCATCGTTGCTCGCGGACGCTCGTACATTGGCACATCGCTTACTATCCGCAATGACAACACTGAGCAGAATCTGATCAAGGGTGCGGAATTTGGATCCATTACGCCGGAAAATGCAATGAAGTGGGACGCAACGGAACCGAATCGTGGACAATTCAACTGGGGTAATGCGGATTCGATTGCGAATTTCGCTACGCAGAATAAGAAGCAGATGAGGTGTCATACCCTCGTGTGGCATTCTCAATTGCCCGGCTGGGTTAATCAGATCAACAACAACGCCACGCTTATGAGCGTGATGGAGAACCATATCAAGCAGGTCATGGGTCGGTATAAGGGCAAGTGCACGCATTGGGACGTGGTGAACGAGGCCTTGAACGAAGACGGGACGTATCGCGACAGCGTCTTCCTGCGTGTCATTGGCGAACAGTACCTCCCTATTGCATTCCGCATGGCTGCAGCGGCAGATCCGGCAGCGAAGCTGTACTACAACGACTACAACCTCGAATACGGCGAGGCGAAGCACAAGGGCGCGCTGCGCATCGTGAAGCTAGTGCAGTCGTGGGGAGTCAAGATCGATGGCGTGGGTCTGCAGGGCCATTTGGTTTCTGAGCCGACTGGAACGCAGAGTGTCATTACGCCTAGTGTCGCTGTACTTACCAAGACGCTGCAGGACTATGCGGATCTGGGTGTCGATGTTGCGTACACCGAAGTGGATATTCGATCCAAGACGCCGAGCAATACGCAGAAGCTGAACGACGCTGCTGCGGCTTGGGCTCGTGTTGCGCAGAGTTGCATCAATGTGTCTCGGTGTGTTGGTATCACGATCTGGGTAGGTTGCCTCGCTCTCGCAATTAGGACTTTCCCTGGCTGACTTCCCTCGTAGGGCATTGCGGATAAGTACTCGTGGGTACCGTCGACATTCAGTGGCGAGGGATCGGCTCTGCTTTGGACAGACAATTTCCAGAAAAAGCCGGCATATACTGCGTTCTTGGATGTCCTGAACGGAAAGAACACTACTCAAGCTTAGACAAGGAGTGGCGAGTCGACGGAAGTGGCCGATGCGTTCGTGTACATACTTCGAGAAGCAAGATGGTCCCCATCTTTGCGTTCCTGGATACTAAGGGCTCAGATCTGCCCACATCGATCCAATTGAGTCTCCTCAGCAGTCGTGGTTGCTGAGCCAGACCAGACAACTGTAGATTCTGTGCAAGTGGTTCGTGCATCGTTTCATGAGCCAGTGTCGACCTCTCCTCCTCTTCTGGACTCTGAAACTATCCTGTACAGCCACATATGATCATTGTCCATGTGACTCGTGTATCAAGAAATAGTCCACAATAAGAAGTTTGTCTATCGGTAATAGGCGTCGAGAGTGCGATGGTAACGTACAAGGAAGACGATCGACGTGAGACTCAAGATCGCTCAGGAGAGTGGATCACCGTAGCCACCGGACTCGAGAGCGCTTAGAAACGAGACGAAGAGCACTGCGACCCATTAGCTTTCACTCTGAAGTGCCGGAGCTAGACGCTTGCCCTGAAGGGAACCGTACAAAGCTCGAACCGGCCATGCTTTCCACCAATCAATTCACCCCACTCCTCCGCCTCTTTCTTTGATCTAACACGCCTTCAAACCCACTCACGTGAAAACATTTCCCATTGCAGCAAGTATTCATTCTCCCGTCGATGCCTGTGAGCCATGAGGGTTGATCCATGAAGACGCACGATCCGCCATGGCCTAAACGGGCCCTTCACGAGCGCCGGCGCCAATCAGGGAACGCCACACGAAGGCGATGTGCATGCGAGTGGACTCTGCCACGCCTGTGCGGGAACGGATCGTGGATGTCTAGCAGCCGTCTTGACCTGTTCCGTGGTTTTTGGCGTCAACTTTGAGCGAGGTGCAGCGTACGCGAGAGAAAGTGGTTGCGCTTGTGGCGTTCAGGTACGGGAACCCTGGACATGGAATCGCCGTGGTGAAGGGATCTGACTGGGTGGAAGCCGGAGTTGACCCTTGGGAACGGGTGTGGTGGATGATGATCATGTGCGGTACTTCGTACTGTGTCAGGCGATAGTCCCTTCAAACCTTGGAAGACCCCCAGGTTGTCGAGTGATAGACATGCCAGCTCGCTCGTCCGTCCCGGACTCCAAGGTCGCATTCGTGGAGCGTTTTCAATCCATGCAAAGAACTGTCAAACCGACGGGAGAAGGATCTTCAGAAGCCCCGAGATGAGAGGGACTGGCAGACGGGCCGGAGAACAAACCTTGGAGGGACATGCAGATCCACGTATTGAAGCATTGTTGGCAATTCGACGCAAACCTTGCTCCTGCGCGGAGCATCCGGGCATATCGAAACGTTTCTGCTTTATCGCCACGGTCTCTCGGCAGTGCGGGATTGCAGAACTTATGTTTCACGGCCACGAGGTCGCAGATTTCGAGGCTCACCATCATCCCCGCCAAGCACCCCTCCACCCTCGAATGTGACAGCTGCCCCAGGCCGCATAATAGGCCTCATCACACCCCCCTAGCGCCAATTGCGCGCAGCGCACCGTCCCTCACGCTCCCGTGACCCTCTGCCGCTGCGCCAAAGCTCGCCCTAACAGATGGTTCGCAGCCCAGTGATCGATGGTTAGATAGCACGAGGCGGTTGCCGGTATAGGAAGGTTGGCTGCCGATGAAGTCCATGGGGCTATTTGGCTGTCCGTCATGCACGCCGGCAGTAGCTTTGAAGATGGTGTAGGCTTGGTTGTGACCTTGTGCATTTGAAAGAGAGCGCGGACTGATGCGACGAATGAGGGCGTTCGATGTGATGATTCGCTGACTCGTTGGGAGCTGTGGATGGCGGAGTGAACGGGGCTTGGCGTTGATGGGCCGAGGTGGATTTCGAGGTTGTCTCGAATGTGACGATTTGAAAGCGTTTGAGATGTAAGTCTTTGAACTTTGCGTCTCGATACATTCTGAAAGCTTTGATCACATTCCACAGTCACAGTACGCTTCGTGTGTTTCAATCGCTAGGGACATCAATAACGACCAAGCAGCCTCCATACCAAAACCCGCGCAGACCCGCACAAGGAAAGAACCAAAATGGCGGTCCGACCAAGGAATCTAAACAACACCTATGTGGCGCCAGGAAATCCACAGCTCAAACCCATCCTCATCTGTGGCGTCATCATGGCTCTCGCAGCCCGGAAAGAAGTGATATCTCCTGGTTCGCCGTTGTACGATTACGTCCTCTCGCGTTCTGGCAACGCGCTCAAGGCTGCTACTTGGATCCAAAATGGTCTCTTCTACTTCCTCTATGGCGCGCATGCGATCGAGACGGCAATGTTTACCAAGAGGCTGAACGATCATGGGGTTAGTGTCTTCAGCTTGGCGTGGGTGAAATGGATGGCAACATGCTTTATCGGGGGAAAGTTCTGCTTCGAGCATTTCGATCGACTCGTTGGAAAGGCCGCATAAGTGGACAAGCAAAGATGGAAAGGTGACAGCCAAGGTTGTTGTTGGTTTCCAAAATGTATTTCCTCGCGCAAGATATCGCAACACTCCAGACCAAACGCCATTGCCAATGCTCTTACAAGACTTAAGTGTACATATTGTTCATGGACATACTCTCAGGAGAGCGACATATTTTCCATCATGCTCTACTGCTTCTTCTGCGCATTAGGTCCCATCTCTTTGCTAAAGGCGAAATATGACACTTCCAAGCTAGTGAGCGCCCTAATGCCGACGAGCAAGATGAGAAATAGCGGAACAATGGCGGTAAAGGCCATGAACAGCCCTGGTGTGAAGTACTGGTATCGTTCGAATAGGCCGGCGCTGTTGGTCGAGTTCGCTCGCCTCGCATGGGAAGCGAGGTCGCGCTTCAATTCCATTTGGTCGTAGTTCCCATACGTATTTTCCATCTCATACGGAGGGTGCTCTTCCTCGAGCGCTTTCGAAGCCCGCTCGTCTAACGGAGTGGTGACATAGATGAGGGTGTAGTTCTCCGACTTTGCTTCGGTCGCAATCAACGCTGCCATGTGTTCATCTGCAGGGGTTAGTCGACATGCTGGCTCGTGGCATGTGCTACATACCAGCCTTCTGAAGACTGTGCTGTCGCTCCGCCTTGCTGCTAGGGACGGCCGCAAACTTGGCGATGCTTGCTCTGCCTCCGCAATTTGCGGTCAAATGATCGAGGATCACTGATTGGTCTACTTTTCCGACCACATCTGGCACAGCGAAGGAGGTCTTGACAGCCTCGTCCTTGCCGCCCATGAAGTGGCTCAGTCTCGGCGAGGAGAGACCATCCGCGTAGTCGGCGGCGGCGACGCCCTCTTGCTGGACGATAATGTACGACCGGGTAGGGCAGCCCTTCAGCGCATCGAATATGTCTGTCGTCAGCTGTGATGATTGTGCGACCGATGCGTCCTCGCTGGGCAGGTTCAGCCTGAGGTTGTTAGCTTCGCTATGCAGCACCAGCTACTGCGATGCCTACTTTGCTGTAGAGAAGAGGAAGAGGGGCGAGGTGTTGCGGAAGGCAAGCGCCGAGGGCAGCGCTGCCAGTGCCAGTGCGCCGACCAGTGTCTTGGCCATGATGGGAGAAATGGGTGGTGGTGGTGATGGCCGCGGTGGTGATGTTCACGATAGACTACGGGGAGCTCTGGCGTTACGGCGATGCCTGTCGCACTAGCCCAGCCCAGTGATTCGCGGAGCCTATGACGCGCTTTGCCGACAGAAATTCCGCAGCACGTCGGACAGTCACTATGAGTCTACCGTATGTCCAATTCTCGCCCACTGCGCCACTGCACCGCAACGCCCGACAGACGCTTCCTGAGGCTGTCACGGGCGGGCACTTGACTCATCCAGCTGCTGCGACCTGCGCTAGTCCTTCCTCAGACAACGTTTGTTGCGAAGTATGAACCGTTAATTGCTCGCCACTACCGCGCAAACTACAACTGCACAATCACACTTCTTTCATTTTCACATTCACTTTCACGTTCAGCAGGCCACATAATATCAAGCGCCTGCAATAGCCATTCTTCATTTCTTGAGCAGTATACACGTGTACACCACCACCATTGCGATCAGTGCAGGAACGCCAACGACATCAGCTCCCGCTATGTCGACGACCACAGCTCCGCCAGCGGTGGCAGCACCCGGCGATGCCTCGCGTGGCTCACAACGGAGACGACGTCCGCGACGAAGCCCCAACACACCAGGCGAGCAGCATGAGGAGGGCCAGCCACCAGCGCAATCGCAAAGAGGCGGACGGAGCGGGCGAGGCCGGGGCCGGGGTGGGGGTGGCCACCAGGACGGTGAGAGGCCCGCGGCTCCTCAACAGCAGACGCAGCTCGTACCGGCCACTGTGATGGCTTCAAGAGGTGGTCAACGGGGCAGAGGCCGAGGCGGTCGAGGAGCTGCTGCCCCGCGGTTTCCACAGCGCACAGCTGCAGGAGGACGCCAATTCGGCGGCCAGCTAACGACTGAGGATGACGGTGCTTCAGAAGCAAGCTTCCAAGCATCCTCGAGCCTCCAAGCAGACGCCCCCGCCTTTCAGCCAGGTCAACCTGTTCCCCCTCGAAGGACACGGCCACCCCGCGAGAAGAAGCCGCAGCTGCCCAAATCGAACGCGCCCGACATCGCAACGAGAACACACGAGGACATAGACAACGGACACTACGAATGCGCAATCTGCACAGAGGAGATTAAGAGGCACCAGCGGGGCGTCTGGTCATGCAGGACGTGTTGGACCGTGTTCCACCTGGGGTGCATCAAAAAGTGGTCCACCAACGAGGGGTCAGCAGCCGCCACACAACAAGCTCAGGACGGCGAAATCCCACCTCCTCGACAATGGCGCTGCCCAGGGTGCAATTTGCCCAAAGACGTCATGCCAAAGAGCTTCCACTGTTGGTGCGAGAAAGAGCTCGAGCCGAAAGCGCTGCCGGGACTGCCCCCGTTCTCCTGCGGTCAGACCTGTGCCCGTCCTCGAGTCCTGCCGAAGAGCTGCCCACACCCTTGTCCAGTCACCTGCCATGCTGGCCCATGCCCGCCTTGTGGCCTCATGGGACCCGAGAAGTTCTGCTTTTGCGGGAAGAAGTCGATGACACGACGATGTGTGGACACAGACTACGAGCATGGCTGGGGCTGTGGTGAAGTGTGCGGAGAGCTCATGTCTTGCGGACAGCACCGCTGTTCACGACCATGTCATGAAGGTCCATGTGGCGCTTGCGAAGTGCGCGTGCCGGCACGCTGCTACTGCGGCCAGATACAGAAAGACATCCTGTGCCACGACAGAGCTGAAGAGAAGTCCAGCAGCCACGCTCATGTCGCGGCGGATGGTACTTCGACTACCGAGGAATGGATTGGCACATTCGAGTGTCCGAATACTTGCAGTAGGCCGTTCGATTGCGGGAACCACACCTGCGAGAAGCCTTGTCACAGCCAGGACGCTGAAGCAGCTCATTGCCCGCGATCTCCCGATGTGGTATCCCACTGCCCTTGTGGCAAGACTCTCCTTGGTGAGATGTCAAACGCCACCCGGTCGACCTGCGAAGATCCTATCCCAAATTGCACCAAGCCGTGCCATAAGATGCTCGACTGCGGCCATCACTGTGAACGGCTGTGTCACCAGGGTGATTGCTCATCCTGCTTCCAGCGGATTTCCATCTCCTGTCGATGTGGCCGAACCACGTCCAACACAATTTGCCATCAAGGCTCTATGGAACCTCCCCAGTGTATGCGCATTTGTCGAGTCTCGCTCAATTGCGGGCGTCATGAGTGCGGCGAGCGATGCTGTGCTGGTGAGCGCAAAGCTGCCGAGCGCCATGCAAGCCGTCGCAAAGCACGACCACTAGATGCTGCGCCACGTCGGCCTGGCGACAACTTCGAAGCTGAGCATATCTGTACGCGTAGTTGCGGCCGTCAGCTCAAATGCGGCAATCCGGAACATCGCTGTCAAGAGCTGTGTCACAAAGGCCCCTGTGGCTCATGTCGCGAAGCCATATTTGACGAGCTCAGTTGTCACTGCGGACGCACTGTTCTGCAGCCTCCACTACCATGTGGCACGAAACCTCCACCATGCCGCTTTGCGTGCGAGCGTCCAAAGGACTGCGGTCATCCTCAGATGGCCCATAATTGCCACGGAGACGAGGAGAGCTGCCCGAAGTGCCCTTTCCTCACCACCAAGTCTTGTCTGTGTGGCAAGAACGTGCTGAAGAATCAGCCTTGCTGGCTGTCCGACGTTCGTTGCGGAGATATCTGCGGCAAGACACTCCGATGCGGCGCCCATCAATGCCAAAAGCAATGTCACCGTCCTGGGGAATGCGAGGAACCCTGTCGGCAGCCATGTGGAAAAGAGCTCAGTGCCTGTGGGCATCCGTGTATGGCACCATGTCATTTCCCTTCAATTTGCAAAGAAGAGAAGCCATGTCAGCACAAGATCTTTGTTACGTGCGAATGTCAAAGGATCAAGCAGGAGACTAAGTGTGCTGCTTCCAAGTCAAATGACGGCAATTCGAAGAAATCGCTGAAATGCGATGAGGAGTGTGCACGTCTTGAGCGCAATCATAAGCTCGCACTGGCTCTCAACGTCGACCCGGATCATCAGAGCGATCATATTCCATACTCCACAGAAACGCTTAACATGTACCAGCAGAACTCGACTTGGGCTGCTGCACAGGAAAAGCAGCTTCGATTGTTTGCCGCCGATCCAGAAGCGAAGCGTTTCCGCTTCGCGCCCATGAAGAGCAACCAGCGAGCGTTCATACACTACCTCGCCGAGGACTTCGGTTTCGATACTGAGAGCATGGATCCAGAGCCACATCGACATGTTGCCCTCTTCAAGACACCACGATTTGTCATGGCGCCGATGAGGACCCTAGCAGAGTGTGCCCGAACGCGACAAATTCAGCGCCCAGTCCCTACACCAGCGCCTACATCAGGTCTGCGACCGAAGCCGAGCAACACCACTGGTGATCCGTACAACGGCTTCCTCGTCACCAACACACGATTTGCTCTGATGATAGAGGAGGTGCAGACTGTGGTTAAAAGGGTACTGGCGAAGACATCCTTCCGCCTTGAGCTAGAAGTCAGCTTCTTGCCCGGTGACGATGTCGCTCTGAAGCCGCCGCTAGTAGCACGTCTTCACATTGAAGAGCGCGAGATGCAAAAGCTGCTTGAGTCGATCAAGGAACCACTTGTCCAAGCTTTCACAGCTGAGAAGTTCGGGAAGGTCGAGCTCGCACGCCTTGATTCGTCACTCAATATACTGCGCAAGGAGTCCGACGTCGGCCCTGGATCTGGCTGGAGCACCGTAGCTGCTGCTAAGTCTGCTCCACTCCGGCACGCACCAGGAGGCACAACATTCGGCAACAAAGGTGGCTTCGCTGTGTTGAGCCTCAACAGCACCAAGAAAAAGAAGAAAGAGGTGCCGGTGGAGATCGTTGAGGACTGGGAGGCCGCAGAAGAGCAAGAAGAGGAGAAAGAGAGGGCCAGTGGTGCTAACAGTGCGGTCGCCAGCGAGAATGAAGACGGCCCATCTTCCAGACCTCGCAGTATCGTGGCCGAGAGTTCTTCTGACGATGTTCTTATTCCCACGACGGCTAGTACTGGACGGTGGGCAGACATGGAGGAGTAGTCTTCTTTTATCAAGAAGGCAGACCTTAAGAGCAGTTGTCTGGCAAGTAGGGACTAAGTAGCAATACATGCTGTAAAAGCACCAGACCGATTGCTATGTGTGATGTAACAGCCTGTGACATTCTACTACTTCGGAAAATTCGGAAGGGTTCCGACTTGATGCATACACATCGACCCGTAGAACATAACAGGAACAACAATCCTTTGAGCAGTCTACCTCGTAATCCTAATCACCGGAATTCGACACTCGAGTTTTGTCGCCTGCTGACATGCGCACGTCATGACAACGACCGTGTCACGCCCATATCCGCGTTGCTGTTGTGCTGCGTCGCTCGGTTCCCCAACGTCTCCCGACCACTAGCGCTGATGGGTGAGGTGAGCATAGTGTCTTGAAGCCACAACCGGACCACAAGATATATGGATGATCATGATGCATGATGAGGTCCGGCAGCAGAGACGGGTGGTTGTTGAGGTACATATATAGTCGAGTTCGCATGAGACGTTTAAAGTGGTTTGACCTTTTCAACTTCTTGATACCATTCTTCATTTCCAGCATTGGCGTACGCAGTATCAGAACCTGTTTCTCGGATCTAATAACCACTATCCCAACGAGATTAAAAATGGGTGACATCTCCACCTCACCCCCATCCCCACTCACAATCCTCATCCTCGGCGGCGGCATCGCAGGTCTAGCGACCGCCCTCTCCCTCACAAAATTCTCACCCCCGAACTCCCCACCCCCCATTATCAAAATCTTCGAAATTCGGCCTCAACCCGCAACAATCGGCGGCGCAGTAAACTTGACCCCAAACGCACTACGCCTCCTATCCCATCTCGGCGCGTTACAAGAAATCGAAGCCGCGGGCTACGGCGCGCCGTGTCCTGCCGTCGAAGTCTTCGATTTATACTCCGGCAGTAAGATTGCAGAGTCTGATTTCCGCGGACCAAATGGGGACGGACTTGGGGAGCCGCCGTTTGGTGCGTTGCGAATCACGCGTGGAGAGGCGTTGGAAGGGGTATTGGCTGCTATTGCAAAACATGCGAATATCACCATGGTGTGTGGCAAGAAGACTATCGAGATACACGAAGATGAGCAGGGCGTGGAATTGGAATTCGATAATGGCGAACGGGTGAAAGGCGATGTGTTGATTGGATGTGATGGCATCCACAGCGTTGCACGATTGAAGCATGTTGAACCGGAGCGCAAGAGCGAGTACAGCGGGATATGTAATGCGTTTGGCTTCGCGCCGCGACGACGCATATCTTCAACGGGAGAATTCGAAGATACGCATTTTGAAGTCTCGGGCATGAATTTTGGCCGGAGGGGTATATTGCTCACGAGTCTTCATAATCGGGAAAAGGACTCGATATACGTGGGCGCACTGATGCAAGTCCAGGAGATTGCGTCAAGGGACGGATGGAAAGCGAAGGGTGCGGATGCGGAGAAGACGAGGCAGGAGATTTTGGAGAGGTATGATGGCGCGGCGAATCCGTTGATTAGACATGTGATTGAGGATGCGCGGGATTTGTATCTCTGGCCCGTGTTTACGCTGTCGAAGGGTGGGAAATGGGCGACTGAGAGAACGATGTTGATTGGGGATTCTGCACACGCGATGCCACCGCAAGGCGAGAGTACTGGGATTGTGTTTGAGGATGGAGTGCTGTTTGCGAGGTGTTTGGCAAAGTGGATGGGCGGGAGGAGAGCAGAGGGGGCTCCGGTCAAAGAGGCTTTTGATGCATATGAGAAGTTGAGAAGAGCAAGGATAGATACGGCATGGGATGAGAGTCAAAGTGTGGTGAAAACAGTCCGGGATACCCCGTGGTGGGGGCATAAGATCAAGATGAATATTGTCCCATGGTATCTGTGGTGGACGCGAAGCTATCGGGAGAAGCATTTCGTTGAGGATGTTACGACGTGTGAGCTGGGATACTGAGACATGTGGTTGGATCCTCACAGTGGCGCATATGGGACGAGAAGAGTACAGTAGGAATAGACATTACAAGTAAAGACTGCGAGTTGGTGTATGCTTCACTGCCCAGCCCTATTTTCGCTTCACCTTGTCGTTGACCGTGGCACTCCAGTCGATATTGTAATACCCGTGAGCTTCGAATTGTTGGTTGACGTTGGCAATGAGAGGCGGAAAGAGGAAAATAGGGAGCATCCAGGCAACTGGAATGGCTGCCAGCACACCCTTGAGGATCGGAAGACCCCCGTTTCCTGCGTATTCGGCTCTTTGTTTTCTGGCCTCGAGACCGCCCGCAAGCAAGTTCCCCAAAACGAACAGGCCGTATGACACGAGCATTAACAGGTACAGCCTCGCAGGTATTCCATATGGGTTGGATCGCCAATTCTCTCGCATGCGTACGTAGTAATGTCGGATTACTTTGTCAAACCGCACGCCTTTGTAGTATCCGCAGTACCAAGGCTTGGGTGGTTCCTGATCCGTGTCAATATGTGAAGATAGGTAGGCTTTGAAGTTTCCAAACCTTCGGGCCTGGATCGCCTAAATCGCGGTCGCGAAACCATTCGACAATCTCCCGTTCGAGGTAGAGCACTAGAATTTCCCGCGGTAACTTGACTGGAATCCAGTTCTCAGGGGAGTCGAGTGCCTCTTCTGATTTGTGAGTTCCAGCGTTATCGGTAGAGTTGATCGTGCGCCTAGAGTCGACCGTTCTGGTGGATCGTGGCCGTCGGAATCGAAAGGGGTTGCGAGCTGGGAAGAAAGACGGCCGTCGAGGAGGGGAGGTATGTAAGTCGTTTGTAGTCATAGGGAGCATTGGCATTGGCATCGTTATGTATGGTGAGCCCAAAGGCGAAGCAGTCTGATGTGCTTGGATATGTTCCTTTCCAAACCCCAACTCTTCCTTTCGCAGCTGTTCGTTGACTGCTCATAAATATTGCCGTATCGATAACGATGGAACGAATAGCAATTGAATGGATCGTGGAGAGTAAAGACGCGAAGAGCTGGCCGCGATCGTGCCGGGGCGACGAAGTTCTATGGACATCGTTGCTTGACAAAGATAAGGTTCCGTTGTGTGGAGGAAGGAGCAGCGCTTAGGCGATGCAGCCGGGCCATGTGGCTGGAGAATCGCGTCTTAATATCACGAAACCCAAAGGAAGGCGGTATGCTATGCAAGAATCCTGAAATTGGCAGTGAGAGCAATCGTAGAAGAAGCCAGCGATCACAAGCCAGTGAACGCGGTCACACGTGATCACATGACTCGTGCGACAGCTCCACTCTAAGGGCTATCGCCTGCAAGCGAGCCGCCTGCAGCCTCGAAGCCCGCGCCGATGACGTCTGTCTTGCGGGTACCTGTCGATGCCAGGTTCAGCGGCTGGTTGCTTCGCGACCGCGATTCCCTCCACCGCCGATCGCCAGTCGTGAGCTCTTGCTTCCATTTGCATTGCGACAGGCAGCTGCCGCCCAAACCCTGCGCAGAAGTCCCAATTGCTGTTTATCATCTCGAGTGGCCTGCGACGACGTGCTTCCTCCTCAACAACTTGCCCTAGCCTGCACCATTTTTACCTCACCGCCGCAGCATACCTATAGCATCTTTTGCATACAGCCCACTAAGAGCGCGTCTCTTGCTGTTCACTCGCACACATTGCCATGTCTGCGCCTTCAAAACCGGCCTCGCAGGCTGTGTACCTGCTGCCATTGACCGATGCGGGCGCGCCAGATGTCCCGGGCTCCTACATCTACCTACCTCCTCCTACTGAGCCCGCCTACTCAGTCCGCTTCCAGATTCAGGGCACGAGCTCAATATGTCGCTACGGCAGCCTCTGGGTCAACATACCCGCCAAAGGCGAGAAGTTCAAGCGCAGCCAGTACCGCGAGTACAAGTAAGCTGTCCGCTCACTAAGCATTCTTCGCATGTCTAACCCGCGCTTCAAGGCTAGAGCCAGACTTCAATGGCACCACTGAGATCGATGTCCCCATCTACGAAGCGAATGCCTACTCCTTCTACACCACCTACACGCCACTGCCGCAGTGGTCGTTCACGGACGTCGCCTCGCCAGAACCAACCAAGACAGACACATACTACATCGATGTCTGCCCGAAGCTCACCCTCCAGGGCCAGCAGCTCCCTGTCGAGGGCGTCATTGTCTTCTCTACCCTCTCCAAGTTCATGGGCAAATACCCCGCGGACTGGGACAACCACCTTCGAGGCATCAGCCAGCGCGGCTACAACATGGTGCACTTCACGCCACTGATGATCCGCGGCGATTCCAACTCGCCGTACAGTATATACGACCAGCTGGCCTTCGACAAAGTTGCCTTTCCCAATGGAGAGAAGGATGTGGCGCGCATGGTGAAGAAGATGCACGCCGAGTTCAACATGCTCGCCATGACCGACGTCGTCTGGAACCACACTGCAAACAACAGCAAGTGGCTCGAGGAACACCCTGAAGCCGGTTACAACGTGGACACTGCGCCGCACTTGCGACCAGCCCTCGAGCTGGACACAGCGTTGATCAAGTTTGGCAAGGAACTGTCCGCGCATGGCCTGCCGACCAAATTTGAGAATGAGAACGACCTGCTGCGGGTCATGGATGGCGTCAAGAAGCATGTCCTCGACAAACAGAAGCTGTGGGAATACTACGTCGTAGACGTGGAAAAAAATACTAATGCCATCGCCGAGAAGTGGATTGCTGGGCAAGCCAAGTTCATCGAAGACAGCTTTAGTGAAGCAGGTCTTCGCGGCTTGGATGCCGTCAAGGGCTGGTCCTTGAAGCAAAAGGCTGACTGGTTGGTCGACCATGCCCTGCTCGGCGGCGATAGAATGGGCGAGCGGTATAGGCGCCACATCGACCCTGCCATCGGAGCTGGTCTCTGTTGCGCACTCTTTGGTCGCTACGACAGCCGCACTAGCAGTGCGCCCGATGAGCGCGCCGCACGCGAGGAGTTTACTCGCATCCTCAACGAGCTGAATTTGCCATTCTACAAGGAGTACGATGGAGATTCCAAGGAGATCATGGAGCAGCTCTTCAACCGGATCAAGTATGTCCGGATAGACGCTCATGGTCCCAAGCTCGGCGAGGTCAACGATGCGAATCCTTTGATCGAGCCTTACTTCACCCGTTTGCCATTGAACGAGACCACCAAGAAACACAACCCAGACGCCCTGGCACTTGTGAATAACGGCTGGGTCTGGGCTGCTGATGCCATGCGGGACAATGCTGGTCCGAAATCTCGCGCATACCTGAGACGAGAAGTCATCGTTTGGGGCGACTGCGTCAAGCTCCGATACGGATCTGGCCCTCAGGACAACCCATTCCTCTGGGAGCACATGGCCAAGTACACTCGACTGATGGCCAAGTACTTTCAAGGTTTCCGTATCGATAATTGCCATTCGACTCCTCTTCACCTTGCAGAGTACATGCTCGACCAAGCGCGCAGCGTCAACCCCAATTTGTTCGTCTGCGCTGAGCTGTTCTCGGGATCCGAGGAGATGGACTTCAAGTTTGTGATGCGATTAGGCATCTCGTGTCTCATTCGAGAAGCAATGCAAGCCTGGAGCACACAAGAGCTGAGTCGTCTCGTGCATCGCCATGGCGGTGTCCCTATTGGCAGCTTCGAGACCGACGAAGTGCTGAATGCGGACAACGCCAACAGCACGTTGGACGGCAAGCCACTACCCGTTATCAAGCGCATCAAACAGAGTCCGGTCCATGCCCTCTTCATGGATTGCACGCACGACAACGAGACTCCGGCACAGAAAAGAGATGCGCGCGACACCCTTCCAACCGCTGCTCTTGTAGCCATGTGCTCTTGCGCAACCGGCAGCGTGTTCGGCTTCGACGAAGTGTACCCAGAGTTGATCGAGTTAGTGCACGAAAAGAGACTCTACTCGTCCATCAACTCCACTGGCGGCCCTATCAAGGCACAAGCTGGCGAGGGTGGAATCGGTGGCATTCGCAAGATCATCAACGAGATCCATGTTAAAATGGGCAAAGAAGGATACACGGAGACGTATATCCACCACGACAAGGAGTACATCACTGTACACCGTGTCAACCCTCACACTAGGGAGGGTTACTTCCTCATTGCTCACACTGCCTTCCCCGGGTATGGAAATGGCAATGGTGGATTCGGCGACACCAAACTCCCAGGTACCAGTGCGAAGCTCATCGGCGCCTGGAACCTTGAAGTCGACAACAGCCAGGAGGCAAGGGCTCGAGTCATTGGCGACAAGACTACGCTGCGCGGCTTGCCAAGTCAGACGTACAATCTACAAGGTGTGAACATTGAGTCCGTTGGCGACTCAACCACAATTAGAATCCCGGACAAGTTCCCTCCCGGAAGTATCGCCATCTTCGAGACCTGGGTGCCGACTGCAGAGCACGCGGACGGGCTTGACGCCTACGTCACCTCTGGGGCACACGATGCCTTCTGCGAAGTCAATTTGACGGATTTGAACTTCATTCTATACCGATGTGATGCTGAGGAGAACGATATGTCGGGTGGCAAGGACGGCACATACGATATTCCAGGCCACGGCAAACTTGTGTACGCCGGCTTGCAAGGCTGGTGGAGCCCCCTACGCGATATTGTCAATGAGAACAATCTCGGCCATCCGATTTGCAACCATCTCCGCGAAGGCCAATGGGCATTAGACTATTGTGTAGGCCGTCTTGAGCGAGCTGCCGCGAAGAGCCAGTTCAGCCAAGTGAAGGGCCCCGCCAAGTGGCTAAAGGAGCGTTTCGATGCCATTCGCAAGCTTCCGAACTTTATGCTGCCACGGTACTTTGCGCTCACCATTCAAACAGCCTACAAGGCGGCAGTCGACCGCGCTATTGAGCTTATGGGAGAAAACGTTCGCACTGGCAATAATTTCCTAAAGAGCCTTGCACTTGTCAGCGTTCAGGTGATCGGTTACACGGAAAGTGCTTCCCTGTGGCCGGACAAGAATGTGCCGAGCATGGCCGCTGGACTGCCTCATTTCGCCACCAGTTGGGCTCGCTGTTGGGGCCGAGATATCACTATCTCTGCTCGCGGTCTCTGCATGGGTACCGGAAGATATGCAGATGCCAAGGAGCATATTCTGTGCTTTGCCAGCGTTCTCAAGCACGGCATGGTTCCAAATCTTTTGAGCAGCGGTACGAGCCCTAGATACAACTCACGAGACTCGATCTGGTGGTGTCTCCAAAACATCCAAGATTACACCAAGATTGTACCGAACGGTCTCGATCTGCTCCAGGACAAAGCTAGGCGACGCTTCCTCCCCTACGACGACACATGGTTTCCTCACACCGACGAGCGAGCGTACTCGGTGTCATCCACAATCGAAGATGTTATCCAGGAAGCCCTGCAGCGTCATGCTTCTGGCATAGAGTTCCGCGAGTATGACGCTGGTCCGAATATTGACAGTCAAATGAAGTCTGAGGGCTTCGACATCAAGATCTGGACAGACTGGGAGACTGGCCTCATATTTGGTGGCAACCAGTCCAATTGCGGAACCTGGATGGACAAGATGGGTGAAAGCGAGAAGGCTGGAAGCAAAGGCGTCCCTGGCACACCCAGAGATGGTGCACCTGTCGAGATGATTGGCATGCTGTACAGCACAGTGCGCTGGTGTGCAGATCTTTATGAGCAAGGCAAGTTCAAGTACGAGGG
This sequence comes from Paraphoma sp. B47-9, assembly GCA_001748405.1. Taxonomy (NCBI): domain Eukaryota; kingdom Fungi; phylum Ascomycota; class Dothideomycetes; order Pleosporales; family Phaeosphaeriaceae; genus Paraphoma; species Paraphoma sp. B47-9. Next base: position 206,222 of record BCLK01000052.1, read on the forward strand.
CGTGACGCTGCCTGATAGCAAAGAGACAATCACGTACAAAGCTTGGGCCGACAAGATCAAAGCAAACTTCGAGCGCACTTTCTACGTCCCACGTACTGCAGAGGAGGACAAGGACTATGATGTCAACCCTGAGATCATCAACCGCCGTGGTATCTACAAGGATCTCTACCGTTCTGGCAAGGAGTACGAAGACTACCAGCTGCGACCAAACTTTCCCGTGGCTATGTCGGTCGCACCGGATCTCTTCGACCCCGACCACGCCCTGTATGCGCTGCAGATGGCGGACCGGGTCCTGCTCGGCCCACAGGGAATGAAGACGCTGGATCCATCTGATCTCAATTACCGCCCCTATTACATCAACAGCGAGGATTCGACCGACTTCGCAACATCCAAGGGCAGGAACTACCACCAAGGCCCAGAATGGGTGTGGCCGACAGGTTTCTTCTTACGAGCGCTTCTCAAGTTTGACCTTCAGCGCCGCAAGACGCCCGAAGAGCGCGTTGAGAGCTATCAACAAGTTACACGTCGGTTGGCCGGTTGCATGAAGGCTATCCAGGAGAGTCCTTGGGCTGGTCTGACGGAGTTGACACAGAAGAACGGCGAGTTCTGCGGCGACTCTTGCCCGACACAGGCGTGGTCTGCTAGTTGCATCATTGACTTGTTCCAAGATGGCCGGGAGTATGAGCTAGAAGAGAACTCGTGAAGTCGTTCTCTCGCAGGGCAGTAGCACCTTGGTGCTAGCATTCATAGCAGTGTGTGCGACAAGCGTGTTGTAGACGGCTGCGCATTAAACTTTGCCAATTGTAGATACCTATCGACATATTGAGTTGTAATTGTTGTTTCCTATTGCTTTCTTTGGTGCACTGTTATGCTAGCATGGCTGACATCATTTGCCGTGACCTCGCGTCTTAGCGTGTTTGATCTGCGGGAACTTATCAATAATGCTCCGCGCAAACCCGTGGGTCGGACAATCGTGAGCTCACTCTCCACACATAGCACACATTACTGTCGGGCACGGTGTTCATTTCTTTTACTTTCAGCTTGAACATGGCGCCCAAGCGTGCAGCAGAGGCTATCGACTTGACGGATGATTCTCCCTTCTACTCTTCGCAGCCACACGGCCACGCGTCGAGTTCGCAGGGGTACGCGCATCCATCGTCATCACAGGGCTACGCGAATTCATCGCAAAGCTCGCGCCCGGTAAAGCAGGCGCGCACAGGCAATAACCGCACAGCATCTGGCGCGTCGCAACATGATCCTGTGTATATTGACGATGACGAGGAAGAGGATGTATCAGCTACACAGAGCTTCTCCGACCAGGAGTACAGCTACACGCTGTACGGCGTCATGCACAGCAAGATTGTAGGATGCAGATTTTACAACGGCTATGCGACGGTGGGCGAGATGGTCATTGCGAGGCGCGAGCCGCAGAACCAGTATGACCGTGAGTCCAATCCTGCGAGCCACTGTGGTGATCATCACTTGGAGTAGTTGACCATATATAGGTAATGCAATCCAGGTCCTGAACGTGCAGGGTACCCAGATTGGCCATATTCCCAAGACGGTAGCATCTAAGCTCGCAAGGTACATGGACAATCGAAGCCTACTTGTGGAAGCGCAAATCACCGGTGAGAAAGGCTACTACGAATGTCCCATCGAGCTCAAGTTCTACGGGACGAACGAGCCGGTCGAGCGAGAGAACCTTATGAGCCAGATGCGCAGCGACAAGCTTCCCGTCGGACATGCGGCAGATCGTAAGCGCAAGGACGCCGCAGCAGCAAAGGAGAGGGCGAGGCTGGCCAAGCAAGCTGCAAAGGATGCCAAAAAGAAGGGCGCATCCGTCGTTGGTGTCGAGGGCCAGAGCTACGAGAATGGCATGTCCGACTTCGCAGCAGGATCCTCGCAGGGTTTCGGCCCTGGCCCAAGCCTTGAGGACATTGTCGGCGGGAGTGAACGATACAATCCCAGGAATGTCGACCAAGTTGTCGAGGAGTTTGGTGTCAAGGAGACAGATCTTGCCGCCATGCCTCAGGCCAAGCAGCCCAGTGCCCTGCAGACCGAGCTGCATCCGTTCCAGCTCCAGGGGCTACACTGGATGCTTGAAAAAGAGACGCCACAACTTCCAGCTCAAGGCACTAAGGACGTGGTACAGCTGTGGCAACGACATCCAACTGTGGCGAATGCCTACACCAACCTAGCCACGAACTTCTCTGTCAAGGATCCTGCACTCGCTTCGGGAGGCATACTTGCAGACGATATGGGTCTCGGCAAGACCATCCAAACCATTTCACTCATCATGGCCGATCGGGAGCTCGGTCGTAAGGCTCCTGATTCTTGTCAAGCGACCCTTATTCTCGCCCCTGTGTCCGTCATGAGCAATTGGAGTACTCAAATCGCGAAGCACATCAAGCCAGAGCACGCTCTACGTGTAATGTTCTGGCATGGAGCACGCAAGCAGCCAATCACGCCCAGTCAGATCGAGAACTATGATGTGGTCATTAGTACGTACGACTCGGTGTCATCAGAGTGGTATTCACAAAAGTCCACCAATCTGCCAAGGAAGTCAGGTGTCTACAGCGTCAAGTGGCGGCGAGTCATACTTGACGAAGGTCATAATATTCGCAATCCCAAGGCAAAGAAGACGATTGCAGTCTCTAACCTCATGGCCCAGTCAAGGTGGGCATTGACTGGCACACCTATCATCAACAACCTCAAGGATCTATACAGTCTTATCCGCTTCCTTCGCCTATCTGGAGGTCTCGATAGATTCGACATCTTCCACGGTGCAATCATGCGGCCTGTGCTTCAAGGTGATTTACAAGGGAATCGCGCTCTTCAGCTTCTGATGGCTGGGATCTGTTTACGCAGGAAGAAGGAAATGTCCTTCATTGATCTCCGACTTCCCGACCTATCAGAGTACGTACACAAGATCAAGCTTCATCCGCACGAACAGGAGAAGTATGACGCGCTCGAGGCGCAGGCCAAGGGCACTCTTGACATCTATCGTAAGAATATTGGTGGTCAGAAAGGCATGGACACTTACAGGCATCTATTGGAGGTACTTCTTCGGATGCGACAACTCTGTAATCACTGGCAGCTCGTCGGCGAAGAGCGTCTCGGCTCGATCATGAAACAGCTCGAGGCAGAAGGCATCGTCGATCTTACCGAGGAAAACAAGGCCGCCCTCCAGGCTATGCTCCAGCTTTTGATCGACTCTCAAGAAGACTGCCCAATCTGCTTGGATAACTTCAAAGACCCTGTCATCACCAAGTGTGCTCACAGCTTCTGTACACCATGCATCGAAAAGGTCATCGAAGGACAGAAGAAATGTCCCATGTGTCGTGCAGAATTAGAATCATTCAGCACCACAACGGTCAAGCCTGCACAGGAAAAGTCCGCAAAGGTGGAGCCGGCGCCCACCGAAGACGATCTCGCCGATAAAGCTTCTCTCGAGAAGAACACCTCCAGCAAAGTCGAGGCTCTCCTCGATATTCTGACCGCTACCGCCAAAGATCCCAGCAACAAGACCATCGTCTTCAGTCAGTGGACTTCCTTCCTCGATCTCCTCCAACCACAGCTCGTCTCCCGCGGTCTCAAATTCACCCGTATCGACGGCTCAATGACCGCCACGCAGCGCGATGCCGCTCTTGAAGCCATCGACAACGACGACTCCGTCACCATCATGCTCGCATCGCTGTCCGTCTGTAGCGTCGGCCTCAACCTCGTTGCCGCAAACCACGTCATCATGGCAGACAGCTGGTGGGCGCCCGCCATCGAAGACCAAGCCGTTGATCGCGTGCACCGTCTCGGTCAGAAGCGCGAGACAAAAGTGTTTAGACTAGTTGTCGAAGGGAGTGTGGAAGAGCGTGTGCTGGGTATTCAAGAGGAAAAGAGGCGCTTGATGGGCCTTGCGTTTGCGGAGAAGGAGGGCGGCAAGAGGAAGAAGAGGGCTGGTGCGGGTGTGCAGGATCTGATGAGATTGTTGGGACAGTCGACGCAGGGAAGTCAAGCACAAGGTTAAGTAAGGATTGTGGGTATTTTTAAAGGGTTTGTACGGCGTTGAAAAGGGTACGAATTGGAAGGGAAGTGGATTTACGGCGCAATGTGGTGGTTCAAACCTATGGTCTACAACGGCGTTGTTTGTTTCCTTGTCCTAGAGATTCCCGGCAAGCTCTCGTGAGCACATGTGTGGACGTATCGGTGCATTTTGGGTGTGTCTTTTCTGTAGGATAGTGTAAAATTAGCTCGAGATTGTAGCTATGAGCGGACTGTTCAAACCTACACGTTGCCTTGTCGCTGTGCAGTTGATGTGCATAGGAAGTAAATTTGGTCTTGGGTTATAGAAATCATGGGGGAGGCATGTGAATAGCTTGCTCAGAGGCAATGTGCGAGTCAATCAAGAACAGTTCCCATGACCTGTGAGTAAAAACCAACATTGCCAAAGAGCGAATCACGCATCAACGAAAGTCACTCATAAATGTCAATAAAACAGCCATATCAAACTTCAAGTAATACCCATGCATTCGCGCAGAAAAGAACAAAGTCGTTCCACCCAAATCTCAACTCTATCAACGCCATCCCTAATGGTCTTCGAGAAGATTGCCTGAGCAAGTGACCCAGAGAAAAGGAACAAAAAGATGATGCTGTACACCCACCCAGCTTGCAAGAGAAAAAAAGTGCCCCGTCGTTAACGTCATCAGACCTTGCAAAAACCCAACGTACGAAACCCTCCTCCGCTTGGTATCCCAGTCTAATTACGCATTGCAAGTAAGAGGTGTTCGCGCGTGATCCGACTCGGGAGGTGGAGTCGGCAACTGGCACCGATCAAAAATGGAAAGAAAGAGATTGTTGAACAATTGCGTCTGTGCGCTCTGATGTTCTGATAGTGTCCGTGGACGATCATGTGTTGTTGTGTGCGCCTGGTGGCTTGAATTAGTGATCAGTGACCTCGGTCGTCTATGACACTAATCCAGCAAGCGAAGGTTCCTCTCGGTCGATCATCATATTGTGGACGTCTCATTGCACTTCTCCCCTGCCCAAGAATACAATCACTAATACCGACCGCCGTTCTGACGATCGTGCTGTTCTGCGACCTCCCGTGCATAGAATTCCACCAGCATTGTTCCGTATGCTTCCATCTCTTCCAGCGGTACGGCGAGGCGGAAGTCGTTCAGGAGCAGGAATTGAAGTTCGAGGTGATTCAGTTCTACGAGCGGCAGTCCACCAACCTGTGTCACATTAGCAATTACTCTGTACGAGCTGCGGACTGTACGTACTTTGGCATATCTGGAGTTGGTATAGAACACGTCAGAAAAGAATTTGCTTGCACATGTCACACCAGCAATCACGAGACGATGGATGTTGAAGCTATCAACGACGAAGAAGTGCGATAAATTGTACGCTTCCGCGTCCAGATCTTGCTGAGGCGGAGACGGTGGTTGAGCGCCCTGCGTGGGAGCATCGGGCGGTTTGCCCAACGAACCAGATGGTGGTGGCGTTGCCGCTTGCACTGAAGTTGTGACAGGTGGGGCCACCGCTGTAGTAGGAGAGTCTGCAGGCGCTGTTGAATTTGCACGCTCGAGAGACTGTTGATTTGCCTGACGAAGACTCAACATTGGTCCCGAGTTGACCCTCTCAGTCATGCGATCAAAGTAGACGAGCAGGCTGAGGAAAACCTCGTATGTTGTGGGGCAGTACTTGTGAATCCGGCTCAAGTAGCTCAAGATTGATATGCTTGGGACGTTTTTGCCGTGAAATGCTAGGACACTTGTAGTCTGTTGGCTGAGTCCAGCAGTACCCTCCGGAGGGGGTATCTGGCGGTGCAGATGGTCGTGTTGCCGATCGTTAGTCGTGGTGATTTTGGTAAGTAAGCCAGCCACCATTTCAATGATGTCAGCCACTGGCATCTCGGAGATCTCGTACTGGGGCCCGATGTCTGCGGGGTCTCGTCGCTGCCGCCGCGACAATGATCTGGTTTGGGAGAAGGGACTTGCATCGTCGATGGCGAAGCTCTGGATGTGGGACAGGCTCTTGACCTTGATGCGGCGCGGCGATGCAGATGTTGAGTCTGCCGGCGACCGCAAGGAGTGCGCTGGTGAGGGCTGCGCTGCAGCTGGCGCCGGTCGTGGAGCTGTCCCTGATGGAGTGGGCTGCTGCGACTGTGGGCGGAACCTCGGGCTCGGAGGCACTTCTGGTGGAGCCTGAACGGCAGGGGCTTGCGGGGTGGGCTGCAGGGCGTCTGGCTGTTGCGCTCGCTGGGCTGGTGTTGAGCTCCGTGGCGGGGCCGCTGGGTCCGTCATGGCGACGTCTGCCGCGGGCGCAACCACGCGGGCGTGTGAATGCGAGCTTGCTGAAGGGGATGGCCGCACGGGCGTATGGTGCACGGCGGGCGACTCCTGCGACTGCCCAGTTCCTCCGCCAAACATGGTGCCGTGAAAGTGATTACCACCAACACCAAAGTCGCTTACTACTAGCGATCCCATGCCGCTTTAGCAACGTGTCGGCGTGTGCGAGGTGGCTGGCGAGAGTGAGGGTGACAGCGTGCCGGTGCGATGGTCGTGCTGTCCGCAGGGCTGGCTGGCAGAGTGCGCGGCGAGGGTGAGGTGAGTAGTGTTGGGGCAGTGTCGGAGCAGCTTCGCCGGCCGCAGAACCTCTTATCGCGGATGCAGATAGTCTCTAGCAGCGTTCGCGGGCGGGCATGTCCAGCTCTTCCCTGCCGTGGCCAAAGTGAATTGGACGGCGGCGCGTCTGCAAGTGGGGAGGGGGGAGGGGGTGAAAAGCACAGCGGTCGAGGCTGCAGGCGGTGTTGAGGTGACGAGGTGTTGTTAGAGAGCCGTGGGGAGCGAGCGCCCAGACCAGCTAGGGCGTCATACAGCAAATGGCGCTTGATCCGTGAACCCTTGGTCGCTGCCCAAATTTATCTCCTGACAGGACCCTGCGTGACTGACGACAGCGTGCGTTTCGTGGCCTTGATACTTGCTTGCGAGCCTCACTGTACATCGCGCTGCACCATACATCGCTTGTCGACACTGACACGTGATAACTCGGTTGGCCGAAAAGACAGAGTCGTGGAGGGATGGTCTAACAGGCTGTCGTGATTGGTTGCACATGCTGAGCCTCCCACTCGTTGGCTAAGTGCTCTAACTAAGAGGTGCTAGGTTGAAAACCAAGCCTCACGTTCTCGCAACTACAGGGCATCTAGTGCTTGTTCCATGTTCGCCCGTTGGCGGGCCGTCCATAGTCATAATCATGTCCACCATTCCTCCAATGCATCAAGCAGCTGTTATCAATCGCTTGCCTGCTCTTCGTGCCTCCCTCCCTTGGAGCTGTTCCCGCGACTATTGCCGACCAGGGCCCTGGTAGCCCTGATCTGGCAGGTAGAGGTGTCGCTGCGCGCCGTTTGCTGTGAGGACGACCATACGAATCACTCCTCCTGAGCTTCCGTCCCACTTGATCGCCTCTGCCAGCGCACCCTTCACGAAACTGATGCCCTCCGCCTCACTCATGTCCTCTTGCCAGTTCGCATCACAGTATCCGTAGATGTACGTCGATCCTGAGCCGCCGATTGCATATGATTGCTTGTGCAGGGATCCTCCGAGGGGAATCGAGTACACCTGGCCGCCGTGGCGGTGGTCCCATCCAGCAATGATCATGCCAGCACTGCAAGTGGTCAGTGTCGGCACCCTGGTCTACCCTGGACGCACTCACGATAATTGATCCTTGTTGGAGTAGCACAGCTCTTGAAAAATGGCAGCAGCCGTCTGTGTTGTCGGAGGCTCGTCATTTGTGATGCCATACATGCCTAAGTGGTAGTGCACGATATCGGCCACTGCTTGTGTGTCGGCCGCCGAGCCAGATCTGCAGCACCAGATTGTGTCGTGCACTTGTGTAAGCTTGTCGGTGACTCGGTTGGCAATGTAGGCGCCGGTCGTTGTTCTGCTGTCTGCGCCTAATATTACGCCGCCTTTGAAGTTGATTGCCATGATGGATGTGCCTAGGCTTGGAGAGCATGTCAGACTCCAGTGACAGTATGCTCGAATGTTGGCGGCACGTACTTGACTTCGCCCTTCTTGAGGTGGTCCATGTCGACATGGATGCCATCTGCAGAACAGTGAGCTTCAAGCTTTCAAAGTGTGGAGGCTGTCCCACCTTCTCCGATCATGCCAGTCGACATCATCTTAGTGTTTTGAACTTTTGGTCTACCGGAACAGAAGACAAGATATAGTATTGAAGGCTTTCAGGTCAACTGGTGGGCGAGATTGAAGCTGTGGTGAGTCGTCGTGTCGTCGAGCTGCAGGCAACGCGAGCTACGACGCCCGCGAGCTTAGGCTTGGCACTGCGCCTCTGGCTCAAACCGCTCACTGGAGCGAACGCCGCGGCTATCTCCAGTGGTAGCAGTAGCAGGCACCAGTTCACCTCAGTTGGTTCCGGAGGCGGCAGCAGCAGCAGCTCTTTCTCAATCGTACATACTATGGGCAGGTCGTTTACTTAATCCTCTTCGTTGTATCACCTAAAGCACGCCATAGCCCCTTCACCCTGTAAGCGTAGCAGTATGGCTTCCGCGCTCGATACCTTCATGTCCTACTTGCGCCTCCCCCTTTTGGCGTCTTCTGGTCTCGCAGCTGTCGTCAGCGGCCTGCTGTACTTCAAACAAAAGTGAGCTCAACCACAAGACTACATTGAACAAGCACTGATGTGTGAAGTGAAATCATCTACCCTCGAAACTTCCCTCCAGATGCGCGCACAAACGTTCCTCGACCATCGCAGTTCGGCATTACTGATTTCGAAGAGCTGTTCATACCCACACCCGATGGAGAAAGTCTTAGCGCTTTCCTGATACGAGCGAACAAACAGCATGCGCGCAACGTCACTATACTCATGTTCCATGGCAACGCAGGCAATATCGGTTACAGATTACCAATTGCAAGAGTGCTCGAGAATGAACTGAGGTGCAATGTCTTGATGCTGCAATATCGCGGCTATGGTCTTTCCTCCGGAAACCCCAATGAGAAAGGCCTCATGATCGATGCGCAGACAGGACTTGACTATCTTCGCCAAAGACACGACTTGCGCAACACCAGGATCGTGATATACGGGCAAAGTATCGGAGGCGCTGTGTCGGTTGGGCTGGCAGCTCGAAATCAGAAGCAGGGCGACATTGCTGGCATCGTGCTCGAAAACACATTCACTTCGCTGAAGAAGCTCATCCCCACGTAAGATACTCGTAACCGATCGAAAACCTCGTGCTGACTTTCACGTAGCGCTTTCCCACCCGCAAAATACCTCGCTCCACTGTGCCACCAGATCTGGCCTACCGAGGCCACATTACCGCAAATCGCCGACTTGCCAATCCTTTTCCTCAGTGGACGCAAAGACGAAATCATACCACCATCCCACATGAACAAGCTGTTCCAAGTCTGCAAGGCACCGAAGGTCTGGAGAGAGCTTCCGAACGGAACTCATAATGATACTGTTGCAGAGCCACACTACTTTCAGTACATCGACGACTTCCTGCGAGAATATGTTGAGAAGTGAGCCAGTGCTTCGAATGCCCGAGAGTAGATGTCTATAGCCGAAGACGGACAAGAGGACGCTATGTCGATCGCGTGGAGACTTCATTGATACCAGCGACAATCGTGCGCTCAGCAGAGCGACAAGCAGACCACTTCGGCGTTCCCGATGCTCGTCGAGGCGTTAAGCGAGTCACAGCCCACGAGCTCCATCATGAAAGAGAGTTGTGACAGAGTGGGCTGTTGGGCCAAGACATGGTATTCCAAGTGGCGACAATGGCTCGGGTACCTCGACATGGCAAGGACTTGCGACTAAGAAAAGATTTGATCGCGATCGAATGCATATTGTAGAGATTGACCTGCGCAAGGGTTGTGTTCGGCAGTATAAGATATAATCATAAAGCCCTATCAGCTAGCAGCGGATGCGTCACTTTTGACTGTGTGTATGCGGACTGTGTGTTCAGAATGACGGCATGCTGCTATACTTGGCCGACTAGGGCGAATATTCCAACACGTTCGGTCGCTGAGATGCAAAAATATGGGTGATCGCCAGGGGAGTGACGGTATGCATATCGCCTCGAACAATCTGAGTTGTCGTGGGCCGCTGCGAGTTGTGGATGCGATGGTGATCATCGGCACAGCCACAGCCACCTCGGTATCGCTTTCGTGCCATCCCGGTGCGGCTCTACGCGAGCGGAGCAAAGAGCCTCAGCATAACTGCCGGTTCGCACAATCCACAATTTTGATGACGATGATCCTCGAATTGACACCTCCGCCGCCGTTCGAAAGTCGCTGTCGGGCATAGTCATCGGATAGTGGGAGTCGGCGGGCACTAGCACCCTTGACGCTTAGGCTGTGGATAACGCCACTCTGCTTACGCAGCCAACGTCAGAGCTTCACTTTTCCCCATGTCGTTACAACCGGCATTTGCCATTGTCGCATCATCGATATCATGGGAAACACACATGCAATTCGCTCCCTGCATCTGTTCGCACGACATGTGGGGAAGAGGACCTCACACGACTGGATCGTGCTGATGGTACACTTTTCCCACTAAGCTGAGCATTCTTGGACCGTTTCCCCTTTCGCGGGACCGAAACCTGGTCCATAAGTCTGGCGTTCTCGGTACCATGGCAGATCTTCACCTGGTGGAACGTACTGCGGCTGTGCTGGACGCTATGTCGATCTTTTGCGCCAGGTTCCTCGTTGTCTCCGAGCTGTGGCAAATGCCCTCTTCCTACTTTGATTGGGCAGTTCGTAACCAGCTCCCCTTGAAAGGCTAACGGTGCGAGCAGTCGTGTTCAGAATTGCCCAGACGCTACCACGTAGTAGTGGATTTTTGTCAGATGTCTAACCTGCATCCTGGTCCACCGTCTGCATGCACGAACAGGCTATCTTTGACGGGCCACCAGAGGCTGTCGCGCCAGTCGTGGCGTTCGACCGACAGGCTGGTTCTTACGCCCCAACTATGCAGTCCTTCTCGCATTCTGTCGGCCCTCCCCAGCGCCATCCCGCCGCAGGGCTACAGGATGAGACTCTTCGGCGTTGCTTCATGCCGAACCCCTTGTCAATCAGTTGTTTCTGCGACCATGTCGCGCTGAACATCTGCGGAGCTTGAAGCGGCCACGCGGCGGCCACGGCTCTTTCCTTAGTCCTTAGGCGACTTGAGGTCCCTCTGAGCCGCCGACCTCGTGCGTGTCCCCTGTAGGCCTTAAATCGTGGCCGCGGCGCCCACTGGTTTACCGCTCAGATTGGCGTGTAGCCTCAGTCGGATGGATAGTAGTTTTTTTCCGGATTGCTTCATGATTCCGTACTAATCCTGAAAGGAACAGGCGTTCCGTAGCAAGGAGGTTGCACCCTGCCCTTGTGTCATGGATCGTGGTTCAGAGGATTTACTAGCTCGAGGACAAGTAAGATGGGGCTCTCGGGCTTGAACGTACAGCCAAAAACTACGAACACTACCATTCAAGCCACTGTGACGGTAGGTAGCTTGAGAATGGCCCTAGCAGACAATTGCTGGGGTAGAAAGGGTCCGCTTAGCTTCCACAATCCGTCAAGGATCAGCGCCATCGGCCCATGGCAATCTAGAAGTAGGTATCACTCGCCACACTCGACCATTTGTAACTTCCACAACGCCTGTTTCCGTCCCTGTCTCTGGCTCGAGGCATCCAATCATCTTCGCTTCGAACACTTCTGGTGATCATTTCGCCTCCGAACTGTCGGTTAGGACCCTGCTCGCTCCACAGCCATTCTGACAGCCACAGGGCCTTCCGTCCCGGGCCCAATCAGAAGTCGACCTTCGTCTGAACCCAGAGGCAATTGAGGCAGAGGCTTGCAGAATCCTCGTGCGGCATTCCCGCACTCGCTGGCCAGCCAGTGAACCCACCGTGGAAACAATCCCCTACCAGGCCACTCGTCATCGGCAAAGCACGTACTTTACCTCATTGCGGTCCCTGCCGCCGTTACGCTGTCAATCCTCATAAGGCTTGAAAAGTTCGCTTCTATTCTGTGAGTGGCCGCGCACTTCAGACCATTATCTGCCTACCGCCTTAAGCGAGCTCGTCTTGCATATGGGACCTCGATTGGAGCCGTTAATCTTCCCTCGAACGGTCTGACCTACTACCAAGCTTCTTTTTTTACACGCGACCCTCTCACTGCCTCCTTCTCTCATTGGCATACCCGGAATATCATCTTCTCCTGGTGGCATTACACTTTCGGTACTCATCTCATCCGGGTCGCCACTCTTTAATAGGATTATTTCGATATAGTATTAGGTACGTGTGGTCTCTGGTGCTACGGTTGATGGCATTGTTGGGCTCTATACACACTCGTTTTGCAGCATTCGTTTAGACACGTGGAACATGGACTAATGGCTTTCGTTTGGGTCCAACAGTGGGTTGCGCTACCAGTTATCTACGAAGGACCAATGGGCGACGCACCTCCCTCCTCTCGGGCACAGGCTCTGGACAGCGCAGCAACCGGTTTTGCGCGTGACGGCAACCAGAGTCAATCCACGCCAGGCTCAACGCCCTACAAGGCCGCAGACAACAACACTCCGTTCTACTCTCAGTTGAGCTCCATACCGCAGAGTCAACTCCGACCCGACTTTCGCTCTGTGCACCCGTCCGCACAGTATGCGCCTCAGGAGCATGGCGCATCGCCACTGAACATGGGCTCAATGATGGGCGCACTGCCAGAATATGGCTCTGTCGACGATGGGTCAGTCAGCAATCAAGGCCAGCAGTCCATATCGCGCTCGCTCTCTGGCGCGTCAACATCCGCTGTCGCGTACCAACTCGGACAGAGTCTACAGATGCCTACGCAAGCATCCGGCAGTTTCTCTAGTCAGGCTTCATATGGGTCTGCATTTGCACCAGGTCAATATCAACAACCTTTCATGACCCCCCACGGCCCTCAGCACGGCGCCTACCCTTCTTTTACGCCGAACCAGTCGCGCATGCCTGGTGGAACTTCGATGCAAACGCCATACCAGAATTATCCACAGGTGTCGCCGTACATGTACTACCCAGCGCCTTACGCAAACCACGGACAATACTCTCCTGGGTATGTGGCCCAAAATGCACAAGGCCTGGCGGGCTTTGAGAGGAGAGGAAGCATGACAAGTCAACAAATTGGCCTTCAAGGCCAACAAATGAACCTGCAGCCCCATGAAGGCCCCTTCACCAGTGGTCGACTCCCACCCGGGACACTGCAGAGCGACCAGACTGCCATCCCATCCGCCTTCGGTGCGCCCCTGTTACAAGCTCAGGGTACGTTCTTTCTGAACTTTGACGATTCTGAACAGTGGTTTACAGTTTCCTAACTTTCTATACACAGGAATGCCTCGTGCGGGACCAGTGAGCTCAATACCTCGTGGACCACCTCGAAAACCGAAGCAATCCGGGCACGCCCTATGGGTCGGAAATCTGCCCCCTGGGACAACAGTTGTGGCACTCAAGGACCATTTCTCACGCGAGGCTACTAAGGACATCGAGAGTCTATTCCTAATTTCTAAGAGCAATTGCGCCTTTGTCAATTACCGATCGGAGGCGTCTTGTACGGCAGCAATGCATCGTTTCCATGACTCGCGCTTCAACGGTGTCAGGCTCGTTTGTCGTCTGCGCCGCAGCTCAGCGCCAGCCTCTGGGATTCCAACAGGGCCTTCGGCTATGGTCGGCAGCCATCAAGTCAACACTTCTCCACCAAAGACGCCGAAGCTCGACACTGAAACAGTAGGCCAAGATCAAGAAGGCGAAGCTGAAATCCCGACCCCGCAGCGTGCCGATGTAGCACCGGAGGATTCAGATGCTTCTAACAAATACTTTATTGTAAAGAGCTTGACTCTTCAGGATCTCGAGCTTAGTGTACGGAATGGCATCTGGGCCACCCAGTCTCACAATGAGGACGTGCTAAACAAGGCATTCCGAGTAGGTACCATGAAAAATCATATTGGCATAGAGTCATGCTAACCTAGACAGTCTGCTGAGAACGTTTTCCTCATTTTCTCTGCAAATAAATCTGGCGAGTACTTTGGGTATGCTCGCATGGTTTCACCGATCCTTGAGGAAGACACTCGACTCATAGGCTCGGCACCCAAACCCGAGAACATCCTGGATGCGCCAGATGTACCAAAGTCGATCGCTACGCCAGCAACGGAATGGGCCCCCCGAGGCAAAATCATTGACGATTCGGCGCGCGGCACTATATTTTGGGAGGCTGAGCTATCCGAGGATGAAAATGAGGAACAGAGCCCCGAAAAGGATGACGCTCAAGTCGAAGGGGACGCCTCAGCGGTCGCCCAGAGCTGGGGCAAGCCATTCAAGATCGAGTGGATGTCTACAAACCGCTTACCATTTTACCGCACGCGCGGGCTTCGCAACCCTTGGAACGCCAACAGGGAGGTCAAGATTGCGAGGGATGGCACTGAGCTCGAGCCCAGCGTTGGAGAACGTCTAATCCAGATGTTTCACCGTCTAGGTCCATCGAACGCTGGAGTGCCGATGATGCCGCCGCACCCCCAGCTCGGCGGACCTGGCATGCCCCAAATGCGTCCGTACTAAGACTTTGAGTCCTTCCAACGTTTCTGGGCCGGCATTTTTGCATAGCATATGGTGTAGGACACCGGTTCACAGTTTTCGGTTCACCATTTCGGATATTGGCACGCCTTTTAATGGACGATCATGGCAGGTCCATATATTCAACTAGTCGAGACGATGTACAATGAGGAAACGATTCTATCTACTGACAGACGAGATGCGGATCTGAACAAAACGCTTGCATGCATCGCGTGGGAGAGCTGTTTCATCGCCCCTCCTTGTTGTCCAGTCCAGCATTTACAGTCCTTTCCTCTAAATTCGCCCTTAATGTAACATAGTTCTTGCGTCAACCTGCAGTCTTATGCTGTGTATCATAGTAACCTTACAGTTTCAACCATTACTGCGCATCCGCTTCGCTTTGGTACTCATCGATGTCGATCGGTATGCCTCTATCTTCACGATTACACGACATCTCCAGCCCGGAACTGAAGCGATCTGGCTTCATCGTTGGGTTCCGGCTGCCCACCCCGAGCCCAAATGCCGGGCGGGCCACCCAGAACCAATCACAGCTAGCGCTCCCAAACATGCAGAAGCAGGGCAACCTCAGTAACTTATCAGGCCACTGTGGCCAGAATGCCCTAACTACGTTGCGGAGCAATGGACATGTTGAAATTGCATGTGGGTAACCGGACATGTACGCGGCACGGTGGCGGCACATCGTCGGTGCTAACAGGGTTGCTAGTGAGAAAGCAAAGTCCACACAGACCAGCCACTGACGGTGGTCTTCCTAGCCTTCCACGTGCAAATACGACATCGACAAAGAGTCCAAAGTTACCCAAGTGTAATGCTCTCTCATGTCACAGTGGGCAGCCTTGCGCGGAGCGACACCCACCAATTAGAAACCCCGAGTATGTCACTTTGACGGAGACCGATCACTGCCTATTTCGAAATTACGAATTGTGGTCGAACATTCACCGGGTCCCACGAAAAGTAAACGCCCCAAGCGCCTCAATCTCACCCGCAGCATTCCAAGATGGCCTCCATCATCCCTCTCACGCGATCATCGCGATCTCCACAACCCTTGATCAGATCACTGTCATCGTGCATAGCATTCCGTGCGACCTGCCGTCGACTGTGGTCGGGACCTGGCCTGGCCAACAGCATCTAGACCGCAGACTACCATTTGTGGCGCGACCCCCAAGAAATTGCATGCCAGTACAATCATGGAATTTTGTGGAGTTCCCCATGAGGGACTGTGCGTGTGGCTGTGCAGAAAAAGCAGTGCCGCCGGCACTTTCCACTTTGCTTCTTGCTTGAAACTTAAATAGACCACGGCGTCACTAGGTTCCGCGGAGTGTTAAGTGGGTTTTTCGTTTGTGGCTGCAGGAGATCCGAGTCATGACTTATCGTTTCTTGCTGGTGGCTAGAACGAATACGTAGCGGAAGTCAGCTTCGGAAAAGGGGTCTGCAGCAAGTCGCATGGTCCGATGAAGAGCAAGGTCCGGATTAACGAATAGCAGTGCTGAAGTCGGACGTTGTGCCTCGGAGACAAGGATTCAGGAGCCGGTGCTAGGACTTGATGATATGCAGCTTAATTGCAAGCTGCAGACACGTACTTTTGTCAAATCTCAGAGCGGATTTCTTCAGAGCCAATTGCCAACTTCTCCTGCGCCGTGGCATATGTGGGCCGGGGTGCTGTCCTTGGAAATCTACTCGCCGTCTGGATGTTGCACGACTTCAGCCGCTGCGGCCCCGGCCGTGCTTGGTGTGGAACAAGCTTTGAAGTAGGTTGGTGGCTCTATTGAACACGCCATCCTCAGGGCCCAGATTTGGAAATTTGAGCGAACGGTAATGACAAGGAGCTTACAAGAGCGCCAAGCATGGACCGATGTCGGGATACGTATATTGCCTCGCACACCGCTCTGCTCTTGAAAGCTGAACAGGTCTCGTGCCCCTCTCCACTCCTAAGATACAGTCTCTTTTACTACGTGTTAGCTTCGTATGCAAGTCGCCTTCGCATGATGCGTATGTGTAGCGTAGCCATGCCATGAGCGCTTAGTGACCAATCTTCGATCTTGTTGGCGATGGAACATGGTGATAAGGTTACAGGTTTGCGGAACTCCCAAAAATTTCGTACTAATATGGTGATAGAATTGACAAAGCTATTTTTCTTTCTTACATCTATTTCTGCAAGCATTGAGCTTTCTGCTGCAATGGCCTCGTCGAGTGGAAGTGTCACATTTGTGCGTTTTGGTATCAAACATGTCCGCCTTGACATCACTCACGAGGCAAGTCAGAGAATGGACTCACTGGGCCATTGGCCCCAGACTATGCATATCGCATTGTCACCGACTTTCAAGGTTTCTATCCCAGCTCTTGTTTGCCACGTAAAGTCAATAATCACACTCAACATCCCTGTCTCTTTATCACACTGAGGTCAGCAATCTCTCTCAATTTTACAGCCTATGCTACTGGGATCTCGCAGGGACCTATCGGGGAAGGCCCTAGCCTGCTTTTGCCCCGCGGTGTCAGCAGCTGAAGGGCTGTGGCAAGATTGACGAGATTTGTGGGCGACTTGAGTTTCGACAACTTCACGTGAGGGTACACGGGCGTGCATGAGGACAGCATGCGTGTGGCATGCGAAGCGCTCACCAAAAGATCTGCAATCTGCAGCAGCGAGGGAGGCTGCGAGCTGCAGATTACTTATATGTTGGAGTACGAGATGTGTTAGCTACTTCCGCTGCTTCCCTCAGTTGGCCTCTCCTGCAACCACACCTGCCAGCAACAGTCTCAAAGGACCTTCACCTGTCACTTTCTCTTGATGGCGCGCACTATGAATACACAGCTGACTTCGAGTTTGCTGTTCAGCATTGGCTTTTTCGAGCAGCCGCGGTGACGCGGCATATTCGCCACAAGAGCCACAGGCTACAATTAGTCGCGAGCTGAAAAATGGCGAAAAACCTACATATTGAAAGTCGACTATGTAAGCGATCTCTATTACATGTTCTGAAACGCAATCGTGTGTTCCCAGGTACCAAGAACGGAGGTAGTGAATGGCACCTGATACAGGTAAATCATGAGCATGATGAGTCAGGTCGTGAGCTCAAGGTACTTAAGAGAACATCAGAGAAATTTTGTTTCTACAGACTCTCTACGAAGAACATGGCAATCTCACTGAAGTTTGTACGTGATGGCGAAAGAGGAGGCATTTCTTACCCCTGCTCCAGCCAGGGGTAACCAGCCTCGTTTCGGTTGGCCTCGCACGCACCCCAACGCGATTCAACGTTATCGTCCCGTCACACACGGGCGCTAGACCCTTAATATATTTTCCAACACCTTAATTCGTTTTCACGCGTCCGTTTCTTCCCTTTTCGTCCCACTCGTCCAACTGTGTCATTTTTAGCGATGCATTCTTCCCCATCGACCCTTTCTTTCTCATCAATCTTCCAATACACGTTCTTTGCAGTGGTTGTTTATGTTTTAGCGGGTGCGCCGTTGTCCAGCATTATTAGCGACTCGTATTCGGGAAGAAGTGGGACAGACGTTAGTGCGCAGAGCGTGGCACAGGAGAAGATTGACAGCTTGGTGATACCGGACGCGGAGTTGACGTGTGGAGAACATGCGTACAAGGGTGTGCACGTCTTGTCGCGGCAGCCCCTAGTTGTATACATTGAAGGATTCTTAAGTGGAGAAGAAGCGAAGCACGTTGTGGGAGTGAGGTAAGGGGACGCCATGGTAAAGTATGATCAGCGCTGATATGCTGTAGTGAGCCGCATTTCACTCCTTCGACAGTATGGAATGCCGGACAAGAGACTCTTAACACCAAGGTTCGACACTCGGAGAAAGCTCAACTTCCGAGAGATCAGACAGTGAAGTGTATTGAAGATCGCGCACGGCAGTTTCAAGGCTGGCGACCGTATGTCTTCATTGAGAAGCTATGGGCGCAGAGATACGGAACCGGAGGCCACTACACCTATCATTACGACTGGAGCACTGCAACGCGTACTAGTGGACGTATAAGCTCTTTTATGGTATACCTGGAGGCCAACTGCACAGGCGGAGGAACCCATTTTCCGCGACTCCAACATCCGTCTCCCGAGTCTGACAAGCATCAATGGTGCAGATTTATCGAGTGTGGGACCAATGCGGATGAAACCGTAGATCCTGAACTGAGGGATGGCATCACTTTCAAACCCATCGCTGGAAACGCGGTGTACTGGGAGAACATGCGCCCTGATGGAAGTGGATATCCTGAGAGCTGGCATGCGGGATTGCCTGTCAAGAGTGGTACCAAGATTGGCCTCAACATCTGGAGTTGGCTCCAAGTCGGATATGAGCCACATGGTGACAATATCATAGATCAGAAAGAGTGAAAGGCGGTTACTGAATGTGAGGTAGAAGGAGATAAGAAGCAACTTGAAACAACGTGGACTGTGTAGAAGGAAGACTCGATGCATGATGAAGAGTGTCATAATTCGCATGTTCGGAAAGATTAGAGCACAACCTGACATGCACAAGATATAGCAGTCACGAAGGCCGAAGTCGTTGCATGGAGGTCCAGGGCACAATTAGCACAAGAGAGCATTGCGGAATGAAGGAGCGATACCTGAGCGAAGTATCGCTTGTGCATGGGAGAAGCAGTTCCTGAGTCTCTAGATACCAATGATGAAGAACATTCCACCACTTCATCTCGACTCATCGTTCTAAACTCCAAGCTTCGCAGCGAGATCCGCATCAACCACGAACAGCAGCTTCCCCTTGACAGCACTTCCGTCGACGAGCAACTGATGGCCTTCTACGCCTTTGCTCAACAACAACAGCTTTGCAATGACGGGATCAAGCTCGCCGGTCCTGACCTTTTCAACAATAGCACGGAAATCATCCACCTCGGGCTTATTGTGCAGCTCTTGCCTCAAACTGAAGAAGCTGGTACGCGGCTGCTGCAGGCGCCTCCCCAGAGTGGCTTGAGCGCCATCAAGCATCATACTTCCATCGCTAGCGATCTCGCCCATGAGGCCGAACACAACAAGACGTCCGGTGTCTGGTTTCGTTGCGGCGAGGAAGTTCTTAACGCTGTCCTCACTACACACCCCATCGTATGCGACGTCCACGCCAGCGTCGTCAGTGAGTTTGCGGACCTGTTCGACAAGATCGGAAGCATTGCGATCAATGGGCTCGACGCCTAGGGAGCGGATGTAGTCGAATTTGGAGGGCGAGCAAGTCCCAAGCATTTTAAGATCCATCTTGAACGCAGTCACGAGTTGTGCGACTGCTGTGCCCACGCCGCCGCTCGCGGATCCAATCAGGATGCTTGAACCAGGAGGTAAGTCGAAGCCACTGCGCTTGAGCATGCCCCAAGCTATCATGTAGTTGACCGGCAGAGCCGCAATTTTGACGAGATCGTCCGTTTGTTTAATCGGGAGAAGCACTTTGTACGGAAGAACAACGTGCGTTGCGTGTCCACCGTAGCAACACATTGAGACGACTCGATCACCGACCGCCAACTTGCTCTCTTTTGGGACCGAATCGCCCAGGGCCAGCACCTCGCCAACAATCTCATAGCCGGTGGAGAAGCCTGGTTTGGAAGCTCGAGGGTCGGGAAAGCCACCCACTCGCTGGATGTCTAGTTACAACGGACTAGGGTCAGTATGCTCTCTCGTGTGCGAACGAATATCATCTTACTGTCTACACCACCTAGGCCGGCAATAATGATGCGTACAAGGACTTTATCCCCAGAGACTTCGGATGTTGGGTCCCTTGAATGCCATTTGAGTACATCAGGCTTGCCAAATTCCGTGACTACCCAGCGACCCGGGCTATCAGGCGTGGGGCTTGTGTTCTTGGTAGCGAGGTTGAGAGACATGATGGTGTATAGATGCAATTGACTTCAAGTTGCATGGGCGTTGGGCGGCGGTGGTTGCGTGCTCATAAGCCTAAGGTTCGAGTACTCGATCCTTTATACCCTCTTACTTTCGTACGATGTCTTACTGTATGCACATTTGCTACCACATTGGGTTGTTACCTCAATTGCCCCATGCTGTTGATTGGCTGTCCTTGTACAACTTTGCTGATCCGTTCCGTCATTAGTGCCGTCGATGTCAGAAAATGGTACGGTGCCAGGGGAGTATTACATAAGAATGTGCACTTTGAAGACAGGCTGTAGTTATCAATCAGCAGCTTTCGATGCTAGGACTCCGCTGAGGCTCGCTCAAGTGTGCACATTCTTTGCGAAGCCTTAGCCAATTTCTGCACTGTATTAATCAGTTAGATTGGGTCAAGAGGAGCCCGTGCAAAAATAAAAAAGGCCCCGCAACAAGACCTGGCGTCAGATGTTGCAAAAGGCAATTGCTGACCACGAAGGACGCTTCGACGTCATTAGGCTAGCTTATGGGTCCGTGCATGCGTCTACTTCGACGTTCCCACTCTCATCTGACGTTCGACGAGCACACTGGCACTGCGGAACTTCATACATCACATCTGCTATCGTCGAGGCGAGCTCGAACAACCAGGATAAAGTGACCGGCGCAACGCTCTATCACGATGGCTCCACAAACTTCCGTCTCGAATGTACCCCTCTTCTACCGCATCTTCTTCACATGGCTTGATCCTATCATCTGTGTATGGGGTGCATACATGGACTTTTTCGATCCAAGACTCGTTCTCTCATCACATATTCCTTCCCCGACACCAGACATCGGACACGCCATGATTCTGAAACAGCGAGGCGGCGGTATGCTCAACTTCGGCTTCATCTCTGCTGTCCTGCTTCGGTACACGACCGACCTTCAGGTTTGGCGGATTGTTCAGATTTCAGACTTTATTGTGGACCTTGCATACTTCTGGGCAGTTTATGAAGTGCTTGGTGCTCAGGGACGACTGGATGTGAGCACTTGGAGGGCAGAGGACTGGGGTGCTCTTGCGATCACTGGGACGGCTGGGGTTGTAAGGTTGGCATTTTTGGCGGGTCTTGGATTCAAGAAGGGTACGAAGAATGCATCGAAGAAACGGTAGTGGTGTGGCTAGAAGATCTCAGGAGCTAGGGTTGTATTGATATGCGTGGAGGTAGACGGTTTCTTCTCCCACCTCTACGTCTCCAGGTAGTGGAAAATCGAGCTTCGCTACCTCCTGGAATCCAGCTTCAGCCATAAGGTCAAAGAACACTTCTTCACTCGAGTGTCGCATCTTCATTGCAATGGCCACTTGAACTTGGGGAGAGATTTTGGCCAGCCGCTGGAGTGTGTTCACCAGTGCTGGGCTGCAGTGTATGAGTATGGAATAGCTGGTGGAGTGGTAGTGATCCATACCTGCTGTCTGAATTGTATGTGCAGTCCGCGGCAACGACCAGATCCAAAGGCGAGGACTTTGTTTTGATAGTCGAAGGTAATTCCTCGTCCCAATTCAGTTCCTGGAACGTGACATTCGCTCCTTTTGCAAGCCGACTTTCCCTGATGTTCCGCTCTACTATCTCCCGAGCTTCTGCGAGGTCCGTGAGAAGTACCTTCGCTCCTGGAACGATCGCAGCAAGAGAGATACCCACCATGCCACAGCCTGTGCCAAGTTCGAGCACTTGAAGGCTGCTAGGCTCGGATGATGATATCTTCGTTTTCTCCAACGGGCTCTTCAAGTCTAGGAGTCGATCGATGTGACACGACAGTGTGATGCCCGCATCCCTGAGCCTATTCAGCAGATTGCAAGCAGAATTGACAATCAAATTTACCACAGATGTCGCGCAATGCTTTCTCCAGTCTCCTCGAAGATGTTGATCATTCGATTGTCTTGGATGCAGAATCGCCTTTCCACGAGCTTCTCTACGTCTTGAAAGCTGGGCAATGGGCTGAACTCGCAGCTCCATGCAGACACTATGCCACATGACCCTGCGTCGCATATTACATCGAATGTATCATGTTTACTCTTCGGCTCTATCCCTACTTTGACTCGCAAATTGGGAGATGTGCGACTTTTGATCAAGGGAAATGTTAGAGCAAGGCTTCGCATGCCTGCACTCCACTGCACCGTTCTCCATACCAAGACTTCCTCCCTTGGATCCGAGGACAGAAGCTCAGCAGACAGCTGGACATCACTTGGGAGAAATGAGTCTCCAAGATCAGATGTGACTGTGATCAAACATGATATCTGGCTTCGGGAAGTGCCCTTCTCATTGACGACTCGAGGCGTCTTGAGAAAACGAATATAGCGCATTGGTGCATGGGGATGTTGTTCAGAGCTAGAGGCGTCGAGCTTGTGGGCGCTTCGACAAGGAAAAGGCCCGTTCTCGGCATCCGGCAAGGGTGAAGGAAGCCAGGGCTGGGAATGTGGGGGCTGGTCAACCACGGAACCGTCCATCAGCAAGCCTCCGAGCCGCATGTCATCACTCAACCACTTCAGCGTGCAGCTTCCACGCCCCGCCCGAACGCAACACATGCGCGATTTTTTCACGCTTTTGATTCCAATGCACCGTCGCGACGAAGAGCCAGAGAGTTGCGCTGAGTAAAATACCTTCGCAGCCTCGTCGGCGCCAACTCAGTGCAACGTCGACACAATGTATAGACGCAGCGATCCTCGCTGGAATCGCACGCTGCAGCACCTGACATCGAATATCGAGCACGCCAATGAGTCGGCGCAAGAGAACATATATGGCTTCACACAAGGCTACATCAACCCGTGCTTATCGTCCATCACACAATGTCTGAATGCTTGCACGGCGCCTTGCTTTCCAGCGCATAACGACCGCCGGCGTCATCACACCTCCAGAGGGAGAGCCGAGCAAAGTTTTGATTTCTACGACGATTGGGAAGAGGACGAGAACGATGGCCTGCTTGGTTGGGGTAGCGACAATCTGGACAGATTTTTGGGCGGCGCAAGCACATATGGGACCACGAGCCAGCCTAGCCGGCAGCGCGCCATGAGCTATGGTCAGCGGAATCGAGACACGCGATACAACACAGCACGGCGGAAAAGTACTGCACAGGCGCGAGATCTTGAAGGGCAGGACCCGACCATCATACCCAGCTCCAACTATTTTGGCTTCCTAGGGCGGCTTCCCTTCAAGATTGGAGGCAAGGGATTGCGCTACAAGCCCAGTGCAGCAGATCTGACAGAACACCCTGGCGCATCACGGCGCACGGCGGAAGAAAACCAGCCGCTGATCGAGGACAGCGACGAAGATGCGGTGGAGCGAAGCGAGCGCAAAGGTCACCGAAGGCAGCGCAGCGATACACACACATCAGGTCATACCACCGATTCTTTAAGCTCTCGAGGCGATATCTTTCCCAGCGAAGATGAGCTCGACGACGCAGTTCCCATCGACGACGAATTCACCCTCGTCCTCGAGCGCCGCACGACAGGGCAATGGAACGACGAAAGCAGCAGCAATAAACACAGCTCAAGCAAGAGCAAGCGCCCGTCTGGCACCCGCGGCTCCACGCGCTCCGCCTCGTCACGAAGCACACGCAAGTCCGAGAACACTGGGAAGCGCTCCGACGAAGGCGTCCTGCAGCGCTCTGCATCAGAAACAATCGGTGAAGTAGACGTTCCTACGCTGTACGAACTCCAGAAAGAAGAGGAGCGCTTGCGCATTCAGGAAGAACAAGACATTCAGCGCAAGCGCCAGGAAGCACAGAACCTCGCCGTCCAACGCGGCCTCGTGCCAGATCAACAGGCACAGCTTAAAACGCCCTCGATCAAGTCCGCCCCGCGCTCGCCTTCGCCCAGGCAAATGACGACCGTGCAATCGACTGTCTCACCCCTCGTGCGATCACCTGCGAGCGAGCACCCGCCGTCTGAAGTCGTGGCGTTCCCAAGCTTTGTAGACGCGCAGACCATGCCGGATAGTAGCTCCTTCCACGTCGATGAGTCGGATTATTCGAGCGTGGCGCCGACACCGAATCGTGCACTGTCGCTGAAGGACGAGACGAGGGAAGTGCAGAGAGACGAGGAGTTTGTACCTGCTCGATTACCTAATTTCGGGGCCGGGAATTCGTGATGTACATTCTAGAATCAAGAGAGGACGTTATGATGTAATAATTATAATGTAGTAAATACACTCGCATATGTGTACATCTAAAGCAAGCGAGCAAGGCATAGCGCGTCAATGATATGAATTATACCCGTCTACAGTCCCATGTTCCCAAACGTGATTGGCTTCTTCGTCAAGCCTTGGTATATCTCGTCCAAGACTCCCCTCTTCCGCTTCTTGCCCTCCTCCGTCTCTCGCTTGTCCAGCTCCTCTTCCTCGTCTAATTCGGCATCCTCCTCTGTTCTAGGCTTCCAGGCAGCGATGCTTCCATCGGCATGAGCAGAATACATCTCGACGTCATGTGCCCGCCATGCCAGGGCCATGATTCTGTCCTTGGTGTTGCGCTGGCTTTTCACAGCTGCGTCGGGCAGCCGTTTCTGTTGTTCCTGCCGACGCAGGCGCCTCAAGAGTTTCCCATCGAACAGCTCGTACGCGAGGATCTCATGCTCATTCGGGTAGAACATGACATCTGCGCCAGGGTGGAAATTTTGTACGGGCGGGAGGACGGGGATGCAGGGTGCGAGGCCAGTATTCTTGACCATGGGCCCGAAGTTGGCGAGCGTGTTTGCCCCCGTGTCCGTATCCCAGACGCGAATGCGCTGGTCGTGGCCACATGTCACCAGGTGACGGCCATCTTCAGTCCACACGATGCCGTTCACAGGACCACGATGGGCTTGGCCGCGTGTCGCGTTGCGAGTGAAGGACGAGGCAGGGTTGCCTAGTATGCCTATTGAATCTTCGAGGTCAAGGACGCCCAGCTCGCCCACACTACGCCTGATATCCCAGAAGCGCACACTTCCGTCTGTCGCACCGCTGGCAAGAATGTGTTCGCGCACTGGGCTCCATGCCGTTGACAGGATTGCGCCCGTGTGTCCTGCGAGACTATGGGTGTTGGCTCCCGATCGAAGGTCTACGAGTCGCACGTTGGGGGCCTGTGCAGCGCATGCAACGAGGAGATGCGATGCGATGGGAGATAGGGCGATGTTGTATACGACCGAATCGAGGTCAAACGACGCTGACGGAGCTAGAGTCTCGCTGGAGTACACCTTCACAGTGTGGTCGTAGGACGATGTGAGGAAAGCGAGCGAATCGAACGGATAGAAACATAGTTGCGTGATGCCCAGCTTATGTTCTTCGGTCGTCTTGTTTACAGCGGACAGTGGAAGGTATGTCTCCCCCGCCTCCGTCGCGGTGGTTTGTGCTTCGAGGTCCCATATCGCGATCGAAGAGTCTGCGCCGCCAGATAGTAGATATCTCCCCTCAAACTTGTCGATCGTCAGCGCATTCACGCCAGATACATGCGCCGGGACGCGCTCGTGTGGATCGTCTTCTGTAGGCAGATGTTGGCTAAAGTTCAGGGCGGACGGCTGGATGGCGTAGATGAGGCGGGAAGCGGTCGCACGTTTGAAAACATCGTTGGAAATGAGGCCGTACGCGCGGTCGATCAGATGTTGGTGGTGCATATGCGACTACATGCTTCGACGTTGATGTGAGAGAGGAAGTGAGTCGAGGGCGAAGGCACCAGGTCGAGTATGACGTTGTTGCCTAGCGCTTACTTTGTACCCGAGCTCGTATTCATGCAGGAACGAGACATGCGAGACTACCATCAACGCGGCTGAGCACTTGTATCAAAATCAATCATTCACATGCAAACATGAACAACCAAAGAAAACGACAGAGGAACTTTACCTCCCGTCCCCCTTCAGAGCTGTCAAGCAGTGAAAATGAAAATGTCCAAACAAGACCATCGAAGCAGAGACGCGCGAATCTTTACGATGCTGTAGCAGGTATGACAATGCTGCCAGTCTGCAGTTGAAAGTCATTCTGATCCAAGATCAGGCATTGTCACACAAGCTGGAATCCTTGGCAATATCACGGATGCAAAGGCCTCGAAACAACCATTGCGCCCAGACGAAGTTCTCTTCAAGCAGAGCAACGCGCCTATCAGATATGAAGAGACGGACTACTACTTTGCCCACGAGAAGCTACCCGAGGAACAGCAACTACCAAACGGGGATCTGCTGAGCGCTATCCATGCTTACATTTCGAAACTCTACTCAAGAACTGCCACGCCCGAAACGGAAAAGACGTGGAAGTGCATGGACGAGACAGCGCTGATCGCTTTTGGCATCCTGCTGGAAGAAACTGCAAAAGAAGAACTGGGTGAAACTGGAGACTTGGCTTTCACGGAGGCGGCAGATGAGGAAGAAGAGTGGGCATTCGATGGCGAGGTCGGTGAAGATGATGAGGATGATTCCCCACAAGCAGGAAAAGGCAAGCAGAAGGACGACGTGGATCGTTCAGACCCTCAATCAATATCCAGTGACGGCTCCCGGTACACTACAGACGAGTCGGACTGAGCCGCCGGAAATGCATGTGCACGTGCGATGGTAAGATACGTACTGAGCAAGGACATGCAAGACGTTAATACTTGGCGGATTATGACGAGGGATGATGAACAAAAAGGCTGAGCCGTCGTAAGATGTCAGACGTATCTAACCACCTGCCAATGTTTGCCCCTTCGTATGCCACAAAAGGCGCTGCACCAATAGTAAACACACTCATCACGTTCCGTTGAAAGCGTGCGGGTTCCATGGCCACAAGAGATTCATTCTGCTGGACCAAATCGTGCCTTCCTCTTCGACGCCCGCTAGCTCGTATTTACAGCGATGGAAGGCACGCATAGAGGATCTCACCACCACGGCCTCCACTTGCAAATCCCTTCACCCATCCTCTCAGTCGTCGCACTATAAATTTCAACGCACTCCATACACGTCTCTGGAAGTCATGGTGAGCCTACTCAAGCTATTCTTTGACCACTCACTCACCATCCCAGGCTCCCAAAATCCAGCCCAACCCCCAAAAAGCCGCCACCATCCTCGCATGGTTCCACAAAACCGCACAAGCCCACAGCGTCAAAGACCTCGAGAAGACGCTCCCGCAAGTTGGTGCCATCAGCGGCATGCATGTCAAAGACTACCTCCAGGCACTCGCAGACGACAATAAGATCCGCGTTGAGAAGATTGGTAGTGGCAACTGGTACTGGAGTTTTCCGAGCGATGAGAAGAAGGCTAAGGATGCGGCGCTCGAGAAGGCGCAGGATGAGTTTGATAGAGTGAATGCGACGGTCATGGAGTTGCAGGCTAAGGTCGACGAGGCGGGAGCTGCAAGGGCGGATGATGAGGACGTATTCACTGAGACGGGTGCGTACCATGTATTGTGGAGCTGGAATTGTTACTGACAAAAGTAGGTGGCGACCGCAAGACGCTGATCGCAAAGCACACTGAGCTAGCCAAGGAGCTTGAGAAGCTTCGCACTGAGCTGGCCGCCTACAGCGAGCAGGATCCCGTCGAAGTCGAGAAGAAAGCCGCCGAGACGCAGAAGGCGCGCGACGAGGCTGAAAAGTTCACGGATCAGATCTACAGCATGGAGGGCTGGATCAAGACTCAGTGCGCAGGGGACAAAGAAGCTATCACG
Source organism: Paraphoma sp. B47-9 (assembly GCA_001748405.1). Lineage (NCBI taxonomy): Eukaryota > Fungi > Ascomycota > Dothideomycetes > Pleosporales > Phaeosphaeriaceae > Paraphoma > Paraphoma sp. B47-9. The sequence continues at coordinate 234,259 of BCLK01000052.1, forward strand.
AATGTGTTGAAGATGTTGTATGATGACGAATACGATGAGGAAGACGGCGGTCTACGGGAGCTATGAATGGGGTTTTCCTAGCATACAACAGGGTGCGATATCCCACGCGATTCGCGTAACAACTAGCAAACCATAGTGGCGACTCTAGCGTGTACATGAAATAAGTACCATTTGATCCGTCCTGGATCTCCGCGACGCCTTTTGTCCATACCCAAGAAATAACAAACTGAATTACTGCGGTGCTTTCTCCCATGACACGCCTTCCCTAAGCATCACTCGCCATATGCCTCATTCTACCGACTCTTCAATGTCGCCTTTATTGACTAATCATCAGCATCGTACTCGGCCTGGTTGCTGATGTTCTTGGGTCCATCCTTGCGAATAGGAATCTTAATGCCCTGCGATGCGAAACACTTGCTAAGCGGCGTGGATTCGATGACACCCGGAAACTTCTTGGCCGAGTAGACGGTGAAGGGCTCGGAGAAGGCGTGGCACAGGATTGGGCATTTGCCGGTGTTGATCTGGCCGTTTCCAGCGCTAATGTCGACGACGCTGAGCTTGAGGCGGAACGTGCCCTCTGTGCGCACCGAGAGGTCCTGGAGAATGAACCAGTAGCCCTTTTCGCCGTCGAGATCGTTGAGCTGGCAGGCGTTGACGGCATTCATGCCGATGAGATTCCTAGTGTGGTTCTGACTAGGAGCTAGCGAACTTGCAGAAATCGGCATTTGAGCAGGGACTTGTTGATAGTACTGCTGTGCGGGAGGGTTTCCGTAGCCGTAAGGTTGCGCTGGCGCGCCGTATTGAGGGGCGTACGGTAGTTGGGGTTGCATCCTATGGCCCATGTAGCCCATTGGCTGAGCCGGCATGTTGATTTGTGGCGGTGGGTAGGAACTGATATCGCTACTACTGATAGACACAGTTGCGGCAGTATTGCTTGATCGGACCAGGTTGACTGCGCTGCGGCCGTCTTCTGACCAGAGATCTACCATGAGGATGAATGAGGACCCATCGTGATCTTTGAGATCTCTGAGAACGTCTTCGGCGATGACCAGGCGAATGCACGGAGGTGGGGTGATTGGGCGTCGGTCCTTGTCTCCAAAGCCGCACATGCGGGCTCGAACAGGTTGCTGTTCGATTTGCAGCTTGTACTTGGAGGGCTGCTGCTGCTGCGGCGGCGGTGGCGGCGGCTGCGCCAGTTGCGGCCTGCCGTAGGGATCCATGGCGTCGTAAGATATGCTATCGCGATGCTGAAAACTGTTTAAGACCTGCATTTAACGTGTTTGTTGTGTCGCTTTGTGGATGTTCAGGGTGAGGGAAGCGCGTCCAGCAGAGGCCGAACTTCTCTGGGGAGGAACGGTGGGGGGTTGGTGCGTTATAGGGCCCAGATTACTGAAGGAAATGCAGCTAGATCAGCTAGCCAGGCTGTTGACCCCGTCCGCTACCATACATTAGAGAATTCGCGACGCGTGAATTATGGTTGCAAGATGTTAGTCTCCGAACTGGCTGTGTTCTTGCTGCAGGTCGCACGGCTGTCCGCAACCCCGCGCGCCGCCTTTTGCCACGATTCGTCCAATGATCCGGGAGCTAGGTGCGCGCGATCCGCCGGAACGGTCGCTAGCGGCTGGCGACCAGGACCCACAGCGCTTATCGGAAGGAGCAGCAGATGTGACTACGCTCGATGCATATTTTCGGAGTCGTCTTCATCCAGCCAGAGTAATGCCGATAGACTGCACAGGCTCGGACCGATTGCTGGATGCCGCTTTCGATACTTTTATCGCAGCCACCTCATTCCACTTCAATACGGTGCATGCATGCATTTAGGGAGCAAAGACGCGTCCGAAGCAGAACTTCATCCACATTACAGATCAACCTGAAGTCGTTCCAATTTTCAATAAGAGCGGAGGAGCTTTGATGTTTGTTTACGTTGATGTATTTCTAGTCTGCACATCAAATAGCAAATGTTTTGAACCGAATACAGCACGTTGGTCGTAGCTGTTGTTGTCTCTAAAAGCCAAGTGAAGAGCACTCAGGCAGTGCTGATGTCACCTATGGGCCGTAAAAGAGATGCTAGACTATTCCAGTCGGATCTTTTCACGCGGTCCGTTCCTTCTTACCATCCACTCCCAGGCAATCGTCGGTCCAGCACGTCTTAGCCGAAGTGGAACAGCATTTGCTTTTTGCCTTTGTTTCCCTTCTTCTTCCCTGTACCTTCGTCCTCCGCAGCTGGCGTTGTGGGGCCATTAGCCCCCGGGGCGGCTGCCCAAGGATTGCTAACAGGTGTATTCCGCCCGCTGTTGTCCCGTCGCAGCCCAAGACCCGTATAGCCGGGGCTGAAAATTGTACTAGTAGGCTTAGGCGCAGCAGGGAGCGCAGGAAACGCATCCGCTGCAGGAGCTTTCTTGTTCAGAGCTGTTGACGAGGCATTGCGAGATGGCAACGGTGAGGCGCGCGCGCTTGCCGTAGCCGAGGACGAAGCCCATGGCGTTTGTCCCGGCTTAGCACCAATGCGATTTGAAGACGCTGCTGGTAGCGCGGGAAAGGGATTTCCTGAAGAGGTAGATGACCAGCTCGCCTTCTGGTTTGCCGTAGATCGTGAGGACTGCACTGTCGAACTTTTGAGCTTGAGTACCCTTGAGCCGCCATGGGCCGTAGAACCGCCACTGAGGGCCATTCCAGTAGCAGAGCCTGGCAAAGAAGGATAGTCTTCGTTGATTGCCCTCCAATCATTCCAAGCCTTGAGTAACCCTTCACGTTTTGCTGGAATCTCGAAGATGTCGGCTAGTTCTTTGAGGAGCTTCCCAAGCTCAGCCGAGCTAGTATCGAACAGAGCGAAGAATGCTTCAATCAACTGCGTTGCCGACACCTTGGAACTACGATACGACGATATCGAATTCCGAAATTCTTGCAACTTTATTGCATCATTGCCGAGCATACTCGACGCTCGCTCAATAACGGCATTGTGGCGGAGTTGCCGTGCCTGGTCCTGAGGGGTTTGTGGCGCACTACTCGCTGGCTGAGAGCCCAAGCTCATTTGGCCAACTCCAGCTGTGATGTTGTTTGCTGCCGGAGGTCTCGAAGCCGTCACCGTGGTCGGCTGGGAGGCGCTTGGTGAGGGTCTGGCGGCAAAAGCTTCGCCAGGCGTAGGCGTTGTGAGTTGGCCACCAAACGCCCTCGCTGTAAGCGATTGTGAGTTCTGCGCTTCCATCTGTCGTTGATAAGCGAGCTCTGCCCTACTCAGAGTCTGTGCCGAAGAAGCAGGCAAGGGCTCAGCATTTGGATCGCGTCCTCGCCCGCGCCCTCTACCGCCATCTCGTCTTCGGTCGTCTCGCCTGCCGCTTGACTCTGGCTCATGTGGTGCTCGGAACTGAAAGCCGGACATGTCCACCCGTCGAGCATCCCGTAGAGCATCTTTAGATAGCCCGTTGGGGTGTGTCTCGATCTGATGTGCCTTAAGATCCATTTCCGAGTCGAAAACCACAAACTTCTTCTCCAAGCACTCGCGGTCCGGACAAAGGAAGTGATCTTTACGGAAATGAACTTCGAGCGAGTCATAGTTCACGTAGTATTGCTGTTTCCGGCTGCCATCGCGCCGGTCGCAGATGTGGCAGCGCTCGTGCTTATCACGACAGTGTGTATACAGTTCGTCGTCTCCATAGAAACGTTCACGGCAAAATCCGCACTCTGGATGTCCCTTGAACCCGCTCTGGTCTATTGCGCCAGGATTGTCGTCACCGAATTTTTGATGCTTCTTGAGCTCAGGAAACGTGAAGAGCTCGTGCTCGTGAGTGAAGACTTTCTTGTTTCGCGTGCAGAGATCACTTCTTACTATTAGTACTAGCATACAAAATGCACGCATGAAGTACTCACCACATAACCTTGTTGTGCACCGTCTTCACATGGCGGTGCAGGTCTGGCCAACCTAGAGCCGCAACGTCACAGTCGGCTTCCGGACAATTGTATTGCAGCAGCAACCTTGTATCCTCCAGAACCTGCGGGTTCTCAAAGTGTATGCCCAAGCTATCATTGGTTTCGAAGAAGTCGGCTGTCGTGAAGTCCTGGTAGCTCTTCTCTGCGTCGTCGGTGAGGATGACATGGTCAGATTCGGCTCTGCAGTGCGCACATGCTTTTGTCTTATAAAGTGCGCGCATGCGAATGGAGCAGATGTGACATGTCCGGTGGTTGCAGGGAGCGACAGCGGTATGCTGAACGGGCGAGGCGCAAATGAAGCAGACTTCGGCGTCAGGGTCGTCGGCGTCGTTCTGTGGCAGGACGACCTTTGTAACTGTCGTAGGTGCCTGACTATGATCTTGTGTCTGCTGCAAAGGCGCCTTGCCTTTCTCTGTGGCATGCCCCCCACGGTTGCCGGTGCCGTCTCTTTGCCCTCTCCCGCGCCCACGGAATGGCTGTGAGCCGCCTCTGCCTCGCCCTCGATGGCTGTTCTGCTCATGTCCCTCCTCCGCGCCTGATGGTCTTCCTCGGCCACGCTCTCGCCCTCCTCTGCCTCGCCGTTGCGGACTCGCAGGGATTTGCGGCTGTTGCTGACTCTCAGAAGCGGTGCCAAGCTCTCCTCCAGCATTGGAAGCCATCGCGGGGTATCAAATTTGGTGCGTCGATGTGATGTGTGCAGCGAATGAGCTGTGGATATTACGCAGAGGAAGCAATATATTTACACTTGGACAAGGAAAGAAAGACACGGGCGCGAGGCAGAGAGGCTACTTGTATAGCGTCAGGCGTTTTGGTGGTTTCGTTTGTGAAAGATGCGGACATGACGCTGCGCCGGAAGCGAATGACAGGCACGAGCGCCGCATGTGGGTCCCGGCGCGAGCCAATTCATCAGCCTCAAAGTCGGTCAGTCATCATTGCAGTGACTCAGGCACTTTATTCCGTTCGACTATGTTTGGTGCCAAACGAGATGATTAGATATGATTCATGCATGCACCGCCACCATCTGCTACCATCCAGTGGATTCCTTTGCTCGGTCAGACCCGACCATACTTCACGCCCCAGGCGCCTAGACCGTCCACCAACACTCCATACCCGTCATTACCATGTCGTGAAATACAATCCGCTCGACGTGACATCGCCTTAGAAACACGCCTATACCACGGCACTGACTCTTTTACGCTCCCTCGCCAGTGACTTTGCAGACTTTTGCAGCTCCTTCCTCAATATCGTCCTCTTAGCCTCCATATCTTCCCGTACCTCCGCATACGCTTCGTGGTGACGTTTCAAGATCTCGTGCAGCAAGTGCTGGCTGTCGTTGGCGAAGTCCCCCGCAATATCAGCCGCAGCCGTCTCGTTGTCCACAATGTGACGTAAGACGCGGTTTGAAACTTTGATCAAAAGGTCATGGAGCGCACGCTGGTGTGGCTGCAAAGAAGCTTCCCACTCCATCTCTTCTGCCTCGGATGTAGGGATCGGCGGCTGCGACGAAGATTCAGACTCAGCGGAGGTAGAACTGTGACTACTCGGTGCATCTGGCGGAGCCGGAGCCGTGCGAAAGCGCGGGTGCGAAGTCTTTCCGTCAAGTGGCAGTTCCTCCGAGTCGTCGTTGACAAGTGTCACATCGCCTTCCACCACCGAACCATCCTGAGGCTCAACCAAATCTGCTCTTTGTGTGTTTTCCACAGATTCTTGGCGGGTCGCGAGAATGGAGTTGACCATCTCGGCCGCAGGCTTAGGCTCGTCATTATCACTAAGCGGCCTTGCCAGCTTTCTGCTCTCCTTGCCAGTACTCTCGTCAACAACAGGTGCCTCCCTAAGCTGTTGCGCTGTTGAAGTATGATCTGAGTCTTCTCGCGTAGCCTGCTTCGCTGAACTGCTATCATCTCCTTTCCCTGGATCACTGCTATGGGCTTTACAGTTTTCTGTTACTATAGCACACATTTGCGACAGTGCTGCAGGAGTTCTCGATGGACTTTTGCTACTCTCGGTCGATTGAGTCCGGAGAATTGACTGGCTGGGGCCATTGTGTACTAGTCCTTCTTCATCGGAGCTGGAGGATTCGTCAAGGTTGATAGGTAGCTTTTGCGACGAGCCTTCCACAAGCTCAGCTCTGTCTACGTACAAATCATCTCCTGTGAGACGACGAACGAATGATATGCTTTTGGAGTTGTCTCGGGCCCGTGCAAAAGGGTTCAACCTGGCCGTCTGCATATCCGCTTCAACTTTCTCAAGATCGATGTCATCTCGATCTGCATGACCCGAAATGGCCATGGACTCTGCATGAGGAGAAGCAGGCACTGGTTTGCTATTGCTCGAAAGGATCTCTGTTTCTGTTGTGCCGTGAAGTGCGCTCATTGACTCTGTCTCAGTCACGTCGATTGGCGGAGGAGATGATTGAATCGCAGGCATAGCTGAGTCCTGAACCATACCCCTAGGCGTCGGAGTCCGGGGTCGTGTGGTCGAAGGACGCGGTCGAGAGTGACGTTGCGATGGTGTGGAGGGTGGAAGAGGCGATCGAGGTGGAAGTGGTGGCTTCCTGGACGCTGCTTTGGGGGCCTGGGATGGTTGTTGCACACCTAAGAGACCTCCTATGAGCGGCGTTCGCGTTGAAAGAATTGAAGATGGAGGCTCGCGGCTCTCTTGAGTCTTCGACGACTGCTCCATTCGCCTACTTGTCACCGGCTTGTTTGCTTCAACAGGTTGCAACTGTGGCAGGCCATTTTCATTTTCATTTTTAGGGTCACCTTCAATAGGCAATCTTGCTTTTGACCTTGGTTTCTTGCTCAGTCGCCCGGCAGACTCTGCAGCCGTCATGGGGTCTTTGCGTTTGGTGCCTCTGTTGCCAGCAGTAGGACGATTGGGTACAAAATCGTTGTCCGTGTCTGCTTTTCCTTTGCTGCGTGTTTGCCTACCATGGATGGCGCGTTCGGTGTTGGTTACTGCTGTGGGTTTCGGCATTCGAGTTGTTGGCTGAGTGCTTGCACTGGCCCCTTTCCCGACTTCATTCCGCGTCCTGGGCTTCTTGTTGTGCTCAACGGGCATTTCGAAAATGTCCGATTGCTCAGGAAGCTGTTGAGAAGCTCGTTGCTTCGTGGCTTGAGATACCTTGGGCAACTTTCCTTGACTATGTGCGACGTCTCTCAAGGAGATGTGTGTTGAACCAGCATTGCTAAGGAGGCCATCTGAGCCATATAGGGGATCCTCTGCAATTGCAGAGCCTTGCCTCGCTCTTCGAGAACCTCTTGATGCGGATGATGAAGCGAGGGTGTTGTCTTGAGACTTCGCGGACAGCAAATACCTCACCCTGGTTGATACGCTGTCATGTTGTCCTCTGGCGCCATCTTCTTTACGTGCTGTCGTGTCATTTCCTCGGCGGCCCGGCCGTCCAGATGTGATCGGTGAACTAGGCTTGTGTCCGGCGATTTTGCGGCGAGTATTATGATGGTGCTGCGGAGAAGTGAGATTGGTGTCGGACGGCGAGCTGCTTGAATTCATGGAAGGCTCTTTCGAAGGCCCACTAGCGCCTGCGGTGGCCCCTTGAAGTTCCTTGAGCGCTGCCTCGCACTCTCGCGCGTTGGTGGCATCCTCGAAGAGAATCGTGATCTGGCTTGCCTTGGTCTTCGTAGAGTTTACCAGATATGTATAGGGACCATTCTTGAGCTTTAGAACGAGGTCCCACGGCTCGTGTTCTGTCGTCCGGGCTTGCGAGTCGGCCAAAGGCGCGGATGCACGACTGTTGGTGGTTTGGATGTGTGAGACTGGAATATCCAGGAACTGTACGGCATGCGGAAGGTCACCGGGCATGATGATCGTGAGTGTATCGATTTGGATAATGCTTACGAGCATGGCACCTTCCGAATGCGCCCATCTAAAACCGCTAGAACCTTCGAGCGAGATAGCATAAAGGATGCATGGATCTGTCACCGGATTGGCAAGCGCCAAAGCGCCCAAGTTGTCCATGAAGCCTTGAAACTTGTTCATCCACTTCAAGTCAAAGTCGCTTGGGAAGATTGGAGCAATGTTCCTGACCTTATCTGAAGACCAGAAGCTTGCGAAGTCACAGCGCTGTGCGAGTGCTTCCCGAATGATGATCCCTGCAATTATTCTTGTCTCTTCTCGCTCGTCAGTCCCGATGATGACTTCCCCAAGGCCATGGAGCTTGTGCTTCATTGCCGTGACACGCTTGGCCACTTGCGGCGAAGCGCTTAGCATGCCCGCAAAAGCTAGTCCCACCCATCTGCGTCGAATGTGCGAGTTCGTCGGATCGCAGAAAGCGAGTAAGAATTCCTCCGCGACTTGCGGGAGCGAGCTACCACTGAAATCGGCAGCAGTGACGAGGGCGTGCAGTTGAGCGTTCGACGAGTGAGTATCAGGCGCTTTCAGCGCAGCTTCAAATGCTTTTGAACTCATGGCATGAGCTTATCATAGAGATCATGTAGCATTGACATGCGGAAATGCGGAAAGAAACGAGACGAAAAGAAAAGAAAGGAGTGGAGAGAGAGGTGATGACGGATAGTGCAATCTGGACGCGACAAGTTGAATCGACTTTGCAGGCGAGGAAGGCACGATTGGGTCTGACGTTTGATGTCGAGGAAGGGACGCGAGAGTTTCGCGTCGCTCTCACCTCGAACATCGGCATCGCCACACAGATCCGCTGAGATCGTGACCTACCGTTCGAAAAAGATATCTACCTTCAAAGCTGGGTATGACACGCAGAGCCCGGCTGATCAGCGTGCCCCTCCATGAGCGGCTTCTCTTCGATCGAGGGCGCGATCGTGCGCGTTGAAGGAGCATAGGTGCATACTTCTGCGTCTGTAAGACTACTTCAACAAGTCAAGTGCTGATATGGCGGACGCATTGTTCTACCTTGGATGGAGAAGACGGATGTCTAATGGGCCGCAAATACATGGCAAGTCCAGAGATGTCGCTGCAAATGCAGCATTTACGCGCGTAGCCCCATCCTCGGCTAGCACAGCCCGCCACAGGTCGCGTCCTCCTTCCTGCAGCTCCACCAGCATATATAGCACACTCGTCTAACTTCAGTCAGATCTGGATCCGGATAGGCTCATGCACTATGCATCAGTGTGTATGGCTCGCCCTGACGATGGCTTGCTGTTCCAGGCTGTCGCACTCGCTTCGCCTTGCACGCCACCCGCAAGCCCGTGTTGGACACGGAGTAGATGCCATCCTGGCAATCCTTCGATGAGGCCAAATCGCATTCTCACGAGTCTCACCCCATCGTGCCTGCGATTCTCTCCTCCGTGCGTGAGCGGGTACTTCGATCGTAGATAAGGACTTGCGCCACGCCCCACAACCCTGAGGACCTTGTTTTTACACTCTCGAGGTTCAAATTCGTCAACTAGGGTTGGCCCTTGTCATCTTTTGATTCGAAAATATTGAGATGGCTGAAGAGAAGAAGAACTCTCCAGATGGCGGGCCTGAGGCAACAGCAACAAATGTCGTCCCCAACATCAGCCAAGCACGGCTGCATACAATTATCGCGGGGCTGTGGATCTGTCTATGTAAATATCGATAGCGCTGCTTGAGCTTGTGTCTTACTGATTCTGTATGCAGTCATTTCTGCAATGGATACGACCATTATCACGACAGCTCTACTCAAGATCTCAAGCGGGTACAATGCTCTGGAACAGGGAGCATGGCTTGTCACAGCATATCTGCTGACGTACAACTGTGAAGCATTTCTTCTAGTGACAACATCCGCAATGCTAACCATGGCCCAGCATTTTTGATGATCACTGCAAAACTCAGTGATATATGGGGCTTGAAGAATCTCTTGATTTCCTGTGCAGCCGTGTTTCTGATCTTTTCGATGGCATGTGGAGCGGCCCAGAGCATGGTGCAGTTGTGAGTGCAATCAGACCCAAGATGTACCAATGCTTACCAATACAGGATCGTCTTCCGTGCTTTCCAAGGCATCGGTGGCTCTGGCTTATACTCGCTTACATTCGTGTCTATCATGAAACTTATTGTACCAGAGAAGATCGGATTCTATTCTGGCGTAATCAGCTCGGTGTTCGCTATGGCCAATCTGTTGGGTCCATTATTTGGCGGTATCATCTCGGATCGGACGACATGGCGATGGATTTTCTTTCTGAAGTAAAATCACTCCATTCACTTGACCATTCGTCGTGCTAATGACTCTGCAGCGGCCCAGTTGTGGCACTGGCGATCATCCTCCTCTTCGTATCTGTGCCGCGGTTGAGCAGCGGCAAATCCAATGCTGAACGTATTCGCGGTTTGGATGGAATTGGCGGACTCCTTTCGATTTGTTGGCCAATACCCTTGATATTCGCCCTCCAGGAAGCCGGGGTCTCGCATCCCTGGAATAGCAGCGTCATCATTGGTACACTGACTGCAGGTATCGCGCTCCTGCTTCTCTTCGGCCTATACGAGACCTGGGTTACGTACAGATCTGATCGGGAGCCGATCTTCCCGATTCATTTCCTTCACAATCCTTCGATGGCACTAGTCCTGCTATCCATGTTTCTCTTGGGGATGCCCTTCTATGTCATATTTGTGCAGTTGCCGCAACGCTTCCAGGTTGTGAACTTCACAAGCGCTGAGCGCGCTGGAATTCTTCTGTTACCAGCCACGTTGGTGACACCCGTTGGCGCAATGGTCGCCGGTTTGGGCGCGAAGAAGATGCCTGTCGAGCTGATACTGATTGCTTCCGCTGTTGTTGTATGCGCTGGCGTTGGGCTCCTCGGCAGTCTTCCAACAAAGTCCGCACTATGGCCTGGAACGTATGGGTATGAAGTTATCACCGGTCTTGGTTTGGGAATCGCCAGTCCCCCCTACTACATGCTTATAGCGACCAGCATCGAAGAAAAGCATATAGCGGTTGGTACCGGTGCACTTAACATGGTCCGCACACTTGGAGGGTGTGTTGCTGTCGCCATCTGCTCAGCCATCCACCGCGCGTTCCTCAACAAAAGGCTACCAGAGTTTCTCTCTCCGGATCAGATTGCTGCAGTCCAGAAGTCTGGTAGCTCTATCGCGCAGCTACCTGAGGAGACAAGAAATATTGTAGGTGAAGTGTTCGGACAAAGTTACAACAGGCAATTCCAGATTATGCTTGCTTTTGCTGGACTGAACATCATTGTCACGATTGTGTTAGCAGTCGTCAGGAAGCGAATGGGCCTATATGGCGTGCCACCGCAGCGAAAAGAAGGGAATGAGTTCATGAGAGCTCCAGAGCCAGCTATTGAAGCAACGCAGAAGCAAGGGCCAATTACCGCAGTCAACGTTGCTGACCAGAGCCCTGCACCTGGCGAAATTTCGCGAGACGCTCCTGCTTCGCCCTTGAAAAGCGCAGGTCCCGAAAAGTCATCCTGATGTTGGCTCTGACAACGAACTCTGTCTTAACAAATATGAAAACATTACTATTTTGCTGACGAGGCCATGCATCTTACCGGTCGTTCACGGATAAATGTTTGTCGCTAATCGTCCAGATCCTCTCTGATGCCGTTACTCGGGACCCTTTCAGACAACATGCCTATCAAAGCAGGTAGAACGTACAGTCCCACAGCAACAGTGCTCCGAACCTTATCCGAACGAAAGGTGTGAAGAAGCACGTCACAAGGCACGCTTGTCGAGAAGCTTAGCAAAGTCCCCACTTTTCATTGGCTCACCCCAACACTTTCCCCGCAACCGAGAGAGGCTTCCCGTGCTCGTCTCGCGCGGCATCATGACGTTTAGCCGTTGAGATCTGAACCAAAGAGCCAATCTTGAAGGCTGAACTTCAAAAATGACGGTGCGGCTTCAAAAGTATCACCCGATCTCCTCGAAAATGCTGCAACTCGGGATGGAAAACCTGGGTTGTCATCAGGCGATCGGCATACGCTAGAAGGAATGGTGTGGGATTGTGGGATGACTATGGGGATGGGTGCTGGTCACCGCAATCTTGATAGGTGGTTCGATAGCCTCGGGCTATGAGACCCCGGACAATGGAGATGGGTGAGTGGAAAGGTGACGTCCATAAAGAAACTGCCGACGCTGTTTGTGTAGGATGTGCAGATGCTAAACAATATCCACGATTATCGACAGTTCACAGGTCTCGCCTCTCTTTACTATCGATAGTGCGACAGTTTGACCTTGTCTCTCTCGATCAATCAAGTGCTCAATCATTGCAACGCATCAATATGGCTACCGCAGCGGAAAGACTCAGTGACGGCGCAAGTGAAGAGAAGAAGATTGGGGACGAGCACGTCGAGGGCGACCGACACACCATTGAGAACTTACCAGATCCAGATGAGGGTCTCAGCGACGAAGAACGTGCAGCACATGTATGTTTCAAACATCACAACCATAGAGGTCCTAACGACCAACCTTCCTGACATGTTGCAGGACCGTAAACTCCTCTGGAAACTCGATTGCAAACTCATTCCGTGGCTCTCGTTTCTGTACCTCATCTCCTTCCTCGACCGCACGAACATCGGCAATGCGAAAGTTGATGGGCTGCAAGAAGACTTGGGAATGACTAATGGCCAATACAATGCCAGTCTAACAATCTTCTTCGTCAGCTATTCGGTGTTCGAACCTTTGACCAACGTATTGCTCAAGAGACTTCGACCCAGCGTCTTCCTGCCCATAATTATGGTCTGGTGGTACGTATGCATTCACAGGCTGATCTCTTGGAAAGATGAGACTGACCGCTCCCAGGGGGATCTGTATGACATGTATGGGTCTTGTTCACAACTATGCTGGTCTGATGACTGCTGTACGTCCAATCTGGCACGACATGTTGGCTACATACTGAACTTTCAATGCAGAGATGGTGGTTAGGTGTGGCTGAAGCTGGGCTCTTTCCTGGAGGTAGGCTTCACTCGAATGTAGCGACTTCTCTTGAACAAAGACTGACTGTGGTTTCAAGTCAACTACTACCTCAGTTGCTGGTACAAGCGATCTGAGTTTGGTATCCGCGCGGCAATTTTCTTCTCCGCTGCTGCTCTTGCCGGCTCATTTGGAGGGCTCTTGGCCGCTGGTATCGCGCAAATGGGCGGTGTTGGTGGAAAGCCTGGATGGGCTTGGATCTTTGTATGCCTATCATGCCAACAAATGCTTACGTTTCAAGACTGACCTATACCCACAGATCCTCGAAGGTCTAGCCACTATCCTTGTCGGAATAGCTTCATATTGGATGGTCCACGATTTCCCGGCCGAAGCCACCTTCCTCACCCCCGACGACCGCGCGCGCGTCCTCCGTCGTCTTCGCGAAGACAAGCAAGCCTCCGCAAACCACGAATCATTCCAGATGAAGTATTTCTGGCAATCCGTAAAGGACTGGAAAACACTCTGCTTCGCAGTCATCTACATGGGTGCCGACGGCTCGCTCTACGCCTTCTCGCTGTTCCTCCCAACCATCATTCAACAACTCGGATACACAAGCACAACCGCCAACTTGCTCAGTGTCCCGCCATACGCTGCAGCCGCAGTCATGACTGTCTTCATCGGCTGGCTCGCTGATCGTACGCACCAACGAGGGCTATGTAACATTTTCGTCTCACTCTTTGGCATTGTCGGTTTCTCCATGCTCATCGGCTCATCCAACCCCAACGTCCAATACGCAGGCACCTTTCTCGGCGCCCTAGGCATTTACCCATGCATTGCCAACACCATCTCGTGGGCATCCAACAACACAGAGGGCGTGTACAAGCGCGGCGTAACGCTCGGATTCGTGATCGGGTGGGGCAATCTCAACGGTGTTGTGAGCAGCAATATCTACAGACAGGCGGACAAGCCTAGGTTCCTTTTGGGCCATGGCGTCGTGTTGGCCTATTTGGCGCTGTTTCTGCTTGGGGGAAGTATTGTCACAAGGACAATGTTAGTGCTAGAGAACAAGAAGCGGAAGAGTGGGAAGAGGGATCACTGGGTCGAGGGAAAGAGCGAGAAGGAGGTGTTGGAATTGGGGGATGAGAAGCCAGACTTTATTTATATGCTGTAGATGTGAGACAGTACCGGTGGGGGGAGATGGAAGGGCTATGAAGCTGGGAAGGTGATGCTGAGGAAGACAATGGAGAAATATTGTTCCACCTTGATAAACTCTCCATGGTGCCTCACCCTTGGCCACAATGGCTTGTCTGGTTGAACGTGCTTTTTGCTCTCATTTCTCGTGGTTTCAGTTGAGCACATGTCCCTGCATGGCTGGGTGCTCAGAACTACCACTTTCAAACTTTCGAATGCATGGCCAACGATGAAGACAAAGACGTCTTGAAGATTGAAGAGACTCATTCGATAGTCTTAGTTATTTGAAGTCCAGTCCACTTTCAAATCGTCTGAAGGCACATGGACACATTTTTGTACCATTCGCGCCATATCCCAAAGGTATCCCATGACATAACGCCACCCAATGCATATTCATGAACTAAACAGACAATCCACCTAGGCACCATTCTTCCGTCCGGTCCTGTCGTTCGCTCTCTGTTTCCTCTCGTTCCTCCTCATCCTGTCCTTTCGGTCCCTCCTGCTGTCCGCACGCGCATCATGTGCCTCGCCGGTCTTTGCCTCCTTCTTCTCGTCCACCTCGACCAACCAGTCGTTCTCGCCGTCCTTGTTCTTGCCCTTGTAGCCCCACTTGGGAACCCATTCTCCACTAGCGTCGTCGTAGACCAATTTTCCGTCACGCTTCTTGTCCTTGATACCCTTCTTCGCAGCAAAGCGCTCCCATTTGGTGGGCTCCTTGGCAGCGGGGATTGGCTTCTCGCGGGGTAGAGGGGTTGTTGGGGTCGGGAGAACCAGGTGGACACCTTCTGAGTCGGACTTGATCTGGCATGTCGAGAGCAGCTGGTTGATAAGGGCTTGCGCGGCGTCGCGGGCTGTGGAAGCAAGAATCTCTTCGTCTGCGCCGGCGGGGACGGGGTTGGGGTCGTTGGCGAGAAGATTGCCTAGGTCGAAGGTAAACGGAGTTGGCTTGTTCACAGTGATTGGTCTTTGGGTATGTTAGCGATGGACATAAAAGCCGCATGGTCTGCCGTACAGTCTGCTTGAGATGGTGGAGTCTGCGATGGATGCAGCACCATTCAAGGTGGGCGATTTCATATCCATAGCGCCCCCGTTGATCCTTTCGGCGAGTTGCGAGTGTGTGGGTGAGGCGCCATTGAGCGCGACACCGCCGTCCATTTCCATGTCAGACATTTTTGCGGGTATTGCGGGATTGTTGCGAGCGGTTCTGGTCTTGCACTTCGCAGATTATTTTCTGGAGCGCCAAGAGTTCTGCCACTAGCGCGGCGGACTTCCGAGCGCTTTTTGGACCATCGCAAGCTTCATCAATTCTTCGTGCAGTCTTTCGCTATTGTAGAGGCACCGAGCCTCGTCACTCCGCCATGCCGCCCTCGACATGTCTCCGCAGCTTCTCTCGGCTCTCCATTGATGCGTCCGCACCGCGCCTACGTCCACAAGTCGCCTTCTTTACCACCTCCGCAGCTCGCAATGCGACCGCCCCGAAGAGGAAGGGCATGACGGCGGCCCCGAAGAAGGGCGTCAAGTCTTTGAATACAAAGAAGGGAAAGAAGGCAGCTGCAGCCGACACTGGCAAGCGGCCCGCGCAGGGCGAGCGGAAGGCCCTACGGAAGCGAATTGTCCTCAGCAACAACAATGCATTGGAGGTGTCGTCTCTGAAGAATCTGAGTAAAGAGAATGTTTTGAGCGAGCAAAATGAGGGGGAAGTCATGGGGCTGCCAGAAGAGGAAGTGGTCGATGCATTGCGCGCTGTTGATGCGTTCAAACCGACTCAAGGTTGGGGACTATTCCGACGGCCGGCGGTGCTGATGAGGAAAGAAGCGATACAGGTAGCGAAGCTACTGAAGGAGGTGGAAGATTCACGCGCTGGGCAGCACAAAAAGACAATTCGACGGATACTCTCTGGAGAAAGGATGAGTGGAAAGAGCACGCTTCTGCTGCAGGGCTTGTCAATGGGCTTCTTGAGAGATTGGTTCGTCATCAATCTACCGGAAGGTAATGATTATCTTGCAAATGAACGCATGGCCCTGTGACTGACGCACAACAGCCCAAGATATCGTCAATGCTCACACAGAGTACGCGCCGCTCCCCGATTCAAACCCAGTCCAGTACACGCAAGACACTTACACGGCAAACCTCTTGCAACAAATCCAGAAGTCTAACGGCGGCTTCCTCACGGCTACTAAGCTCTCCACGACTCCCACGCTCCCTATACCGCTACAACCAAAGGCAACATTGAACGAGCTTGTGACCCTCGGCATAACAAACCCAGAGGCTTCGTGGCCCGTCTTTGTGGCCCTTTGGAACGAACTTTCCCAGCCTGGGCGCCCCCCTATTATGCTCGCAGTCGATGGACTATCGCATGTCATGCGTAACTCCGAGTACTTTTCAGCAGAAGTCAAGCCCATCCACGCACACGATCTCACAATTATACGGCACTTCATTGACCACCTCTCCGGGCAGAAGCAACTTCCAAACGGTGGCTTAATACTCGCCGCAACATCAAAGTCGAACTCACCTACTTCCGCCGCACTAGACTTCTGCATCGAGGTTGCAGAAGCACGACAAAAGACGCCAGACAATGTTCCGCAGTGGAATCCATACAAGAAGGTGGATGCGAGAGTTGTGGAGGTACTAAAGGACCTCAACAGTGACAGCAAGGACTTTGATGTCATTCAAGTCGGCGGTCTGACCAAGGAAGAAGCAAGAGCTATCATGGAGTACTATGCCGAGAGTGGGCTGCTCAGGCATACAGTGAACGAGGGCTTTGTGAGCGAGAAATGGAGTTTGGCGGGGATGGGCAATATTGGCGAGCTGGAGAGGACGAGTGTGAGGTTAAGGATATGATGCCAAGATCAGGTATTTCGACCATGTAGAATATGTATAGCATCGCAGCACTGTTTGCCACGACCTGGCTATGGTGTTTGCGTGGCATCTATTTGCGCAATGTCTCGCTGCACCAATGCTAGGGGGACATTCAGCCCTACATACTTTCCCATCGCCCCTATCCAGATCATGAGAAACTCCTCGCCTGAGATCTCTTTTCTTTCTACGCTAGCTTCCATTACTTCCGCTGTCTGACATGGATGAATGAAGAACGCTGGGCGGTTCGTTACTGGGTGATCGGTCACAGTTATGCCCCCAATAACGCCAACACGCCCGGCCTCTGCTGTGAAGAGCGCAGGGAGCAGATGGTCGTGTAAAGTGGTCATGGTGGGTGGATAACGGTGCTGCGGATCTACTATACTGATGTAAAGAACGGGCACACGGTACGTGGCTGAAAATACGATGTCGTAATGAATGAGCGCATTCTGTTGTGAAGAGGTCTCGAGCGCTTCATCGTCATCTTCGAGGATCTCGTCCTCGCCAGGATCGACAGATGCATCGTTGACCAGCTCTTTCGTGATTCTCAAGAAACTTGCATCAAAGCTTTGAAGAGCTTCGACTGAAAGCCAGTCATGTTGCTCCCTGCCATGCACGCTGAATCGTGTCTCAAAGGCTAAACAAGCTTCGTGGAACTCTGCAGATGTCAAATTGGGAAACTCGGAGAGCATGTCCGCCCATCGAACAGTATCCAGGAATCCGGGCCAGCCTCGAGCTTGGTGACACCTGAGTCTCGGTCGAGGTGCGAGTGACAGCAGGCCCAAGCTCTGTGAACCGGCACATGCAATCGTTATCGAAGGTGCGATCGAGATCGAAGCGACAATTTATACGGGACTTAGACATGCATCCCCATACCAGTGCAGTGAGAGCGGTTGATGTTTTGTCAGCGCGAGATTGAGGTTGCCACTGACATTGTCTGGCGATCGAGAGCTGGATGCGGCGCATGGAGCTCTTCCCCGGACATTTGGCGGCACCTGCCTAGACTACTCAAGGCATCCTCACCACCAGCGGCCTAGCTCCGTAACCTCCGCATCCTCATTCGACTCGATTCTTTGGCATGTCTCCTGCGCCGCCTTGCACCTTTCCTCAACACGCGCTGCACTGATCCCTTTCCGCCTCGACCACATCGTAGCAGCCTCTCGTTCTCACGATGCCGGCGCAGACGGAGAAAAGTCAGCTCAAGCGCGGTCGCGTATGTGATAAGAAATTGCAGTGTCTGATTGTGAGCTTATGTGCTGACTGTGTGGCAGCAATCGCAGGGCGAACAAGTCGAGCCCAAGAAGCAACGTCAGTCGCGCCTATCGCCTGGACCTACAAGCCGTCTCAAGCAAGGACAGCTGCCTTCGCCAATTACTCATAAGGAATCGACGGCATCAGATGACTTCAAGGAAGGCACGGTGACGCCTCCCAATAGCCGACAAGCGCACAATTCACAAGCAGTGAAGAGCCCGAAAGGCGCCGGGGGCCTGTCATCGCCACCGTCGGACACCCAGGCATTCTCCCAATTCATATACCCACCCGAGAACCGAACATATGCCGTTGAAGATGAAGAGGGCGAGGAGGTTTGGGGCTACCTAGTGCCAATGGACGATGACTCTGGCGAGGTTATGGTTTTGCGAAAACGAGCGGCGTGTCCAGTGCCTTCTACGAGAGTTGGCAAGACCAGTGGTCGCGAGAAGGTCTCGAAGAGTGAGTACAAAGCCCAAGAAGAGGAGTACGAAAAGGAAAAGATGGAGAATGGCGTCGTTGCAGGTGGCTATCTCATTGGCCGCCATCGCGAATGTGGTAAGTGGATATCGAAACTCGAGTATTGCAGCTGCACATGACTGATCCTCAACAGATCGTGTATTGGAGTCACCAGTCGTCTCGAATCGACACTGCCTCTTATTCACCGAGCGAAAAGCCGGAGACTCAATCGCTGTACTCGAAGATTTGTCTGGCAACGGAACTTTCGTCAACGATACCATTGTAGGCCGCAATAAGCGACGCGTGTTGCAGGAAGGTGACGAAATTGCCATCCTTGACGAAGCTCGCTATGTTTTTCGATACCCACTCGTGCGCAACACCCATCGATTCTGGCAGCAATACACCATACAAGAGCAGCTCGGCAAGGGACATTTTGCATCAGTATATCTCTGCGTGGAGAAATCAACGGGCATACGATATGCGGTCAAGAAATTTGAGAAGCGCTCAGGTCCCGGCGAGAAGTCCAAAGTCGACGGTCTCCAGCAAGAAATCGCCGTACTAATGGGCGTCAGTCATCCTACACTGCTCTGTTTGAAGGACACGTTTGACGAGGACGACGGCGTCTACCTTGTATTGGAGTTAGCAACAGAGGGCGAGCTGTTCAATTGGATCGTCATGAAGCAGAAGCTGACCGAGGCTGAGGCACGGAAGGTGTTCGTTCAGCTTTTCCAAGCTGTCAAATATCTTGTAAGGTCATGATGTGATTTGCTTAGCGTTTACTAACGGTGCCTAGCATGAGCGAAACATCGTCCACCGCGACATCAAGCCAGAGAACATCCTGCTTACTGACAAGAACCTGCACGTCAAGTTGGCCGACTTCGGACTTGCAAAGATCATTGGCGAAGAATCTTTCACGACAACACTATGCGGTACACCTTCATGTATGTTTTGAAGCCATCTATCTTGACTACCACTAACCACTCTACAGATGTGGCCCCAGAGATTCTCGAGAACACGAACCACCGCCGCTACACACGGGCAGTTGATGTTTGGTCATTAGGTGTGGTGCTATACATCTGCTTGTGTGGCTTCCCTCCATTCTCAGACGAGCTTTATAGCCCCGAGAACCCATACACCTTGTCACAACAGATCAAACTCGGTCGCTTCGACTATCCTTCGCCATATTGGGATTCAGTTGGCGACCCTGCACTTGACCTCATCGATCGAATGCTCACAGTCGACGTGAACCAGCGAATCACGATTGATGAGTGCCTCGAACATCCGTGGGTAACCCAAGGCAACGTCAGTGTCACCGATAGCACAGATGGCCTGACAGGAGCCATTTCCAAGCTTGACTTCTCGAAGCGAAAAGTGCAGCGAGAGCGTACACTTCTCAGCGACATCAACGACATCAAAGTCACCCGCGTCATCGAAGGTGCTGAAGGGCAGAATGCTGTCAAAGTGTACGAGAAGAACGCGAGCCAAAAAGTTACGAAGATGAGCATGGCCAAGGAGGTGCAGCCTGGTCACAAGCGGGACCCGAAGGAGTTCATCGAAATGGGCGGACGGGCGGACGAGACGCTGTATTCGGAGGAAGAGGGTGGGTCGCGGTATGTCCCTGACAAGTCCATCGCAGCGCTGCCTACTGCAAGCAAGAGTTCATGAGCGGATGGACGGGTCTCTTCTCGCGGTGTCTACTTGAGCGTCTGGCGTATTGAGGTATCTCTGACTGGCTGGACATGGAGGACGTTCGGCGTATTGCAAAATAGTGGGTACATAACTGTGGCGCATTGCTTGTCATGGGCGCACTCGGTCAGATTCCCACTCAGCATAGCGAACGTTTACCTACTTTACCAATAATTATTGCGTGCCGTCGCACAAACATCCTACTTGAGCGGAATTGGTGGCATGTGCCGATGTTGCGCCCGACCAATGAGGTGGGGCTCTCTACGATGTGCATGGCGTGTTACGGCGGCGGTGCAGAGATTACGTCGTGTGTCAGTGGTCCGAGGCTGGGTTGACAGGCCTGCTCAATGGGCCTTGGTCCCTGCCAAGCGGCGCGCCTGCCCTGACCGCCTTGACGCGGGAGATGTCGCTGCCCCATTGGTGCGTGTGCCTCTACTCCATAAAAATATATCTATCGCGACACGCCCCCATCAGGACTGCACAACGCCGCTGCAGCATCTTGTCCTTCTTTTCGCACATTATGGGTGTACTCGCAGATATTGCCGGCCCATTGGGCGAATTCACCTCCAAGTCGTCCTTCCCGGTGCTCGTCGCCTCCGGCTTCGCCTCCTTTATCCTGCTCGCTGTTGTCCTCAACATCCTCAAGCAGCTGCTGCTCAAGAACCCCAATGAGCCTCCGGTCGTGTTTCACTGGATTCCAGTGCTCGGCAACACCATCACCTATGGCATGGACCCGTATGGCTTCTTCTTCGCGAACCACAAGAAGGTGTGTAGGACAGACACGGCAGGGCGGCGCATGCTAACAGGACGCAGTACGGCAACGTCTTCACCTTCGTACTCCTCGGTCGCAAGATGACGGTCTGTCTGGACACAAAGGGCAACAACTTTATCCTCAACGGAAAGATCAAGGATGTCAACGCCGAGGAGATTTACTCGCCGCTCACCACGCCTGTGTTCGGCAAAGACGTCGTCTACGACTGCCCAAATTCGAAGCTCATGGAGCAGAAGAAGGTGCGCATTTGTATGCACTGTGCATAAACTACGACTAACGCACAGGCAGTTCGTCAAGTTTGGCCTTACCCAAGAAGCCCTCCGCTCCTACGTTACCATCATCACTCAAGAATGCGATGATTTTTTCAAGCGTCACAAGTCGTTCAAGGGACAGAAGGGCACGTTCGACGTGACCAAGGACATGGCCGAGCTCACCATCTACACTGCATCCCACGCCCTTCAGGGTGAGGAGATCCGCAAATCGTTCGACTCCAAGTTCGCTGAGCTTTACCACGACCTCGATATGGGCTTCTCCCCGGTCAATTTCATGCTATCATGGGCACCACTTCCGCACAACCGCGCTCGCGATATCGCGCGCGAGACCATGATCAAGCTATACTCGAGCATCGTACGCAAGCGCAGAGAGGACAATGTAGTAAAGGACTCGCACGACATGATCTGGCATTTGATGGACTGCAAGTACAAGGATGGCACACCGGTTCCTGAGCACGAGATTGCAGGCATCATGATTGCCCTGCTCATGGCAGGCCAGCACTCTTCGTCCTCAACCATCGCCTGGATTCTCCTTCGTCTCGCCCAGAATCCGCACCTTTTCGAAGAGCTCCTCGAGGAGCAGAAGACTGTCCTCGGCAACGACCTTCCGCCACTGACGTATGACGATCTTGCGAAGCTGCCCTTTCACTCGCAGGTCGTCAAGGAGACCCTCCGCCTTCACGCCCCGATCCACTCCATTATGCGCAAGGTCAAGCAGCCTCTTGTTGTTGATGGCACAAACTACACCATTCCTACTTCTCACAACCTCATGTCTTCACCCGGCTTCTCGGCGCAGCTCGACACACACTTCGTTAACCCTTCAGTCTGGGACCCACACCGATGGGACGCAGGCCAACACAACTACGAAGAAACTGACAACGACGATGAGAAGATCGATTACGGCTGGGGTGTTGTATCCAAGGGAACAAACTCGCCCTACCTGCCATTCGGCGCAGGACGACACAGGTGCATTGGCGAGCAGTTTGCATATCTGCAATTACAGACTATCCTTGTTGCCTTTGTGAGGGAGCTCAAGATCAGAAACGTTGGTGGAAGCAAGGACATTGTGGGTACCGACTACTCGAGTCTGTTCTCGAGACCACTTGCTCCAGGTATTGTGGAATGGGAGAGGAGGGAGAAGACGCAATGAATGTGTTCAAGTGGCAGTAACGACGGTAACGACGCGCACAGGGTCAGCTTCTTGAAGCATGCGGGTTGCGTGCACTAGACTTTGTGATATATAATTCGTAATAATGGCATTTTTCCAACATTAGAAGCTGGCTACAATGACGAAGTTAACCTCCGGCGACCCTTCCGACCAATAGCCGAGGAGATGTCTAAACCCCACAAGACGAAGACACACTCATCCGCCCATGCCAGTACGCAGAAACAGCACTGAGCAAGACTACTAACAGCCGTATGCACTTCAGACCAGCCATACGGACGACTTCGAGTCATACAAAACGGTTCTTTCGGAGGTCACACAAAACCGTCCCTTCGGAAGGCATACAAAACCGTCCTTTCGGAAGCCATACACATCCGTCCTTTCGGAAATCATACAAACTCGCCCATTCCGAAGTCAAACAAACCCGACCTTTTAAAAGTCATAATCCAACATTTATATCTACGCAATTGAAACGTCTTCACACCACACCTGACCTAACAATGCCATCATCCCCCCTTCAAACCCTCCAACAGGACTACCCATGGATCCACACGCCCCTCGTCATCGGCGCGCCCATGCGCCTCATCGCCCTATCCGACATGGCCGTTGAGATCTCCAAAGCTGGCGGTCTCGGCTTCATTGGCGCAGGAACAGATGTATCTGATTTACAAACACATTTGGATAAAGCAACTACACTCATCTCATCTACATCCTTGCCTATTACAGACGGCGTATTGCCAATTGGCGTGGGGTTTATAAATTGGGGCGCGGACCTTGAAGCTGCGATTCCGTTGATTCAGAGATATAGACCTGCGGCTGTGTGGTTCTTTGCGCCAAAGTCGATTGAGTCGTTGGGCGAGTGGACGGCCAAGACAAGAGATGTGTCTCACAAGACGAAGGTTTGGGTGCAGGTTGGGAGTGTCAAGGAAGCGAGGGATGTGGTGAGCAGTGTGCGGCCGGATGTGCTTGTTGTTCAGGGGACTGATGCGGGAGGTCATGGATTGGCGCAGGGCGCGTCGCTCATTTCTTTGCTACCGGAAGTGAGTGATGCTGTAGCTGGCATGGATTTTCAAGACGGGTATATGGGTCCGGTGATTGTTGCGGCGGGCGGGATAGCAGATGCGCGTGGGGCCGCGGCGGCATTGGTACTTGGTGCTGCTGGTGTTGTGCTGGGAACGCGGCTGCTGGCGGCACATGAGGCGAATATCTCGCGGGGATATCAGAATGCGGTTTTGCGGGCGAATGATGGTGGGCAGAGTACAGTCAGGACAAAAGTGTATGATAATCTGCGTGGGACGACGGGGTGGGCTACGACGCATAATGCGAGAGGCGTCATCAACAAGAGCTATCTAGATGCATTGGATGGCTTGAGCGAAGAGGAGAATAAGAGACTATATGAAGAGGAAGTCAAGAAAGGAGATTCGGGATGGGGCGAGCAAGCGAGAATGACGACGTATGCAGGAAGTGCTGTCGGACTGGTGAGGGAAGTTAGAGGTACTGGTGAAATCGTGAAGGAAGTCAGAGGTGGAATTGAAAGATTGCTCGAGAACGCGAGAGCGTTGATGTGAGTTCATTTGCAGCTGTGGGCTTCTAGCTTTCGATTGTCCGAATACGAACCAGCAAGTGTGCGAGAGAACCAGCAAGCATGCTGGCATGTTGGACTTGTATATGTACTTAATATTCCATCAATTCGGTTGAGTATGCCGCTCTGTTGTCATGTTCATATGTTGCGTATGCTGTAGGATATCGTGCATGCCGTGTGCTTTCGTACGCTTCAGCAAACTCATGCTAGAACTTCAGTAGCCATTGTTAGACACCGCACGAACCGTCGATACCTCAGACGTTGATCTGACGGTAGACGCAGAATCGGACGACGGGGAAGAGTCGATTGTCATGACCGAAGGCTCGCTGGTGACTGTACCTGGGCGCTGAGCTTCTTCACGTTCGTGGTCGCTGGCCTCCATCATAGTTTCATCCTCGTCGTCGCTCTCTTGGCTGATACTGACAGCCTCTGCTTCCAACGCAGTCATGCGATTGACAAACTCCTTTTGCAGTTCTGTGAGCCAAGCGGTGAGAACTTCGCCCTCTAAAACGCCGTTGTGCGCCTGGACAAGGTGCTCTCGAAGGTTGAGAATGAGCTTGCGGCGCTTCTCGCGAAGAACAGTCTCCGAGGTTTTCTTCTTCTTGAGCAAGTGCGCTTCGAGCTTCTGAGCAATCCGTGCAGCATGATCGACAACTCCTGGTGGTAGAGGGACTATACGGGCGAGCGTCAAGCCGTAATGGGCCTCTTTGACCGCACCAGGAGCGATCCGGTACAACATAGTCATGCTATGGTCATTGTCCAGCTATTTTGATTCGTTAGCAGAGTCTTTTAGATCCCACGCCAACATACGTCCACAGAGAGGTGTAGATTCTGGACGCCTGCACGCTCGCCCATGATGGTTGCGAGGTCTTTGAAGTGTGTCGCGAACCATACAAGAGCCTTGCACCTGTGTCAATTCTATCATTTCTAGAAGGAAGTGCCTCTCACCTTGCTCGACACCAACGCCTCAGCGATAGCCAGCGCGATGGCAAGCCCGTCCCTCGTGCTCGTACCACGACCGAGTTCATCGATGATCGCCCTTCTCGGCTGTCAGCACAGTCTGCGCTTTCGCGGCGTTCACGCACAAGCTGCGCCGATCAATGTTGCGCAATATGAAGGCGATCTCTCTCATCTCTGCAGCAAAGGTGGAGACATTTGTCTCGATGTTGTCGTCCATACCCAACCGAGCAAAGAGCTGATGCATAACAGGAAACGAGGCGTAAGTCGCTGGTACACTTCATTAAGTTAATAAAACAACAGAGGGGGTAGAGTTGGCTACATACTAGCAACCAATCTGAGCCATGATAACCATCAAAGCTACTGATCGGATATAGGTGCTCTTGCCACTCATATTGCACCCAGTGATGATCTGGAAACGAGTTTGTTGAGTTGAGTATACGTCATTTGGCACGAATTTGGTGCGCATGATTTTCTCCTTGATGGGATGTCGTCCTTGTTGAATTGCTAAGGTGTCTGTAAGTTGCGGCTTGGCTGCTGAATTATTAGCACGCAATTGCTGACTTGAGGGGGATATTCCGTCTGCTCACTGTAGTCGTTTATCGTGACTAGCTGTGCAAAGGAGGCAATCTGGCCTTCGTTAGCTTGGCTGCAAATGGTTGAGCGATATCACGCACCATATCCAGCAGTGCTACAGCTTCGCAGATCTTGAACATAATCGACATGTAACCCCGGACCTCCTCGATGAGATGCTCGACAGCTTGATCGCCTGCCAAAGTCAGCGTCCGTTGCTTTTATCGTGGGAACATGTACGCACTCATCAATATGACTTCTTGGTGAGAAACATTGATCTAAACAAGTCAATGGCAGGTTCCAGCCCTTCAGATGCCACTGTACCTTCTGGTTACGCTTCATCAATTCCAGCGTCTGGCATTCTACGTAGTTTCTGCGGCGAATGACGTTGGTGAAGATGGGTGGGAGGTCTCGTCCTTCCAGCTCCCCCGTCGATATCCTGATGTAGAAGTGACGAGCGTTCTCGTACTTGAGATCAAGTGCGATGTTGAACTCCTCTGCGTTTATCAGTCAATTGACGAGATCGCATGCGGAGAAGCGCTTACGGCCTAACTCGGTGCAATGCTGGTAAGCATCCTCAGAAGCCTCCTTATATGTTGTTCTGGCGACATCCAGTAGACCATTGACCCCAGATTTGACGGCATAGATACGCTGATTACGAAGTTCAAGAGGTTGTCTCGCATAAGTAGTGTCCTCGTTGATCACGCTGTCGATGAGTTGTTGTATGGGTGCAACATTTTCTGGGGCGCAAAGCTGACCGCAGTATTAGCAAGAAGACATAAAGGCACAGGCCTGTCCGTTCACCTCTCGAATGTTGTCTAACATTCTCGATCCTGTACCGGTGAGTGCTTCGAATATGGGATTCACAGAGCCCACAAAGTGCTTCAGCATGATGACCTGGTTGATGGCCTGCTCGGTTGTTTGCAGGGTAGGTTTGCTGGGAGTGATGATCAGCTATACCACAATTAGCTGCTGGAACTACGAGTTGGGCACTGTGCGTACAGCTGTCAGGATCCGGTCAGCATCGAGGAAATTCTTGAGGGCTATCACAGGTCAGAGAAGTTCTTGTCCTAGGCGTCATAACTGACCGGCCCGCGTTGCGAAGAACATTTCTTCTTTGGTAGTCAGATCGTCGACCGCAGCATATCGCGTGGTGAGGACGTCTTGGTCAGTGAGGGGCTGCAGAACGTTGTTTCGAAGAAGACGCGCTCCCATCGGCGTCAGTGTCTCGTTGAGGAGCCCATACAGACAATCTTTCGATTTCGGATTGTGCAGATTCTGTACCAACTCGAGGGAATGTATCGTGGATACGTCTATCATCATAGATCCTTCAGAAGGCTCATACCTCATACGCAGCGAGTGATAGTGAAAGACCATTCCCAGGCCCAAGTCTATGTACTTGAGAACCTGTATGGGAGTTCAGTCATGTCTCAGCCTCACAACACACTACATACCGCAGCAATGCAGCACACGGCATAGTAGTTGCCAGTCACCGAGATCTTGATTGCTTCGACATCTTCTCTGAATGCAAGCGAAGAGATATACTCGAAGCCTGTAGGTTCCGCCCAGTAGCGGCGGTCAAGTAGAGTGAGCTTGCTGCCAATTTCTTCGGCGTTCTCTTCAATGATGGAGTAAAGCTTCGACTTGGGACTTGCCGTAGTAGATGCGATGAGAATCTCCGAGGGACCATAAACCTTGAGCTTGTGAATGGTACGCACATAAGTCTGACTGTCACAGATCTGGCACAGCACCGCTTCAGCAGTGTCTAGATTGACAAAAGCCAGTCCGACCGTGGGTGAGATGCCTCGTGACTCAGCAACGGCACAGACGACCTGCTGAGCTTCGATCCTCGCAACAGTAGATGCTCCAGTCCTTGGGCGTGCAGTAGAAGGTCTGCCAGTTCCACCTCGATGGGTGCCTGGACGAGACGTTGTCGTGTTGTACTCACCGTAGCCATATGAGGTAGATGCGGAAGTACTGTAAGAAGTCGACGGGCGATACCGATTCGACATGGTATTAGTGCTGTGGGTCAGTGTGTGATCAAATGGTCCAGGCTTGCAGCCTCACTTTGCACAGTGCGATGTGGTGAAGGATGGTCCGACGGAAGACGCGTCGAAGCATGCCGGAATACTAGCGCGTCACCCCTGTCGTCCTTATCGATAGCCCGAAATTTTTGGAAGCCGCGACTGCAGCGGGGTGCAGTTCACCTCGACAACTTTAGCAGCATTTTCTGCAACTGTAAGCTTTTCTTTCAGCCATAGTTTTCTCTCGATATCGCTCGTCATAATGGCGACCCAATATCCTCCGCCGTCGAAGCGCCAGAAGCGAGAGCAAGGCGAAATCGCACGCCAGCAGCAAGACATCGACACCACGATTCCCGATGGCACTGTACGAGTGCGATTCGTTGATCAGGCCACGGGCGAGAGTGGCAGCCTTCCAGTTCTCACCGTACCGTTGTCGCAAGCAACCACCAAGAATCTCGAGATCCTCCTAAACGAGCTCAAAGACCAGACCGACGACCAAATACCCTACCGATTCTTCCCAGACGGTGCAAACGAGGCTCTCGGCGACAAGGAAGATTTATATAGTGCTTTGGTCAAGTCAGGGAAGGCATCGGCAGAAAGCGAGATCGTACTTCAGTACGCGCCGCAAGCTGTGTTTCGCGTTAAGGCTGTATCAAGATGCTCGGCAGCTATTTCAGGCCATGGAGACAACATACTAGCCGTGCAATTCTCGCCGCAGAACTCAGGGCGTATGGCGAGCGGGAGTGGTGACAAAACGGTGCGGATATGGGACTGCGACACAGGCACCCCCGTCCACACGATGAAGGGTCACTCAAGATGGGTGTTGGCAGTCAGCTACTCGCCTGACGGATCGCTGCTCGCATCTGGAGGATACGACAACGAGGTCAGAATATGGGATCCGACCACCGGCAAACAAATTGGAGGGCCGCTCAAGGGACACACCAACTTCATCACCTCATTGACGTGGGAGCCGTACCACCTACAAGAACCCGGACGCCCAAGAGTCGCATCCTCTTCCAAGGATGGCACTGTGAGAGTGTGGGATGCCATCGGTGGCAAGATAGAGTACGCGCTGTCGGGACACAAAGGCAGTGTGACTTGTGTAAAGTGGGGTGGCACTGGCCGAATATACACTGCTTCGCACGACAAGACCATCAAGGTCTGGGATGGGTCGGTCGGCACACTCGTCAGCACCCTTTCGGGCCACGCCCATTGGGTTAACCACCTCGCACTCTCCACTGACTTTGTCCTACGAACATCATACCACGACCACACGCGAAAAGTCCCCGCCAGTCAAGAAGACAAGCTCGCTAAAGCTAAAGCGCGATTCGAGAAGGCAGCCACCATGAACGGCGAGATCGTTGAGCGTCTGGCAACGGCGTCGGAAGATTGCACCCTCATCCTCTGGACACCGCTGAGCAGCAACAAGCCAGTGACAAGAATGACTGGCCACCAGAAACAAATCAACCAAGTCACGTTCTCTCCAGATGGCGCTCTTTTGGCTTCGGCTGCTTGGGATAACCACGTCAAGATTTGGTCTGCTAGGGATGGCAAGTTCCTCAACACGTTGCGGGCACATGTGGGACCGGTTTACATGGCTTGCTTTTCGGCTGATAGCCGACTATTGGCGAGTTGCAGTAAGGATACCACGCTGAAGGTTTGGGACATGAGAACTGGTAAGCTCAAGGAAGATCTTCCAGGCCACAAAGATCAAGTGTTTGCGTTAGACTGGAGTCCGGATGGTGACAGAGTCGGTAGTGGCGGGGCGGACAAGCAGGTGCGCATTTGGAGAAATTGAGAGCCTTGATTTCGCGGAAGAAAAAGGTTGTCGCCCCTTGATACCCATAGATGTTTCATTGAACACTTTTGAGAACCCCGGGCTCTTTTCACTCTCCAAATGCTTAAGCGTTCCCCACCGTCAGAGCCGAGGCAATATACCACCGCCCGAGAATATAGCAACCGGTCCTGCCCAATGGACTTGGAGAAATGTAACCATGTAGTTTCAAGGGCCATGTTAGTATGATTCGGGTGGACAAGGTGGCAGTATTGCTCTTCCTCCCGTCCCGGATGGAAATATGCCACGTGCACATAAGATCTGAAGCCTTTCGACGAGACTGATGGTCTGTCCACACGTACTAGAAACAATGTTAGTATCGTCCCCGCGCTCGGCCTTGGTGTGTGCGACGTTGACGTCCTCGTACAGCGGCCGCCTCAAGCAGAAACGCCAATGCTGCTGTGACTACGCCAAGATCTGGGGCCCAAAAGCTTGGTGGTGATCGCATCTGCAAACGCTCAGCGCTAAGGCGGGCGCAACCATCCCACGCTTATTTGCCCGAGCATCTCTGCGCGGGCGCGGCGCGCTACGCGTGAGGCATTTCCCACGCTCTGACGACAAGGCCGTCCTGCTTCTTGCGTGGAGCGACTAGTTGACGCTCAACGGGTTCGTGCGAGCTCGCGGCAACCTCGGGGTGCATCAGTCAGACGTGATAAGCAGCAGGCTATGACATAACTCGCGTGCATTGTTTGCGCGAGAACGGCTAAGGGCAGTGCAGGGGTCCCTTGGTGGAGCCGAACAGTAGCGTCAGCGGCGGCTTGTCGTGCAGAGCGTGGAGCTGCACGCGCTGTTGAGCTCGAGAGGGCGCACACCTGAGGAGAAGGAGCGCAGAAAGCGTGAAGGCAGGTGCAATTGCAGCGTGGCAGCATGAAAAGGACAACAGCGGAGATTTGTTTTGCAGCGATCGGCCACAATCAAGCAGAAAGCGTCGATCCTATCCCGTCGACGATGAAATGATGCTCCGCGCGCCATTGGCTGGCGCAATAGCTTCGACCTGGGCAAGCTTAGCTTCGCGTTGAGGTCCCAGCCTTCTTCGACTCCTCACTTCTTTAAGCTTTCGACACCTCAGTCCCCAATCTCACACTCGTCCAAACGACCCCCAGCCGCTTCATTCCAGCTTCGCGACATTGTAAGTAACCACCTCTCGTTGCCCAGACATCCAATTGCTTGCCCCCATGCAAGCTTGCAGCCGGACAATCCGCCGGGGCCCGAGCGGCCAGCCCATCGCCCATCCCAGGAAGTCCAAACAAAATGCCTCATCACGCAGAAAATTTCAATCACCCGGCGCACTTAAAAGCGGATAAGCCGCCCCCGGTGCTAGACAGGTCTCGTCTTTCACGTTGATGCTCGATCTCGCTCACCTGCCAATTCCAAAGAGTTCTTTGCTGCCGCGACGTTGATCCGCCTGCGCCAACCGAGCCTTCTTTGACCACCTTCAGCTTCAATCAATAGCTTCGCAAGCTCCATCCGACTCGGAAATTTGTCGCATCTTGCTGAGGATCTATATCGACTGTGAATGTAAGCTCATCGCCAGTGTTCTGGAGCCATTGGATTGTGTTTCAGCTCCGCAATCGCGACTGCACGAGCTCAATGACGCGCAAATGCTTGGCCACGCATCCTTTCTCGACATCTTCGGTCAACGCCCTCTTGCAAAGGACTCATCTTGGCCGCTGGACGATAAATGTTGAAATGAATTGCAGCTAACCAATTCCACTTCAGAAACTCACATTCGCAATGGCCGCCGTCAACATGTCCCTCGTCGCGCGCAGCGAGTACGCCGTCCACCAGCTGATGAAGCGCAAGAACTGGGCTCAGCGCGAACCCGGTGTCATCGTTGTCCTCGTCATTGTCTTCCTTGTCGCCGTCCTCGTCATTGCCATGTTCATCAACAAGAAGGTACATCTTCACGCTCCATGATCTGGGCCCGTTCAACTCGCTGACTTGACCTCCAGAAAAACGCTGGACGAGTCGCCGCATAAGATACCCCACGGAGCGAAATCAATTGGTACGATACGAAGGCGAAGCAGGCGGGCATGGACGCCATTTGACAATGACGTGAAAGGATGCATGTGGCTGGGCAGAAGATGAAGAGCATCTATGTGTATAATCTGTTTGAACAGTAGGGACGTATTAGGTCTCGGGTTGGGTTATCCCTTTCGAATCGCGCTGTGGAACGGACGCCAACGAAGGGTTCGTGGTAATAATGAACAGTCAGATACTTCAATGAGCATTCGTTGATCATATTTCGAGCTTCGCAACGACCTGATGATGTTTGACCAATCTGAAATACTTCTTTGAGCAGCAATGCGGACTCGCATTCAGCCTCGCTAATCTCAAACATGGCGATTAACTGCTTACATGTTGCCGCAGCTACTCACTCGGACCGGACGTAGCCTGCTTACCTTAGCTAAGCTTCCGTAACGTCGATCCTCAGGCGGCATATCTGCATACTTTCGTCATGGCGCTATGCGTAAGCTGTTGCTCTCCGAGCCTGCCGCTAGCCACCTGTACCTGATTAGCAAGGATCCTGGTCTGATACGGTCGAGTTAGTCTCTGCTAATTCCTTCACGATTTACCATCCTGGATCATACTGAGGTAGTAATCCGTTACATTTAGACATGAGATAGACCTGCCTGAAGGCATTTGCAGTACTCTAGCGATCCAGCCGCGCACCGAATCACGCCGAAACTCCTAAGTCCACAGCTGCTCCATCCCGAACGCCTTGAAAAGGAAAATAAAACGCCTGTGTATTCCGATTAGGCGGGGAGACCCTTACACCTGTCCAGCATTCATTCCGCATGACTGTTAACGTAGCGAGATGGCTACATCACGCCACCAGTGCTCAGTAGCCCTGAGGGAGTCCACCGGCGACAGCCTCGCGGGCGTCTTGCTTGAGCGACTCGTAGCGCTCGCGAAGATCGGCGAAGCCCATGAGCGCCTGCTTGATCTGAGACGGGACGTCGCACACGATCTTGCGCCAGTCTCCTTGTCTCATGTACACGGTTCGGATGAGGGCCTGCATACAGTTCAAGGCTATGGTGCAGACCTTCCGAACCCACTCCGCATCAACGGCGCCGTTAGGATGCTCAAGATCTTGAGTGTACGGGTTGATGAGGACCGGCCACGGGAAGTTCTGGTGGGATGATTGACCTTGTGACGCCGCGAGAGACGCGATGGGTTTGCCGCCATACTCCTTGCCGAAGACATAGAACTGTATCCAAACCTGATCGAAATGCTTAGCGAATGGACTGGACGGAACGCGATCACGAGTGGCGCCGCTGTCGTGCTGGCCTTGACGAAATGCCATCTCCTGGACCGCAAGAATCTCGGGAATTCCAGTGAGCGAAGGGGCATTGGGATCATGAACCATGGTAGGCGTACGCAGGGGAGAGCTGAAGGAGGCCCTACCGTTTCGAGACATTGGCGAAGCTTGATTTATGAGCGTGCCACGTCGAGGGGTTCTGGGTTGGCCTTGAGAGACCGAAGCCAGTCCATAACGAGGCTCCAGCTCAGTGTTGGCCTGGAGCCTGTGAGGAGCTCTCAGCTTCTGTGGTGAGCCTGTGCTGTATTCAGCCGCGGTGCGGATGTGGTTGGTGGCAGAC
Organism: Paraphoma sp. B47-9; assembly: GCA_001748405.1. Taxonomy (NCBI): domain Eukaryota; kingdom Fungi; phylum Ascomycota; class Dothideomycetes; order Pleosporales; family Phaeosphaeriaceae; genus Paraphoma; species Paraphoma sp. B47-9. The sequence continues at coordinate 267,218 of BCLK01000052.1, forward strand.
GAAAGTATGGACATGCTCGCGCTGGGAGATATGCCGTTGACAGCCATGCGGCGCATCTGGGCAGAGGGCGCATTGTCGGTACCCTACAGTAATGGTTAGTAAGAGTGCAGAGTATAGAAAACAGAGACCAGCATACGCGCTGGAATGAATCTGTACTGAAGCTGCTACGAGATGCTGTTGCGGGGCCAGCTTCACATCTCCCATAGCCAGTCCGTGACGTCGAGCCGCCAGATGACGAGGGGGGGCTTGAGGAACCACTGCCATCCGAATGATTCTCCACCAGACCATCCAGGGTTTCGAACGGGTTACTATTCATGGAGAGGCTGGCATTGCCATGAACCCTCTTCATGCCTGAACTGCCACCGGCAACTGTGCTCATCTCGCGTCCTGTCAACAACGCCCAACAAGCACGAAACACAATTGAGTGACTGACCTTGTTCGTTGACATAGCTCTTCTACAACGTGTCGAAACAAGCGAGAAAGTGTACGCGTTCTGACAGAAAGTGGACGCGGAATTGAAGTTCTATACAGTCGCGAGGTGAGGAGTGAGAAGGTAAGAGGTGAAGCGCAATCAGAGACAGGAGGAGATAGCGAATGCGCCAAGACCACGACATGATGCGATAAGAAGCTCTAGAATGACTATTCACCTCAAGCATGAAGCAGATGTCGAGATAAAGGTGGGGCAGGAGTCCCTGCAATACAGGCCGCGCCTGCCAGACTGGGTGACCCCATGGGGTGAGAGCGGTCAAGAGTCGGGAAGAAACAGAGTGCAGGCAGCTATAAGCGTTCGATTCATTAGTCCTGATGTTGCATTAACGTACGGCATGTCATATCAGGATAATCTTACATTGCGGAATGAACGATTGAACGATGGAACGACCTACAGCTCCTATGAGCGCTTTCTTGACTTGTCTTCTGTGAAGAATGAGCTACATCCATGCTCTAGTTTTTGATAAAACCCTTCATAGATGTCGGATGCCGGATGACTGGACTGTTCGAACCTGTTGGTGATAGTGCAACGTGAGCAATCAGTGAGCAAATTAGCGGAATATCCGTTGTTCTTTTCCACCATCATCACTGTCAAAGTGCTCTCCGCAGATCCCTTTCCTGATTTGAAAGTGTCGCTACTTGTGCTAACAGGAATTGATACAATATTTGACGTTTACGCGTCTACGTCGGTAGTGGCTGCGTAGCTTCCCGCAGTATAAAGTGGGAGACTGCTAGGCCTACAATACTGACATGATTGCCAAGTTGGTAGAAGATGGTATGAGAGGCTTACAGAATCCTTTGGTATCGCCCTTCTCTGCGCCAAAGGTTGTGCAACGTTGTGGTAGGCGCTTCCAAATTGCTGGTGGGAAGAGTACTATGCAGTCTTTAGGATGGATATCACTCACAAGATAATTGGCCAAGACTTGAACAATCGTCAATATAACAAGGTCCACACCAGCGAGAAAACTCTGTTCGTATCAATGCTACAACAGACAAATATTACCAGGTCCGGAGGCCTTATTTCGATGTCTTGAGCCCATGCCTACTGTCCACGGGTAGCTTCTGAGCCACATGATCTGAAGAGCAGGAGATAGGTGCACAAGTGGCCACACGTGCAACACGTCCATCAACGTATTTTCTGAAAAGCGCAAACGGGTCCTTGATTTTGTCGCCTGGTGCTTGAGTGAGGTGCTCAGAAGTGGCTGTCCGAGCCGCGGGGATAAAATAGCGCACGCATCGAATCGGCAGGACGACGAGGACATGGTAACTTTTGCCGGCAGACGAGCTTACGACATGCACTCTGTACCTCTCAAGTCATTGTCGCACGCTCTCTCCACCTTCTTGACATGTCCGATATCGATTTCCACCCACTGTTCGCCGCAACCGATCGCAAGCCCCGCGTCACGGGCGTCTTCGACGAGCCAATGGAAGGCGCTCCAATTGGGTGGGCCGCGGTCAGCCGCATGCCGGCCGTTTGGCAGTTCCCTATAAGCAGTTTCACGCGATGCCGGACCTTCGACTTACGAAAGCTTTCCGTTAAGTGATAAGAGAGGCTATAGTCGGCACCATCAACCAGACGGTTCAAAAATAAAAGCCTGAAGTTTTCCTTGTGACCTCCTTCAATCTGGAATTCCTTCAACAAAGACATTTCCCCACCAAGCCAGCCCCGCAATCGCATCTGTGACCCGTTCCACGACACCAACCATGGCCCCAGGCGCAATTCAACCCGAGACTGCACCTGCCAGCAATGGCACCACCTTGAAGCCCACTGCACGCGCCTTCCACCCCACCGGCACCCCAGATCCCGCAAAGTACCATGCTTCTTCGACCTCAGAGGCAATTGGCGCGGAGGCACAGTATGCCGCTCATAACTACCACCCGCTACCAATAGGTATGGACCGCGAAAGAAGGCAATTGCGCACAACTGACATTCGGCAGTATTCTCGCGCGCGAGTGGAACCAGCGTCTGGGATCCTGAAGGCAAACACTACTTGGATTTTCTCTCAGCATACTCTGCCGTCAACCAAGGCCATTGCCATCCCGAGCTGGTCAAGGCCTTGACCGAGCAGGCGTCGCGATTGACTCTGAGCAGTCGAGCCTTCTACAACGATGTCTTCCCACGCTTCGCCGAGTATGCGACCAAGCTCTTTGGATTTGACATGATTCTGCCAATGAACACCGGAGCAGAGGCAGTCGAGACGGCGGTCAAGGTTGCGCGCAAGTGGGGATACAAGGTCAAGGGCATTCCACAAAACGAGGCACTGGTCTTCTCCGTCACAGAGAATTTCCATGGAAGAACAGTAAGTCACACCCTAGTGCAGTACCTGTGTCAAACTAACACGATTGAAATCAGTTCGCAGCCATCACCATGTCGACGGACCCCGAGTCGCGCGACAACTATGGACCATACCTCCCTGGCATCGGAAGTGTATGCCCCGCAACTGGCAAGCCCATCCGCTACAACAATGTTGAAGACCTGCGAGAGGTTCTCGAGAGGCATGGCAAGAATACTGCAGCCTTCCTGGTCGAGCCTATTCAAGGCGAAGCAGGAATTGTTGTACCTGATGATAGCTATCTTCGCGAATTGCGAGCGCTCTGCGACAAGCACAACGTGCTCCTGATATGTGACGAGATTCAGACTGGCATTGCACGAACAGGCAAAATGCTCTGCCACGAGTGGTCCGGCATCAAACCAGACCTGGTCTTACTCGGAAAGGCCATCTCAGGTGGCATGTATCCCGTCTCAGCCGTCTTGGGCTCCAAAGAGGTGATGCTCACCATCGAACCTGGTACACACGGCTCAACTTATGGCGGTAACCCGCTGGGATCTGCGGTTGCGATCCGTGCTCTGGAACTCATTCAAGAAGAGAACATGGTCGAACGTGCGCAGACCCTAGGCCAGAAGTTCCGCGACGGCCTAAAGAATCTCAACAGCCCAATGATTACGACTATCCGAGGCAAGGGCCTGTTGAATGCTATTGTCATTGACGAAAGTAAGACGAATGGCCACAGTGCATGGGATCTCTGCATGCTTTTCAAAGAGAAGGGTTTATTGGTATGACTGCCCTTCCATCATCATATCAACGAGCGGCAGAACAGTTACTGACGTGTGCGAAGGCAAAACCCACCCACCAAAACATCATCCGACTTGCTCCACCTCTTGTCATCACCGAGGAAGAGATCGACTCCGCTCTGTCGATTATTAAGGAGGCCATGGAGGAGCTCCCAAAACTCAAAGGAGAGCGGGAAAAGGAGGTTTTGCCTCCGGGTGAGAAGAATGTTCATATTGGTGTAGACAACTGATGCAGACACTCGTCTTTCCATGATACCCTTGGGTTGGTGGGAGTCAGCTATACATAGCTGCGGCGTTTTAGAAGCATTTTGCCCACGACAGGACATATTGTGTCACGGATTTTGCGAAGGGCATGTGAGGCATATGTGAATAATTGTTCTGCATGTGGAGGAGTAAAATTTGCATCGAATATTTCCACCCGGACAGGTGCACATGAGCTTTCACGGATCAGTCGCGACGAAGAACGTATCTTGTAGCTAATCAGTGATGTTTGGTATGATATTTTGTGGCAAGTACTGGCCTCGAGCCTCCGCGCGCAGTGCTGATAGCCGTGGTCGCTTGCAACTGAAATACCCTTGTACAACAATCGAATTGAATCACATTCGAGACTTCTTCGGAGGAATGTTACACAGTCGGAGGACGCTGTGACGATCGGTAATTGCCTGCTGAGACTTAAGCTTCAAAAGGGCCGGCCACCCCTGGCAATGCCTTACTCCAAATTCAACATCCAACCTCACTTTACTACAGATCCACGGAGTTCTTGACGGCCCCGTCTTACGTGTGCACTGCTCGAGGAGTCATCCGGTGTAAGGCCGTACGTGGACTTGATGTTTGAAAGCCTGGACCGTCGGAGGTTGCGAGAGCCCGATTTGACCTGCCCCTTCTAGCACCTGCTAACTGCTGATTGCAGTACACGACTCACGACCGCCGAACCGGTGTGACTGAAGGAGTCATCCTGTCCTGCATCGCGCTGAAGCATACACGCTATCCTACGCACATTCACCTCCGCCAGCAATTGGCGTTGGTTTAGCCGAGCCCGACGCTGAGGGCTCTACGATTGGGGTGGTTTGAACGCTCGAAGTACTCGGATCCTGGCTAACAAATTATAATCATGGAAGAAGTGCAAGTGCGTATGGTCAAGACCGGATCACAAATCATGCGCCCCTCTTTCTCAGCACCATCGCAACCATTACGTACCCGAAAGAGAGGTTCTGGACGCCGAGTCGACCATAAGCTGCAGGCGTCAATCTGATGCGATGAGTCTGAGGTTACTATTTGGCGTCTAGGCAACAACATGCAGATGATGCTCCAAACACAATCAGCAGAATAACAGAGGACCAATGCTATGCCTCTTCGTTCGAAGCGAGTAATCGGAATCGGCACAAGTGGGCAATTCTGCCGTCGCCGCTAGGGAACGATGGCCCCACCCTTCCCGATCCAAGGCACGTTTGGCTTGCGTGTTGATGCATGGTATGGAGATTCTTCCGTCCATGGAAAGACGGTGAGGTTAGAAACAGCTGTCAAACCAAAAATCGTGCGCATCAAAACATGTCTGTTGCAAGTTGTCCGATCGCCGCCGGGATTGCGACCAGGTTGAATGTTTGACGACCAGATGGGCCGCGGTATCGCGTCGCTGAGAGGTCGGCTCGTCGGAGGACAATCGTGCCCGATGGCGCAAAATACCATCCAGTGCTTAGCAAACCCCAGGTTTTATGCATCGTTTTCGCGTCATGGATGATTGGCGATTTTATCTCCGGTCTTTCGACCGCACGCTAGGCATCGGCTTGCAGTGGTCACCACTTGCTTTATGAATGCCATGCAGCCGTGTCATCGTAACGATTTCCTGCTGATTCTGATTGCGCTTCCATTCACTTCTGAGATTTCAGGACTAACGGTCGCTTCCACTCCACACAGCAAGCAAGAGCAGAAACCCCAAGAACTCGACCAACATCAGCCACACCGCGTTCTTGCGCTCGGACCCCGTTTGCCGAGCGCTGATCCTCAGCCATGTCTAATTCGTCGTCGTCTCTCGACGAGAACCACAAAGAGAAGGATTTTGGACTCGTGGATCCTCAGGCTGCCGCACAGAAACCCGTGGACGCTGAATCAGAAGACGACATAACCTACGAGGCCATCAAAACTGAAAAAGCTGGCGGCAAGGATGTGGAGGCAAATATCGAGACGCAAAGTACAAGAGGCACATTGTCGAGGCTACAAAGTGGAACAAGTGCCTTCACAGACATCAGCGAGGATTCCGATGCGAAAAGCTCTTTGCGACGAAGAAAATGGTATCGCACAAACCCGTTGAAATGGGGACCGATACCACCAATACCAAAGGAGCGCGAAGTCTGCCCAGAATATGACGCCAGCCTCTTTAGCCGGCTGACCTGGCATTGGATGCAGCCTCTGATGAACGTTGGATACAAGAGGCCCCTTGAAAAGAATGACATTTGGTCGGTAAACCCAAATCGAAGCGCCGACTTTCTGGCGCAAAAGCTTGAGACCGCTTTTCAGAGGAGACGCGAGCAAGGAAAGAAGAGACCTCTACTCGGAGCATTGTTTGACACTTTCAAATGGGAGTTCATAATAGGTGGTCTTTGTCAACTCAGCGCCTCCGTCATCCAATCGATCGCGCCTTTCGTGCTTCGTTACTTGATTAGCTTTGCCGTCAAAGCGTATGCTGCGCAGCGCTCCAATGCTCCCGCGCCCGACCTCGGAGAAGGATTTGGACTCGTCATCGCCATTACCTGCCTTCAAGCGCTGCAAAGTATAGCGACCAATCACTTCATGTACCGAGGAATGATGATTGGTGGCGAAGCCCGAGGAGTTCTCATCGCGCTTATCTTCAATAAGGCAATGAAGTTATCGGGTCGAGCGAAAGCAGGTGGTAAAGCCCTACTCGCTGCGCCCCCACCGGACGTCAAGCCAGGCAGTCCAGAAGAAGTGAAGTGGTACAAGAAGATGCTCGGAAAGAAGAAACAGAAAGAGACACCAAAGGGATCTGCTGGTGTTGCTGGAGATGGAGAAGGCTGGGGCAATGGTCGAATCGTCAATTTGATGTCTACAGATACCTACCGTGTTGACCAGGCCAGCGGTTTCTTCCACATGATCTGGACAGCTCCGATTGGTATCCTTGTCACTACTGCTTTGCTTCTCGTCAACCTCACCTATAGCGCCCTTCCCGGACTTGGCCTCATCCTCATTGCTATGCCTCTGCTTGGACAAGCTGTGAAAGTTCTTTTCCGCCGAAGAGTGGCCATCAACAAGATCACAGACCAGCGTGTGAGTCTGACGCAAGAGATTTTGCAGGGAGTACGATTCGTGAAGTACTTTGGCTGGGAGACGAGTTTCCTCGAGCGCATTCAGAATATCCGAAAGAAAGAGATTCACGCTATCCAGATTTTGCTGACTATTCGCAATGCTATTCTTGCCGTCGGAATGTCGATGCCTGTTTTCGCATCCATGATCTCATTCATTACATATTCGCAAGTCAACAGCAATCTCGACCCGGCACCAATCTTCTCCTCGCTTGCGCTATTCAACTCGATGCGTATTCCGCTAAACTTCCTCCCACTTGTCATTGGCCAGGTCATCGACGCGAACGCCTCGATCAAGCGTATCCAGGAATTCCTCCTTGCAGAAGAGGCGGAAGAAAGCGCTACTTGGGACTACAATGCCAAGGATGCAGTGGTCATCAAGCACGCCGACTTCACATGGGAGCGACATCCGACACAAGACAATGAAGACGCCACATCGGGCCCTGGTGGACCCCCAGCAACCAAGGCAGCCATCAAGAAGGATAAAAAGGAGAAGCGAGCTAGCGCACAATTGCAAGAAAATGAAAAAGGAACAACCCGACCAGCTTCGGACATTACAGCCGTTGAGGAGGAGAAACCCTTTGAGATCAAGGATATCGACCTCACATTTGGTAGGAACGAGTTGGTCGCAATCATTGGTAGCGTTGGGTCTGGCAAGAGCTCCCTCCTTGCAGCGCTCGCTGGAGACATGCGTCGGACAGCGGGTGATGTCGTAATGGGTGCTTCTCGCGCGTTCTGCCCGCAGTATGCTTGGATCCAGAACGCCACTGTACGCGAAAACATTATTTTCGGCAAAGACTTTGACCAGGCATGGTATGATGAAGTGGTAGATGCTTGCGCTCTTCGCGCCGATCTTGACATGCTTCCCGCTGGCGACAAGACGGAGATTGGTGAACGCGGTATCACTGTCTCGGGTGGCCAGAAGCAACGGATGAATATTGCACGAGCCATCTACTTCAATGCGGATATCATTCTCATGGACGACCCGCTTAGCGCCGTCGACGCACATGTCGGTCGACACATTATGGACAATGCCATCTGCGGCCTTCTTAAAGACAAGTGTCGAATTCTTGCAACTCACCAACTTCACGTCCTGAGTCGGTGCGACAGGATCATTTGGGTCGAGGAAGGTCGTGTGCAGGCTGTCGATACGTTTGACCAGCTGATGTCGCACAATGAAGGCTTCCAACAATTGATGAAGAGCACGAAGAAAGAAGAGGAGCATGAAGAGGAAGAGGCCGCCGAAGAGATCGCTGACGATGTCAAGGGAGCCAAGGATGCGAAGAAGACTGCGAAAAGACAGAAGAAGGCAGTGGCACTCATGCAGGTCGAGGACCGTGCCACAAAGAGTGTGTCTTGGGGCGTATGGATAGCATACATTAGAGCTGGCGGCGGTATATGGGTTGGTCCACTTGTATTAATGTAAGTCGTCTAGCGTTTCCTATCCGTTCCTGCTAATCTCTACATAGACTCCTTATCCTCTCCCAAGGAGCCAATATCGTCACCTCACTCTGGCTTTCATACTGGACGTCCGACAAATTCGGCTACAACGAGGGCGCATACATCGGAGCGTACGCTGCGTTCGGGTTTAGCCAGGCTCTATTCATGTTCCTGTTTTCCTGGGCTGTAGCCGTGTTCGGTACACGAGCTGGTAAAACTATGCTTCACCGAGCAATCACAAGAGTGCTTCGCGCGCCCATGTCCTTCTTCGACACGACGCCGCTTGGCCGCATCACGAACCGCTTCAGCAAGGACATTGATGTCTTGGACAACACAATCACGGACTCTATGCGCATGTACTTTATAACACTGGCCATGATCATCTCGTAAGTCGCTCAACAGTTCTCAGATGCGGAGCTTATCGCACCTTCTCCACAAATTGACGCTAACCACCATGTAGTGTGTTCATCCTCATCGTGTCCTACTATTACTACTACGCCATTGCTCTTGGGCCGTTGTTCCTCATCTTCCTCTTCTCGGCCGCTTACTACCGATCGTCCGCACGAGAAGTCAAGCGACACGAGGCAGTCCTTCGCAGCACAGTCTTCGCCCGCTTCGGCGAGGCTGTCATGGGCACCGCCACGATCCGCGCATATGGTCTGCAGAATCAGTTCTCGCGCTCAGTCCGCGACGCCGTCGACGACATGAATTCTGCATACTATCTGACTTTCGCCAACCAGCGCTGGCTCAGCGTGCGGCTCGACATTGTCGGTATCCTACTTGTCTTCACAACCGGCGTACTCGTCGTCACAAGTCGCTTCTCCGTCAATCCCAGTATCGCCGGCTTGGTTCTGTCGTACATTCTCACCATTGTCCAGATGATTCAGTTTACCGTCCGCCAACTGGCTGAAGTCGAGAATAACATGAACTCGACGGAACGCATTCACCACTACGGCACCGAACTCGAAGAAGAGGCACCGCTCCACATGGGCGAGGTTCGACCTACATGGCCCGAGCATGGCGAAATCGTCTTCAACAACGTGCAAATGCGATACCGCGAAGGCCTCCCGCTCGTCCTGAAAGGACTTGACATGCACGTCCGCGCCGGCGAGCGCATCGGTGTCGTCGGCCGCACAGGCGCGGGTAAGTCGTCGATCATGAGCGCGCTGTTCCGTCTGCAAGAGCTGTCAGGGGGGTCTATTGTCATTGATGGCGTGGATATTGGCAAGATTGGTCTCCACGACTTGAGGTCCAAGCTGGCCATCATTCCTCAGGACCCGACGCTTTTCAAGGGCACGATTCGCTCGAATCTGGATCCATTCCACGAGCATTCTGATTTGGAGCTGTGGGCTTCGTTGAGGCAGGCTAATCTGGTGTCGAATGAGTCAACAATGGAGGATGTTGGTGGGAGGATCCACCTGGATTCGCAGGTTGATGAAGAGGGTAAGTTGTACCCACATCGAACACTCTACCTTGTGACAAAAAGCTAACCAATCTTGTAGGCCTCAATCTGAGCTTAGGAACTCGACAATTGCTTGCGCTTTCGCGAGCCCTTGTCCGTGGATCCCAAATCATTGTGTGTGACGAAGCTACCAGCAGCGTCGATTTTGAAACCGATGCACTTGTGCAGGTAGCGATTAAGAACGGCTTCCGCGGCAAGACGCTGTTATGTATCGGTAAGCAATTCGACATACCGCTTCACAAAGAAAACTTTACTGACTTCACGTGCAGCTCATCGTTTGAAGACCATTATAGACTATGATCGCATCTGCGTCATGGATGCGGGACAAATCGCAGAACTGGACACACCGGCAAATCTCTACTCGCAAGGAGGAATATTCAGGAGCATGTGCGAGCGTAGTGGGATTCGGCGCGAGGACTTCTTTGGGGAGCAGTAGAGTGCTCCGTGTTGGTTAGATGACCGTTTGGCGGGTACCGGCCCAATGGGTCAAGATAAACGACGTGTGATTGATGGGACATCACACAGCACAGGTTGCATGGTCAGGCGTTTGTAGGGGCATGTGGGATGCGCGTTTCTAGCGTGGGTTGCGCACTCAACTGTCCGCATGCTCTTTTGGGTTGTCTAGCGACGTTTGCATGTTGCATCTGGAGCGCTTAGTAGGCGTTTGCTTGGGCGTTGACGTTATCTTGCACGGCACACGGTGTTGCAGTATCTATCTAGGTCCAAAAGCGTTGATGTTCCAGACACCCGGCAGAGACCCGGCATGTGCCGTGTTTTCGCCTCTGGCTGTGAAGGCGAAGCAGCAAAAGTGCGGGGAGACCGAACGACCAGCGACCAACGACGAGCGCATCGTGACGACGCTGGCAGACGTCTGGAAGTCTCTTGCTGCGGCTGCGAACGTCCAGCCCAGAACAGCAGGTCTGTCGGCTGCACGACAGACAAGCTCGCGCCCCAAGGCGAGCTCGGCCAGCCGCTCCGCGTGGCCAACAAGTCTTCTGGCGGCCCAAGCAAATGCTGCCATGCACGCTTTAGCCGCAGCGGGTCTGGCGCTGTTGAGCCAAGATCTTCCCGGCCCCAGTGGTGCCAAAGCTGAGCCTGGGCCAGATCCTGTTTGGTGCGCGCTTTGTTCAATCGTCAGGGGCGCTGCAAGAGAGAAGGCATCACGGATTCACGGCCTGCCACGGCGGCCGTGCTCAGTCAGGCTGAGTGTGCGCGCACGACGGGCGACAGAGACGACGGTGAAGCACGGCGTGTGTGCAGCGCCGTCAATGGCATGAGTTTGATGAGAGGGCGAACACGGTGCGACATTATCATCAGGGCCGCGATACTTTGGCGGGCGCGCTGTCGAATGAGGGCTGTGGCGCGAGCACGCTGCAGGGAACAAGGCCCCAACAAGCTAGCGGCTCCGATCATCATCCAGGCGTGGAATCACCATTTCACAGTGCACACAGACCTCCAAGCCAGCGAGCACCAAGCCCTAGGGTGCGCTCATATTCCACGCTTCCTCCCACCCGCGCCGCTCCTTTGGCAGATATCAGCTCCTCCACTGCAGCCTCGACCCTCTCTTGTTCTGCCCCGCAGCAATTGTAGCTGACGCACGCCGGCCGACCAGCTACGCTACTACTTCCCACCACCACTGCTCCTTCCTCGCCCGCAATTGCACCGCGTGTCGCTCCTTCCCTACCGTCCCAGCCTGTTCCAGCACCGGCAACGACCACCAACACCATCACCTGAGCCTCACCTTGCCTCATGCCCTACCTGTCGTGATCCCAGCTCGACTTTTCCTTCGTCGCACCACGTCCGCCCGTGCAGCATCCACTGCATCTGCAGCAAACCGCGCAGAAAGGGTCCTCTGACGCCTGCTCCCGTTGCGGCCAAGCACACCTCCACGCTTCAAACACAATCCCTCCCCGCGTGAAACGCGCCCCGCTACGTCACAATGGCAGCAAACGAGAAACAGCAGCCCGTCACCTTTGGCGTCACCATTGAGAGACCAGAGAGCCCCGTCAAGCCGCAACCAGCACTGCGCTCACCACCCTCGACCGAGTCAACAATGTCATCGACCTCAGCAGACCTGGCTAAGAAGGAGCTGGCTGTCGACCCGACGAACCCCTACTCGGCCTTTTACAAGCACCCTGAGGCACGCCGCTCCATGGACGCCAGCAGTGCGCCCCAAAGCAAGACGCACCTCGGTGTCGTCGAGCGCGACCTCGAAGTCGGCATGCCCCTCTCCGCTGCCACCACACAGCAGCCCAAGTCGTCGACCGACGGCCGCGTCAAGGAGTGCACCATGTGGCCGTCACGACAGGCCGTCATGGACCAGCGGAAGACATACAAGCGCACGCGCGGCTGCAATCTGTTCAAGAACTTGACCAGCAAGCAGAGGCTGTGGGCTAAGATCATCATTGCTCTCCTCGTCATCGCCGCCGCCGTCGGTCTCGGCGTGGGCATCTCGCGCGCTGTCGGCGGAGGTGTATGGGCTGGTCAGGGCAAGAGCAAGGAGATTCCACACAACTGAGCCTGCATGGCAACGTGGCAGTCAGTCGACCCTCGGTCTATTCCATCTCGCCCAACACTAACATGCCCCAGGCACGCTACAACACCGACATTCGCGCACACATCACGACTTTGCATAATTTCTTTACAGATTCATTTTTCGATATCCCCTTGCAGCTGTCTGTATTGTTTTTGATCATGTAGATATCATTCGAGTGTTTCTTCCGTGTTTGTGTCATCTTCACCACGGGCTCTTCTTGTTCTGTTGAACACATCACTTGGGTTTTGGCACGGCGTTTCTGGGAATGAGGCATGATTCGCCTCTGTCACAAGTACATGCATGGCGCGACGGAGTGTAATGGTTCATACAGCTTTCGCGTAGAGAAGGGCATAGTGCCACATCGGGCATTTGGTGCGCACACACACCGTCACACAATCGAGCATTCCTCTGCACTCCAGAGGGCACACTACAACCGCTTTCGCATATTTGCCAGAACCTGCTTGTTGAACACCATGTCCCTGATTTTTCCCAATCCTCACCAGGTACAGGTATCGACGCCACGATCAGATCCAATCCAGCAATCTCCGTTCCTGCATAATTGGCCGAAAGTCTCTATTCTGCATCAAGAATCGTACCACACCCCCAGCAAAACTCAACTGTAGCCGAAAACGAACCCGACAATCCTGTACGATGCGATCATATCGGCGTAATCGTATCCAACCCTGTACGAACTTTACGTCAAAGATCCCAGCACAGAGCATGCGCTCAGGAGTAAAATGGGACTGCGAGTCGTGCGCGCAAGGTACCAGGGTGGCTAACTTTGCGAGCTGCGTGAGATTATTGCCAAGACGCTTGCTTTTTTCGGGGGAGCTCGACTGGGGACATGCGTGTCAGCGGGAGATCGACTTGCAAGTGCTTACTTTACTTTTTCACGTTTATTTCGTGCGTGGTTTGACAGGTGGGGAATTTGATATAGTTTGAATAAAGGATTGCTGTAGCATTGCGTGTGGCAGATCTAATGAAGAGAAGTGGTTAGTACCTTCGGAAGCAAGGCTGGGTTGTGCACGTGTGTTTTGTGAGGAATAGGTAGTAGCACGGAAAACGTTGGACGATGTTTATTCGGCTTTTTTTATTAGTGAAGTCAGTCCTCCTTCGTCTTTTGTGCAACCAACTCTGTAGCATTCGCCTCGAGCAAATTATAGCAAACGGAGAAGGCCTATTTCATGCTAAGTCATAGTCTGGGTGAATTTTAGAGTAAGGACTACAAGGGCCTTATAGCAATTGGTACAAGGTTCGTTCCTGACATTGCCAAGTGAGAAGGTGAGCGAGGTGAAGCGTTGCTTGGACATTTTGTTAAGAGCGGCTAGGCTACGTCTTGGTAGTGAGCGGTGACGTGGGCATGCTACGTACTATCAGAATAGCTTACGTGCGCCTTAGTTCCATTTGGTCTCAAAAGTAGCAGACCTATTTACTGGAAGTGTGTGTGAAGTGGTTAGGATAGTACTCAGCCACGGCAAGCTTGAGCAAGTGCTGATGGAATATACTGGGAAGAAACATGATGACATGTTGGTTTGAAATGCTAGAGTGCTTACTTGAATATGCTCACCAATTCCGCGGTCCTGCATCACCATGGAGGAAGGTAGTCCTCGATTTCTCGTCGCCCAGGCGTGCATGAAGCCTCGTAAGCATCTCATGCGGCAGTAAAGCAGGCAAACCTATCGACCTTGGTCATCTCATAATCTCAAACATTCTATGCCCCCGCACAAAATACCAATAGAAGGTCGGCGGCGGCGTACGGAGAAGCTGCATTCGAGAGTTTCAGCCTTGCGGGTGCCTAGCGCCCTGTGTACCAACGTCAGCTGGAGGACTAGACATGCAGTGCGCGACATACGCATGTCCTAGCCCTCATACTGTCCTCATTAGCTATTATAAACTCGTCTCAGCCAATGGAATCGTACCCGTATGGCAAAAAGCATGATTTTGTACACGTTCAGCTGCAAGCACAGCCCCAAGGGCCAATGCCGTGTCGCTCATGCACGTGAACACGACATGCGGAAGCATCAAGTCCGCCCCATATACTTCAAAACAAGGCAATGAGGCTCTTTGCACGGCGAGCATATAAATTGGGTAGGTCAAGTCGTCAATAATTGTCCCAGACGTCATGAGTTGCAACTTCTCCAGTAATTATGAAATCGCGTTTGGAATCACTTACGCTGCATTTGAGACCCTCATCGAAGTATGTCCAGCGACATATATCAGGTACATTTCCTCCTGCCCCAATTCATTCCTTAGATGCTGGTCACTGACCACCATGCACAGACCCGACCCCGGCGGCGCCATGATGCCTTGGTTCCTTAGCCTTGTACTTCTCCTCTTCCACCTTCCGGCCTGCATTATTCGCGCCGTGAGATGGGAATCAGCACAGTACCTGGCGCTGGGCCTTGCAATGCTCGGCATCGCGCTCACCGCGCAGGCATATGTCAGTACGGAGCTAAAAGCTGAAGAGGTCCTGGTCTGGATGCCGCTTACACTTGTCCTTGATGTTGGCGCGATGCTGCAGATGGTGATGCTTATTCTGGAAAAGCATGATGAGCGAGCTTTGAAAGATGACGAACGACCAGCAAGGCCTAGAAGGGGTGTTCAAGTGTTGTGGGATGCCGTCAGAGAGTGGGCGGTCAGAATCAGGGGGAGGATGATCGGGAGGCGCGAGGATGGACATGGGAGAGAAGACAATGGAAATGGGAGAGAAGACAATGGTCAGTGTTTAGACTTTTCCTGCGTTGCTTGGAAACGCGAAGCTGATATCTCGTGCAGCTCTACAAATGCAACAAGTCGACCACGCCCTGCTGGGAACGGCGCGGCCTGACCAACCAAACGTCGTTGAGGAGGCCTACAGATCCCACCCAGACGCACTTCGCTATGCAATCGTCGCTCTTGTCGCATTCATCTTCCTCAACTTGCTCCTGGTGCTGCAACTGTACGGTCTGTATGCCGCCGTGATCGGTCGTCGCCAAAAGGATCTACGCGTAAACTGGTGCTCGCCCGCATTTCGCGACTTCGCCATCGCCGTCACCACTGGCGATTGTAAGAAGTACCAAATCATCGACAGCAGCAGCAACGGCATTGGTTGTATTTCGTTACCAGGCGACCAGCAGCGTGACTGGCTCCTCGGAACCATCATTGCTCTGTCCACCGCCCTCGTGTGCCAGGTCCTCGACACAGCACTCATGTTGCTGACCGACAGCGGCACCAAATGGCGCGCGGTCAAACTTCAGCGTCCCTGGCTAACTATGTTCGGTGGTGTCATTATGCTGGTCGTCCTTGTTATCTTTGGCGTTTTCAATGCAAAGGACTTGCCCAAGGGTGTGACAGAGACAGTGTGGATCTATCGGAAGGAGGCTTCGAGAGTGATGGGAAGGGTATGTCGCGGGAAGCTGAATCCTCCGGGACTGCGAGGCAATATGATTGGGTATATGGACGGTTTATTCGAAAGCTGGGGCCGTGTGTACCATGGGAATTGAGAAGGAGGGACAGCTTCTTTTTCCATCGAACCTGCTTTGGAAAGAGAATTTGAAGAGGTGACCTTCTTATAAACCAGTGACCAATCGCGGAACACTCCTTTCAATCTCGCGATAAAGGCCTTGCTCCATATAGAATCGAACTCGCATAAATTTCGAGTCACTGATATTCAGGCCGAACGCCACATGTCGATCGGCTGAAAAGCTTCGGTGTCGACTCAAAAATCATCTGGAGTTCGTGTGATCCCGTCATAATGCATGGGCGCCGCAACATGCCAGCCGTCCAGTATACTCGCAGGTGGCACATCCTAATCTCGATGTGCACTGCTTCTCATGTTGGCCGTCATAACCAGCTGAGTGTCTTCGACTTAATTCCAGAGCTTCTTCTTCCGTAGCCATCATTGGTGACATAGCCGCTATTAATCACCCTAGGGCCATGGGCACGTCTGGTGCACAGGATACTTCCGGGCTCATTGTCTCCCAAGGCTCGTGGTTCTGCTGGCCGACTTTTGCGTAGGGTGGTGTTTGGACGATCGCGTGCATCGTTACAGGAATGAACATTTGTGATCCCTCCGGCTAGAATTCGCACCGTTTGGATCGCTAGAGAGATTGAAGCGTGTCACCGTGATCACTGATTCCAGGTTTGATGCGGTGAATGCTGGATATCGTGAGTGTTCAAGTCTATCCACGAACAACCCGTGAAGTTGGCTGGTCTAGCCGCTTTCAGAAAGGAGCGAGGATCACACAAACAACAACCACAACGTGAGCACTCCAACACCGCTACCTTTTCCACCACATCGCACACTGCCGTAATGTCGAACATGTCATATGCACGTCAGATGTGAAGCACGAGGACCCTCGACATAGGTCCGCGATCTCTCGCCACCCCACAATGTAAGGCTCGATGGTGACACCCTGACCCATCGTGGTCCCGTTCACAAGTAAGTCAAACGAATTCCCCATCCTAGTCGGCAGTGATGATCAGACGAACCTGTCGGTCTAATCAACCACGGGCGCGTCTCCAGATACTGCGTACAGAGAACCCCGCGGGCGTGGTTACAGTGTGCGACATTTTTGTGATCTGAGCCAACTTCACTACTTCCTACTTCGCAATATAACGGGTCTACGGTGAACTGACGATAACTAGGTCCTCTTCTAGCTATCTCGTCCAAGACTTCGCGACGTCCTGGCTTATAGTAAGTACCTCACACTGCGGAATGCTGTCTAGCTGGGAACGATTTGGCCACGTCGATCCCTTGACTGCAAAATGTACGGGAGATGGACGGAAAGGAGCACACTCTTTGATGGAACGAACTGGACGTGCATAGATTCGACACGTCTTTCAACCGTCTCACACTTCACGTCGAATGCCCTCACGCTCAACAACCCTCACACTCAATAGTTTCAAGTAATATACATCATAATCAACATCTCACACCAAGACCTTTCCATTCCAACCTACATACCTCTCTCCCGAACTTACCCCGCCTATTTCACTCATCCCATCTCGCCAAACCTTCAACTTCAATTGACCCCGCCATCCACATCACAAGACCCCGTCGTCAAATCTCCGAGAATACGCCCTCACATCTCCATCCCGCATATCATATCTCCACAAAACCGTTCGGTTTATTATGAACGCCTCGCCCGTCCCGGGGTCCTGAAACTCTAGCTCCCGCACTGCTTGAGCTGCGCCACGGTCACGCCTCGTATGCCACCCGGAACCCCACAATTGTATGAGACGTGGGGCGGGGCGAAAGGGTCTGGCCGTGAGGCTGAGGTGTTGTGCGAGGAATGAAATGCAAATGGGGAGGTCGCGTTCGATGAAGCTAGAATAGTGATTAATACTTGGGAGCATTCCGTGAAAACCGCCCTGGAAATGGACATGGAGACTCTGCTTATTTGTTCGTTGTATGTATTGTATTGCCGTTACTCGCCTCCAGGCTTTCGCGTAGGGTCTAAAAGTTACATTTATTGCGCTCAATATACACACTTCCAAGCCCAAAAAGGCTACAGACCAAGCTCATCCGCAAAGGAGGGCAAGAAGCTAACAACAAGAAAGGACGCCGTGTAGACTTCCAAAAGATACTTGGTACAGGCAGCTCCAGAATCGAAAATGCGCTGCGTCATGTCGTGATTATCGTCCTTCCTGCTTCCTTTGTACAACATCCCGGCCGATGTATTAGTTGGCATTACTGTTTATCCGCTTTTTCCTGCCTCGTACACTCGCGCCATGAACTCTTCGACGTCCATTTCAATCTCCTTCTCCCGGAGCATTCTGGCGACCTGCGCTGCATCGCCCTCGACACAGCTTCCTTCAACTATACACATAATTGCGACTGCGACCCGGGGTGGGATCTTGTCGCTCTCAATGGCATACACGTCCATGACCCGAGCAGCGTGCTCGACGCCCAATCGCCCGCAGAACAATGAGCTGAACATTCCTGCAAGGTAGTCTCGAGGCTCTACGCGTAGGCTTTCGAGGCGTTGGGCGAGTAGGGGGGATTTCTTGGATAGAGCATGTAGAGTAGTCGAGTATGCGGCGTGTATGGCGTTGGGATCTTGGACAAGAAAAGAGAGTGGCAGTGGTCGATTTAGGAGGTTTGATAGCGCAGCGAAAGCTTGTGGTGCCGGCAAGTTGAGGAGCAGTAGCGCAGCGATGTGGTGGATGCCGCTGCTCTGATGCGAAATGTCGGATCGATATGTCGAGTATGCGAGGCACACGTTCACAAGATCTTGGTGCAATGGTTGTTCGTCGTCCTTCTCTTGCGAGGTCTTTGCGCCAAACATCTTGAGTTCT
The DNA here is from genome assembly GCA_001748405.1 of Paraphoma sp. B47-9. NCBI lineage: Eukaryota > Fungi > Ascomycota > Dothideomycetes > Pleosporales > Phaeosphaeriaceae > Paraphoma > Paraphoma sp. B47-9. The sequence goes on from BCLK01000052.1 coordinate 285,814, forward strand.
GGCCAGACACTCCTGCTGCCCTCAACAATCTGTGCATATCGGCCTCCGAGCGCTTCGTAGCCGAATTGCTTGATTTCTCGCTGTGCCTTTTCCAATGCAATGTTGTAGGTCGTCTCTGAGACTTCAAGATCATTGGCGATGGCCCGCTGCCACACCTCGCCACGCAACCGCGGAGGAATGCCGTTCCACCACATCTTCCGATGTGATGCACGAAGCTCAGAATTTGTCATTTCGGTTGCCCAGTTGGGAAGGAGAAGACTGGACCAGTACTCTGATTTGATGCGTGTGGCCTTCTCGCGAGCGAGGGCTTCGTCTTGTGCGCGTTGGGCTTCAAGGCGCTCTGTTCTTGTTAGTGATTTGGCTATCAACAAGCATCTCATGAGGCTTACCAGCTTCCTCAATGCGAGCCAGCATTTTTTGGTACTCTTTAAGGTGCTTCTTTTCCTCCTTTGGGTTCTTCGGCGGCAGCCATGACGGCCGCGTCCTCGACAGGTATTTCTGCTTCTCGGCTGAAGGCTGAAAAGGATCGATGAGAGGGTCGCTCTTACGCACGGGCGGAAGTGTGGTCTTTTTGGTCTTGGGCTGCAGCTGTGTTGTTGACGCGGATCTTGTGAGCCCGGGCTGCTGGCGCTGCACCTCCTGCTTCCGCTCAAACTCTGATTGAAATTCCTCCAGAGCTTCTGTCAGCTTTCTCGCATCTGCATCCAGGTGCGTATATGTATCTTCCCAGGTATTTGTCGGTTGTCTTGACAGCCGCGATGGAGGCGAGTTCCCTCTGATCGATGGGTTTGGCGAAGGCTGTGATGAATAGCGCGATAGTGACGGAGCTGCTGATATCTTTGCTGAAGTTGGCTCGGCGCTTATCGTACTCGGGTTGGGTGATGGTGGACTTCCACAGGCTGAGGGTGATCGTTCCTGGGCAGGTCGCGGCGAGATGGGTACATTCATAATTATAGCATCTTCCGGTAGCTCGTCGTCCTCGTCATCGCATTCCGCCTCCCTTTCCTTTACTGTTTTGCGCTTCGAATCCTGCCATGACTGTCTGCGAGAGCTCAGCGAGGGCGAAGGCAGCACATCCATGTTGCGGGAACTCCGCCGTGAGAGTGTGCGTGGCGCAGAGGGATGCTTTTGCGGATTTGAAGGCGAAGGTGACCGCGAGGAGCGGTTGGGGGCGGTGAGGCCCATGCTGGTGAGGGATGGCGCAGAGGGCGATGTGAAGCCTCTCCTAAGCGGCTTCCCTGGAGCAGCGAGCTGCGCTTGCTGTCTCTGCACGGCATGGCTGACTGGACCCTTCAGGCTTGGATATTTGGGCTTTGCGGCGCTCGTCAAGTCGCGGAACGAGTGCTGCGCGGAATGCGAGTGCGACAGGCTGCGGCCACCAGCAGGAAATGGTCGTGAGGCTTCGAAGATGACACGATTAGACGTGCTCAGCGGCATCGGGAAGGAGGGAGGCCCACCTGTCTCATCCAGGCTAATGTCCTCGAAGTGGGTGAGGTCGCTCGGCCCCATGAAGTCTGAGATGGTCGACGAGTGGAAGCTGCTCGACTTGGACGACTTGGAGTTTGTGAGGTCTGGCGGGCTGCCTGGCGGAAGCTCGAACGCCGAGTGGGCATCCTGCGAGTACGTAAAGGTCGTCATGAGCGGGCGCGGGTGTCGTCGCTGGGTCAAGTGGTGGAGTGGTGTGCCAATGCGCTGCTCGGCAGCTTCGTCCGCGCAGGCGTCGCGCTTCGGCAAGGGAATCAATGAGTGGACGTATTCATGTTCCGATATGATATACAGGTGCTTGTTGTGAGAAATAAAGTGCAGTCCGTCGCCCGAAGAGTCGCTCTCGCCAGCGTCGGGGTGCTGGAAGAGAGTTGACGGCATGTCGAATCAGGGGAATGGCTAGCGCGGATTTCTTGAGATGAACGTCCGCCCCATCCCTGTCAGTCAACGGTACCTGCCCTTGGCCTACGACTGCGGGTAATTGGCCTTGGAAATTTGATTGCGAGCAGGTGCGATTGCAGAGCAACGGTGGGAGATGTATTTGCAGCGGCGGTGGACTGAAGTGCTATGGGACGAACATGGCGAAACTGAGGCAGCGCCAGCGCCAGCCGTGCAAGGGAGCGCCGTCGTGATATTCTCTGACTAGCCCAGCTGTTGCTGCGCTCAAGTGAAACCTGACGCGAAGTGGCTGGTGTCCCAGCCCGGGTGGCAGCAACTTGACATCACGACCCTGCCCATAATTACGCACTCGAAGCCAATCACTGCCATGCTTCTACCACACCAGGCTTATCGTCCGCTGGTAGCACTAGAGCGACCCAGCGAACAGCATCTCGATTGCGAGAGGGGAAGCGCAGCAGGATTTGGTGCGACATCATCTTTTGCGCGCGCTGCCATCCGTTGCATCCGCCGTTGCTGCAGCCAAGGACCGGGCGTCCAGAGGCGCAGGATGAACGTGTCGGAAAGCCGCCGCTAATGTGCGCCCCTGCACAGATCTTGATTCTCGATCCTGTGCAATCAACTCGCAGAGAGAGCGCTGCTCAAGTCGTCATGGTCATTGAGAAGCAGCACACGATGCCTTTCAATCTCTTTGTGTTCAAGATATCCACAAGAACTGCGCCGAGGCGAACGCTCATCGGAGCCGCAGCCCCACTGTATCGGGTCAGACATCGTTGTGGGACCTCGATTTGCTTGGTTATCTCAAGCATGCAGATTGTCCCATGCTGATCCATTGTAGAAGCTCTGCCAATGCTTGAAAAGACACCGACACTCTCAGCTTCGTTTGACCGCAGTTTCCAGCATCTGTCTCTCTTCTGTGGCTGATATGCGAACCGCCTTGAACGCCCTCTCCAACCACGCAACCAATACACGGTGCTGCGTCTGCTTCCTTCGAAACACTTCGAGAAAAGCTCTACAAGCCAGCCTGTCAATATGTCAGTAGCAGTCAACTACATGTAACACGAACCCCGCGCTGTCACTGTACGACGAACCCCACGGTTCGTTCCGTCGTATCGTGGGCAACCACCCCGCCAATTCTGAGACGCGGAGGGTTCGGTCTTCAGCCACACTTACCACTGCAATTGCCGGCGCGAAATGACGCTCTGAAGAACGCCCTGCTGCCTTTCCGCACGCGATCGCGAGCGCCGCTGTAGCATCACGTAGGCTAGCGCGATGATGTTGTCCACCGTCTCTAATTGTTGAGCACGCTCGTCAGCAAACCTTGAACCGGTATTCTTAGCCGGTGCCCTAGCGATCGACTATGCATGCAGCGTATTCGCGTCCCGCTTTATCATGCCAGGATGGCGTCAAAGCGCGTCCCCTAGTGGCAGATTTTGCATGTGCGTTTACGCTTTTCGGTCTGAACGTCACGTTTTGGGAAGAGGAAGACGTACTGATAAGCAGGCTTGAACACGTCGCGCGCACCTTGGACAGCACGCGCACGTATTCAAGGCATCTCACCGCTGCTTCATGAAAGCTTTGGTAAAGATTGGCGAGGATGGTGGATACGCTGTTGAGCGACGTGTCAATGTACATTGCCTTGAGCTGGATTTTGAACGCGCTGTTCCAGGTTAGTGAACTGTCGACTTTACACTTCCCGCGTGGGGCTCAACCGTCGATCGCACGGTTGGCCGAGTACACCGAGATGAGATCCTGGGATGGTGATGGGGACTTACTTCAAAGCCTTGCGATGGAAGGTCTGGCCCGGCATTTTCGCTAGATCGACGGTCAGGGAGTCTTTGACATCTGCTCGTTGTCAGTTTCCGCTTCGCGGCCCCGCACCGCTCCAAGTCAGCACTTACCAGACCTCGCCGTTCGCTCGGACTTTTTGCTAACTTCGAGCGTCTTCGCATCGATACTTATGCCACAATATGAAAACGATGTATCGGTTGGGGCTCTAGGAATGCTTCTCCCACAATCAGTGAATGCTTCAAAGTTGGCCATTGACTTCGCGTGCTTGACAACGACACCGTAATCAGGGTGGCCGCGATGCATCACACGAATAAAGCGATCTGCGTGCTCTCGATTCACCGTGATCAAGAGAAAGTCGTCAAGCAAGCGAAGCAAAAGAGTCCCCTCCTCACAGGTAAAACTCAATACTTCACGCTCAAGCTCTGCGTAGAAGAAGTTGCAAAGAATGCTTGATAAGATGGAGCCCTGTGGAATACCGTTCTTCTGCCTGTAGAACTTCTTTCCAATCTTCACAAGGTTGCGCTCAACATGCTCGCGGAGAAGTCTCATCAAGTCGGCTCTAGTCTCTTGCTGTTGTAGATTGGTGTTCATAAATATTGTGTTCGACTTGTTGCCTACAAATTTGGTCTGCACAAGCTGGCTGAACGATGCCATGTCTTTGACGCCGCCGCTATGAGCGACAAACTTCTTCACTGGCAGAGGATCGATATGCTGTCCGTCAAGGCGTTGTAAGGCACCCAGTGGACTAATTTCGACATGTTTGCCGGTCTGGTATAGGTTTGCCGACATGAGACTTTCGACCATGCTTAGCAATCGTGATTGAGGTATGGTGTCAAAGCAGGTTTGCACATCAATCTTCGCAAAATAGAGTGTCTTGTCGTCAAGGTGCTGCTGCTCTAACGAGGCTTTAAAGGCTGCAAGCTTGGGGAATATGTCCGTGACAGAGAAAAGGGAACAACCAAATACGTTTGGCTGTAGCGACTATATCTTGTTAGGTGAATTTGTCTGGAGTGATAAAGAAGACACCAACCTTTTCGTAGTTTATGACATTGAAAACAGGCGTCATGACCGTGTTGATGCTTCGACCGAGCGACATAGTTCCATTCCGCAAAACTTGCTGCCTTCTTTTAAGATTCATGATAGTCCGGAACCCGTGCTTCTTTGGTAGCAGTCGAATCTTGCTGAAGCCGAGCGGTCTCATCGATAGCAGTCTAGTCATGCGCTCCGTCGGCAGGTTTTCGAACATGCTTAATTTTAGCGCTGCCAGTGCTGGCTCAGTCAACATCTTCCAAACATCGTGGCGGAAATAGAAAAGCCGATTGCGGTGCACATTCGATTCGGTCACATGGAAGTTGGATCGTATCAGCGGTACTAAGAACGAGTCAAAGAGCCAGTAGACGAACTCAAGAAAGACCTCTGTCCGCTTCTCAAAGTCTGATATGGACAATTTCGCAGAGTCGTTGCAACCAGGTACCTGGAGCCAGGCTAAACTCAAAATCTACAACTGTCAGCACACGTTGGCCAAGGTTGATGGGCAAAGCCACCTCAATATTCTGCGTCACTTGATGCAAAGTAAGACTCTCAAATCTGCGTATGGAGACAAATTGGTCGATCCAGTACATGACCGTGCGCTTATTGCTGTCGCTACCCCAGAAGCCGTTCGGAATGGCTCTGGCTACGACGGCTCGGCAGAAGGCGGATACATCTGCGGTGGAGCACGCCATATCTGTGAAACATGTGTTACCACTATGTCGGCTCTCCGAAAGGTCGGTAGAAACATTGTTATCTCTCTCCGGTGACTTAGACGCGCCGTCATGAACTTCTCTTGGCGGGAGAAGACGACTTCTCCACTCGGGCTTAGAGGAGAGAGGGAGGTTCTGCCGATGTTAGTCCGCATCTCCGCAGTACCTAGACTGTAGCTACCTGAACGGGACAATAATGCCGAAGAAGCTCCACATACGAGCATCGATAGTTTAGAGTTCTCAATCGGTCGACAAGTGCGAGAGGCGCTCCTCGAAGTCGTTTCGGTACACGAGATTTCCATTTTGTAGCTTCACTGGCGTCCGTGGCCTTTTCTCCCAGCGCCTTACACATGCTCTGATGGATTTCTTTCTCGCGCAATGTGTAATCTTTGAATGGCATCGCAGTCTCTCGCAGGTCCACTTTGGAAGTGAAGACATTATGTAGGCCAAATTGCCGCGGGAAGATGTAGCGAAGGATGTGAATGGTTTGATGTCGCTCATCTCTCTTAGGAAAACGGTTCAGCACGTCTGGGGAACATGTTAAACAGCACACAACATGACTTAGTCAAGATACTCACGAATATGGCGCATGCCAAATCGCACCCCTCCTTTTGCGTTGAGGGCTGCCTTGGCATACAACATACGGCTCCGTACAAATGTGATAGCACCGGGGCTTCTTTTTCCACAAGACGCATTGATTGGAGCAATCTTTGCGACTTCGGTCAAGTCGCCATGCTTCGCCCCATCCTTGCGCTTTTTGTCAGGCCTCACATCTGAGATTGGATTGCCACTGAGTTGATAATAGTTGGCGGTACCACCTTCCACAGGACGAAACATGGCGCACTCGAGAAGCATATCCATGATGACCTTGTCGCCACCAGAGCCAAGAAGTGCTTGTAGTCGACACCATACTGGGGCTTTGAGTGCCCTCACATGACTGTTTGGCGTGCGCTCTATTAGCCCAGGAATGGATGAGGTAGGCTCGGCTGCTGCGACCTGGGCATGACTGGTACTGGCAGATCGCTGAAATCCGTGACATAGTATGTGCGACGGCTTGTGAGACGTAGATCGCCGGAACAGGAGCCACACTACGAAGTCTACAATCTGTGATTGCTTAGCGCCAACATTGGATGATATGCCATGCACCGAGACACAGAAAAGTGACTGTGTCACTCAACCTACCTCGCTCTGCCGGAAGTAGCCAGGCTCATATGTAGCGCCTGAAGTGCTCTGCGACCGTTGTTGGGTGAAGCTCTTGATCTCACGTTCACGATTTTCTGTTGTCTGCACAGTGGGTCGAGAGCTTGCGTCTGAGGAGCAACCAATCAGGGTCGAGTCGAGCAGTTGTCCAAGTTCGCGATCAATATCACTTGTCGGCTCTCCATGACCAGCTGGGGGTGCAAGTCCGAGCTGGAATAATCTCCGCTGCCTGTTCTTGGATGACCTGGGAAGCTGTGACAGCAGGTAGTGGCGTAGGGTCAGAACCTTCGGATAGAGCCGCCGCAGCACAGGGTGGTCGGTACTGGTTGGTGTGGCATTGGCAGATTGGCTGGCAGGGTCGGCGCGTCTTGCTTTCTTACGAGTAGCCCCGCTGGCGTGGGAGTCGCGTTTCCTCTTCATGCAAGCTATGGAGTATTGGCTGCAGGTGAGCTGTCGCGGGCACGCGATGTTGGTTGGTGGATGTGTTGTTGTTCTCCAAACAAGAAAGCAGCAGGGACGCGACTGCCATGCGCGATATGATTAGAAGGCGCGACCAGCAGAGCTTGCGTAACAATCGGCATGAGACATCAAAAGGAGCATCAACAATGTTCTCGTGGAGCCCGAATGGCGCGGAGCTTGGGGAGGCGACAAGGTTGCTGGTTTCAACAGTAGCAGCAGAGCGTGCAGCAACCCCGATGCTCGTCACTCGTCAGCGGCAGCTCGAGAACAGTTGCCGTTGTGTCATCTGCTCAGCGATGGACAGAAAATAAGATGAATTGCGGAGCAAGACACGGTTCCTGAGGTTCTAGGCGACTGCGAACCACAGCGATGCTCCCTTGCGCTAAATATGTGCTAGTGGGCGGGTTCTGTGGAGACTGGAGCAGTCAGCCGTCGTCGACCACGCCTCACGATGATGAGGATTCAATGCATCGCACCGTGCGGACCATGTAGAGTTCACACGCAACGATACTGCACAGCGCTCGTGTTGGTGGAATTAGTCGATACAGGCCAGGCCCCTTGCAGCCTCTCTCCCGTGCGACGTCAGCGGAAAGCAGCCGTTTGTCCCGCACATGCACACCAAGCCCATCGACGTTGAAGCTTGGCTAGCAGGCAGGGTGGCAGGCTTCCTCCCACACAGGCCACCGGCCACGCTCGTCTACCTCCAGTACCTAACGCTCTGGCGGTCCACGGCCACCTTGCCACTGCCTGCGCCGCTGCTGTTGCTCGCACTCTTGTCCCGTGCCCGCGCGCTCTGTCGGACGCCATCCGAAGCAATTCCGGCTGAAACACTTCGCCTCGCAGCCTTGGGCGCACTCTCGTGTCTCCCGCCTTCATTGGCCCGGTGCGCGATTGACTGTAGGCGTCCGAGTGTGAGTTGTTCTGCCCACCCCGGTCGCCTCGACGATAGTGCGCTCCAACTGCTCCCATACTCGGCCGCAGACTGATTGGGTCTCCTCTTCTCGCCGCGAGCTGGCCGCTGCCTTGATTCGCGCCAGACCTCGCGCTCTCGACCATGGTGCCGTAACAACATGGCAGAGTCTGATCAAGTGCATAATTATGCATATCCCTCGGTCGCGAGCTGGCTGCACTCCACGTCGCTTGCCCAGCTAGAGGGCGCCCCCGAGCCCAAGCATGTAGACGCAGAGGAACCGCTTGATGCCTCCCCTGACGACTTCTACAAGTCCGCCTACACCACCACCCAGCACGAGATCGCCCCTCCGCTGCCCGCAGACATGGCCGCCTCGCGTGTGCGCCAGCCCACCGCCAACGGCGCCGTTCGCCCGCCAAACAAGTCGACCCCGAGGTCTGCCTCTGGGCCTGCCTCGTCCGTAACCACCACCCGCTCCTCGCCGCATGTCTCGAACAAGGTGAAGGCGCTGGCAGAACGATTCGAGCGGTCGCCAGGCGGGGGCGTCACAGCACCAGCCCCGGCGGTGCGCTCGAGATCGAGGGACCCCATCCGCGGCGGAGCTTACGACCCGGCGCGGCGTTCGGGAGCGTCAATGTCGTCGACAGCATCGGCAGCGCGACCCAGCAAGGAAGCCGCCTACGGGACGTACAAGTTCAACAACCTGAAGCCGAGGGAACGGCCCCAGCCTGCCCCGGCCTCACCGCGGAACACGACCGCACGACGGACAACCGGCAGCAGAAGCAGCCTGGACCAGCACATGTCGCCTACGCGCAAGAAAGTGGCCTCGCCGAGCAGAAGGCCAGCTTCGAGCGGGCGGCAGCCGTTCTTTGGGGAGGTTGTCAGCGGGCAGGACCTCACCTCTCCAGGATTCGGCATTCCCATATTCGACGGCACCGAAGAGGAGGTCCCTGGCGTCGATACGCTACTCGAAGCACCAGCCGAGGAGACGCGTTTGCCTGCCTCGACATTCAAGTTTCCACATCACGAGCGGTCGGGAAGTGCGGCGACGTCGTCGTTCGCTGGCGACGGATCGCGGGCACAACAAGCGCAGTCAACACCAGGGCGGGTACCTGTGCGGCCGTCGCCAACATCGCGGATACCAGTGCGCGCAAGACGTCTGAGCGCAACGTCAGACACCAGCTCTTCCAGTCGGTCCGTAAAGTACACCCCGACACGTGCTTCGAACCACAGCAACCGCGCGTCACCCACGCGAATGTACAGGAAGGCTGTCGGTGCGGGGGATCTGAAAGGACCCGACCAGTCCACCTTGCCTGCATTAGCCTACCGTGGATACAGAGAGAGAGGAAAGTCGCCCGCAGGACCACGAAATGGACCGGGCGTAGCTGCCTCGTCAAATGCCCCGCCTGCCCCGGCGTCGCCTCGACTACGGAACTCCAGAGAGCGCCAAATTGTGCAGCACTCGCCTGTCCGAGATCCTGGGCCACACGCAGAGCACGGCTATTTCCCCGACACCTCTGACGTGCATCATGGCCCCTCAACGCACGTGGACGAAGCAACCCGCCCACATGATATCCCACATACCTTCGAGGACGCGCGACGGGAGCCGCCTCAGGATCAGCATTTGGGTCATCAGCAACGCCTAAGCTTGCAGACCTCCCATCTTTCAATCCCGCCCATACAGCAACCACCGTCGGCCACGACCGACTTTGAGGAGTCGCCGATTTTGGGCATCCCTGGCAGTTTCGTGTTGACACCGCCCACCGCCCACGAAGAAGCCCAGCCGCAGCTTCTTCAGCCCACAGTCTTCCATACTGCTGGCCGAGAACTAGCGTCCAAATCTCCCGAGATTGAGCAGTCAGAGTTGGGCGTGCGAGAATCCATTCCGATCATGCTTGGCGAAGACCAGTCACCACGGGCGTGGCAGCCGAATTCCGACGACCTCAGCGAAGGCCTACGAGCTCTCGATTATAGCTACGGTACAGACCGAGGCTACCCAACACACTATGAGATGGGCGATTCACCGATAGATCCTTTCAGCAACCGCGACACGTTGCAGCCTGACGATTCAGCTAGCATTGCACCGTACCGGGCAGCGGGTCCCTTGACATTCAACCGTGAGACTTATAGTGTGGTCAATTCTGTGCTCAATATGTATCACCAATCGCCTGTCATTTCTCCTGAATTGGCATCAGTATCCAGAGAGCGAGTGCAGCGAGTCTCACCGGTCATTGCTCAGCATAAAGATTGGGGTTCGAAAGAGGCTACGGAGACGTATTTGGCTCGGTTGTTGAGTGATGCGAACGGAGGAGAACAAGAGTCTTCTTTGGGTCAGGAGAAAAGGATGACGTCTCCGACTCGTCCCATCTTGGACTTACCACTTTTAGAAGAAGAGTCACCAGTAGATGTCAGCGGCACGGCAATCATATATCCTCCGGAATCAAGGCGGTACTCACGCGGCTCGCGAGGATCAACGACCACCACAATACAAGATGACGCGTCGCGCTCGGGAAGCTCGTCGGGCAATCCATCACAGGACCATCTACTGCGCAACTCATCGACCGAGCGCACTTCCACAAATGGCATCCAGTTACCACAGTTGGCATGGACCAATGGTGGGCTTGGCCTCTCATACCATGAGGAAATGCCGCCTTCACCTTCCTCGCAACACGCTCCACCTCGCCCCGCATATTCACCACCGCCGCCTCCCCCCAAAGTCTCCATTGATCAACACACAACTCCATTAGACGCGCCGCAACCGCCATATTCACACCACTATCCACTGCCACTAACTTTCAATGAGCAGGTTGAGCAGCACCCGGCCCGAGCGCTCACGCCCGTCAACCACGCCTTTGAGGAAGGGCTCGAAGCTCGCTACGGTGTTGCACAATCACCGGATATGGGCGACCAGTTAGCAGTACCCGCTGAAGCGACAGAAGATGGAGCACCAGATCCAGCGAAGCAGGCGTTGACCAAGCGATACAGGATTTTAGAGGAGCTGCTCACTACTGAGCATCAATTCTGCATTGACATGATGATTGCACACAACATCTTCGAAGCTACCGCCCAAACTGTCATGACGGAGAAAGAAAAGAAGATTCTGTTCAGTAATTGCAAAGAGCTGGAAAAGTTCTCACTTTCACTTTTCCGGGCGTTCAAAAAAGCCGCCAAGCCCATCGTCAATTACGACATACCACCACCGACCGGGCCTTGGAACCGCGACTCCTCTGACTCGCGGCCATCCAACCCCTCGGATGCGTCTCTAAATATATGCAGGCCATCCGAAGATTCCCAGAACCAATTCGAAAATTGCACGCTCGAGAATGACCATCAGACCACAGTGGGTCAAGTTTTCTTGGATAACAAGGAGAAGATGGAAAGGCTGTACACGACATACTATCTCAACCAAGAGAATGCTGCCGCGTACATCAAGAAACATCAGAACAATCCCGAGCTTTCAGGGTGGGTTACAGCATGCTTCGAGCAGGTTGAGAACATGACACAAGCGTGGGACCTGGACTCGCTCTTGCTGAAGCCTTGTCAGCGCTTACTCAAATATCCGCTACTTCTTGACAGTCTCGAGGGCTCGAGCGACCCTGACCACCCGGACATGGACAATATCAAAGAAGCCAGAAAAGAACTCCTAGCAATGAGTGCGCGCATCAACGAAGCGAAGAAACGAGCCGACACTTTCCGAGCCGCCACTTCGGAAGGCAAGAAGGAGAAAACCAAGGGAAAGGGCATTGGTAAAACGTTTGTCAAGGCCTTCATCCCTAAAGTGGACAAGAACAAGGCCTACGACGAGGCTGACAAGACTTTCAAAGACCAGGACTACAAGTCTCGAGAACAGAAATTCGGTGGACATTTCTTCCAGCTCCAAATCGTCATTCGCGACTTCGAACAGTATCTAGACGCTATTACTGAGCACTACCAACAACTCAACATTGTGTTTATGGGCTTCGTCACGGTGTGCGAGGTGGCTCCTTCTGTGCATCCGGAACTGGAAAGCACGTGGAGAAAATGGGCAATGGCTCACTTCGAGCTACAAAACAAAGCCCTCGAAGATCATGTAAGTTTACGTGGCTGTCATGACGTCCTAGGGCTAACAACTGTGTTAGAAAGCAGCTGTACGTAGTCGCGTGCTCAAGCCTGTTGCAGACCTCTGGGAGATGTGGGTGGCATACCAGAAGACAATTGAGCAACGCAAGAAATTCCTCCTGTACTACGTCAAGCATAAGCAGGCGGTCGATCGAGGTGAGAAGGTCGATGCAGATCTCGAAGAATCGTCCAACAAGTTCACCACAATCAACGACACGCTGAAGCATGAGCTTCCGCTGCTCTATGAGCGAACGAAAGGACTCATGCGCACTCTCATGACATTGTTCATGTGTTTACAGAAGGACTGGTATAAGACCTGCTCGAAAAAGATCCTGCCGCTCCTGGAAAGCGAACCACAGCACACAACCTCGCTCCGGTACGATCTGGAGTCATATGTCGAGCGCTTCAACTCGGACTACAAGCCAATGCAGGACCTGGCTAACAGGCTTGGAATCGTCAACCGCAACCTGCTTATCGACATCTCGAACATGACGTCGCCTGTCCCGACACTGTCATCTGATGGCGGCGGGTCGTCTCGCAACTCAACAAATCGCCGCACAGAATCGATGAGCAGTGAAGCATCAATGATGGACTCACGGAATCGGCACAGTGGCGGCTATGCAGGACCGAACCGCATGCGCCCACACGATACCCCTCCACGCTCCTCACCCGCCGGGATGGCATACCCATCGCTTACTGCAGGTCGGTCCGGTCTTGGACCCACTTCTCTTCGCGAGGCTCGTGCTCTCAGCCCTGTCTCTGACGACAGTGAAGCAACAGTCATGCACCACAACGAGCGCCGTAACACGGGCTCATCTCGCAACCACAATTACCTCGGTTTAGACGGAGCAGTTGATTTTGACGACCGTTCTCCTTTCGGCTCGAGCGCTTTCGACTTCCCGCCTCAGCTTGGTGCTTCGTTCCTCGCACCCGTGTCTCAGCCCCTGATGCATTCCTTCTCTGCGCCAACCTCGCAACCCGCCTCCCTTCCGGGTTCGCAGCGCGCATCCGGCATTTTCAGCTCCGCACTCCCCATGTCCGACTCGCCTGTCCGCGGTTCGGTCGAAGAGCTACCGCCGACACCTGGCGACAGCGACGAGCCCGAGGTTTTGTTCCTGGCTGCCAGTCTTTTCGAATTCAACATTGCTCACGATCGCCGCGAGGGAGGCATACCGTATCTTGTGTACGTCCCCGGCGAAATTTTCGACGTCATCGGCATGAAGGGCGAACTATGGCTCGCCAGAAATCAAGACGACCCGACCAAAACGGTCGGCTGGATATGGGAAAAGCATTTCGCACGGATATTACCAGAAGACGCGTGAACAGCAGGACTCTAGACATGCTCACTGCAGCACTTGTTGATCGTACTTTCGCAACGGCACTCACACTTGCCATGGGTTCGCGAGTATCTTTTCCTTTTCGTTTGTCCATGGCGTTCAGCGTGTTCGCTTTCTTCTCTCCTTTGAATGATTCCCCACCTTCTTCTATGACGGAACACTAGGGCTGGCTGGCTGGCGCATTGGCATGCATTGCCGGCGCTTAAGCATTTTGTATGAGGAAACCTTTGCATGACTCGGAACGTTTGGCTGGGCTTCTCGCACGGTGGTGTGGTGTATACGTGTGTAGGATAAGGATATGAATTATCTAAAAGGCTTGATGATCTACCACCTTTTCCCCTTGCGATGGGACCTCTGTATTGTTCACTTGGCAGGTCTGCCAACGCGTGTGAATTCAATGAGTAATATTCCACCAGAGGTGCCAGGCCGGGATCCTTGAGCCTAGTCTACTGTTCCATCTCATCGCCCGTATCGCTGTCGTCATCATCCTCGCTGCCTGAAACCTCCTCGTCTTCGCCGTCCTCGTCATCATTGCCTTCGAGGCCGTACGCATCTTGAAAGTCGGCAAGTTGCTTAACTTGTGGCGAGAAGCCAGCTTCTTCGAGGTTCTTCTTGAGATCCTGGAACTAGTCAGCCATATCCCCATGGGCAATCGCATGCATTGTAAACTCACATCCGTCATGATTCCACCACACGTAATCACCACATCCGTCTTCTCAGGCTCAAACACGCCTGCAACAACCTCGTTCAGAATCTTCTTCACATCCTCCTCTGTCACCTTGCGCACCTCCCTGAGTGCCCAGTCCTGCCACTCCTTGCCCACGCCGCGCGTGACAAGATCGATGAACGAACTTCTCGCCGCATCGATGATTGACGCGCGCTCGTCCACAAAGTCCCGCACAATGGAGCTAATAGCGCCCTCGAGCGCTAGCTTGTCGAATGCACGCGTTCCGTCGCCGTACTCCTTGACCACAGTCTTGGCCTTATTGAGTGCGGAAAAGGCGTTTGGCGACTTATAGATTCTGAACTTCAACAGCCCGGTCTCAGGATCGCGCATAAAGTTGGTGCCATATGCGAGACCCGTGCCGCGAATATTCGCCCACATGGGCCCCTCGACGGCATCGAGATATGCCAATGCGACCATGAGCGGTGGGAGTTGAGGGTTGGTGTGGCCTTTGGGACCACGCGATGTAAGCACGGCGAAGGAGGAGTCGATGGGCATGGAAATGATGTAGTGTGCGCCGCCAGGGTTGCGTCCGACGGGAGAGAGCAAGGCGCTGCGGTCGTCGATGGGGTTAACCTCTGGGCTGGAGCCAGCGGGGAAAGCGTCGGTGAGGTGTTTGAATGTAGAGACTGGGTTAGGTAAGGTCTCGAGGTTGGCCGTCACGAGGACGCGCATGTTGCTGAATGTAAGAAGGTGTTTGCGTAGCGTCTCTAGTTTGTCGAGGACTTGCTGGGGCTCTGTCTTTAGCAACTTGAGAATGCGCTTGAGGTAGAGTGCCTTGACAAGTGTGTTTGTCGCACGCACTGAGGACGCGGCGTCGTAGTGCATCATCCGATCTACAGCGAACACCATGCTGTTGCCGTCACGCTTCTCCTCCGGCACATCAGCAATCATCTTCTTGACGGTGGTGATGATGCGCTCTGTGTCAAAGACAGAGTCTACGAGCAAGGTCTTCAGCCATTGTACGCAAGTCTCGAATTTGGCAGACTCAGCGACGAAGGGGAGGTATAGCATTTCGGTGTTGCCGACATCACTTCCGCGGTCAAAAGAGTACTCGATCGTGTCTTGCTCGAGCTTCGTTATGATCTCCTCGTATTCGATGCGTTTGCCGTCTTTAATCACGGGTGTGGCAAAGAAGTTGGTGAGATAGATACCGAGTAGTGGCTTGAGCTCGGTGGGCAAGCTGCCAGTTCCCAAGATCAACCCGAAATGCACGAATGATGTGGGAATATGCTCGAAATGGACAAAAAGTGGAAGCCCGTTCTCGTCCTTGTCGATGATTTGCTGAATCTTGTTCTCCGACGTGCCCAGCTTCTTTGCCAGGCCTGCACGCGCAGTCGTGGTTTCGTAAAAGTGTATTGACTCGGTGCTGGGTACCTTCAATCCTGCGATCATTTCGTGCGGGATAGGCTTGTCGTTCTCGTCCTGTGCTGCTTTGAGCTTGGAAGCAAGCTTCTTCAGGCCTTCCTCGCCAAGTTCTTCTTGTTGTGCTTTGACGCGAGCGACTTCATCGGCCTTGATTTTTCCGGAGAGTGCACGAGAGGGCTTTCCGAGGAGCGAGACGTGATGAGCATCCGCCATCCACTTCTTGAGATAGCTGCGCCATTGTTCTTCAGTCCATTGCTCGAGCTCCTCGAATACCTTCAAGCTACCCATAGCCTTCTCAAGATCGGTTCCATTTCTATCACCGTACAGGTGATCCTTGATGACGGAATCTTTGTATTCGTCGTTGCCAATCTCCGACGCAAACCTCGTCTGACGCTCGAATCGGTGCAGGCAGTCCTTGAGGTAGCTCATATCGAGCGGTTTTGATGCGTKTTCCTTCAGAACTTCGAAGAAACGCTTCTCCACATCTGCTAGCTTGGCAGTCTCAACTGCGCTTATGGTCCACCAGATGATCATGTCGTAATTGTTCTTGACCCAGAAGTAGACCATACTCGCCAGATGTTCCTTCTCGACGAGAGTATTTACCAACACGGAAACGGAAGAGCCAGCGAGGTACAGAAGCAGGGTGTTGATCGCTGTCTCTGCTGTGTCGTCTATTGACTCTGGCCCAAGGAAGGCAATCTGGATCTCACCAGTGGATTCGTCCTCCTCTGGAAATTCCACTGTATCCACCACGGTCTTGCTCAGTGGCGGCGTGCGCTTTGACTCAATCCAAGGGCGCTTAAAAGGTGCATCGAACGCAGGCACTTTGTCGATAATCGAATCTTCAAACTTGTCCAGAATATCCAACAAGTTGCTGTGATCCACTTCGCCGATCAACACTAACCTGATGTTCTTTGGCTGGTACATATCTCGATGGAATTGGCGAATCCGCTCTGCCGTCAGGACTCTTAGAGCCTTCATGAGGCCGCCTGTCTCCTTTCCAAATCCATCATCTTCTGGATAGAGAAGTCGCCGCATTTGAAGGTCCATGAGATCGCCCTGGAGATTTTCTCGTCCTTGCATCTCGGAGTACACAACACTTTGACTGTCAATTGAATCCTATACCCAAAGTGCAACCGCAACATACCCTGCATCTTCGCCTTTGCCATCAACATGGTGCACTTCAGTGTAGCAGCCAGCGTCGGTTAGTGTAGGCACTACTAGATGATCGAGATATATCGGCAGAAGCTGTGCGAACCCTTCCCAGCCTGCGCTGGACAATGTATAAACTGTCTCTGCCGTGTCTGTCCAGGCATTGGTGTCTGAATATGATCTTGTTGCGACCTTGTCTAGGACACCTTTGTACGGATACTGCCTTGAGCCCATAAAGCACAGGTGCTCGAGAGTGTGCGCTGAGTGCAATCAGCGATAAAATTCTGCAAACACGAGCACCACGTACGAGATCCGGAGTCATCATGAATCTCGGTAGCTACGGCGAAGTTGCCATATACTTTCGGTCCTTTCCGGTCAACTACCACCACTCTCAAGCCGGTTCGCTGAGACTCATATTGCGTAAATGTGGCATCTGCATAGTCTGCTTTGAACTTCTGAATTTGCTTGAAGTGCGTTTCTTTCGGCATAGAACCCATGATGCCAAACGGGGATTGATCCTGAAAGACACCTGATTGAAGGTTTTGAGACTCGAACGACGGCAAGCAAGTATCTGTACAACTCTGCAGTTGTTCAAATTCGTGTTGCGCAGGGACCCCTTTGTCTGGTGCCGAATTAGTCCTACCATTGTTAGCAAACACGACGCCCGCATGACAGCAACACAAGCGAAATATGGAAGCCTCTAAAAATCAAAAGGCAAGACTAAGTGGAGCCTAAATGGATACAGCCGGGAAACACGGCTTCAGGCCGTCGGCCAGGTCCAGACATTCCTGGTAGTAACTTACCTTAGAATGTTGCCCAAGACTAGGGCAAGAAAGCTCCCGCAGATCCTGACTCGAAAAATGCCTGCAGAAGAAGTCAAGGACACAAGTTGAAGGACTGGGTATCGAAGGTGGCGATTAGGATGTTGCAGCGAAGAAGTTATGTTTAGGCAGACTCTTAATGTGGGTAGGAGGAGTGACTAAGCCGACGGGTAGTGTATTGCAAGCCAAATGGTCGCAAATCGGTGTGCTTGTAGACTTGGGTTTGTGGCGGGGCAGATGTTTGTGCTGTGGCGGGGCACGGTGAATGGAGCCAAATGGGGCCCGTGCGCATTACGTATCTCGAGCGTTGTTGGCAGCAGCTACGTTGCGAGTGCGCGACGCAAGACAACACTTAACTCCATTTTTAAATATGGCCAACGACTGATCGTTCCAATGTCGTCGCAAGTTCCCGCCGAAAAACTGGGCGATGCAATTCTGCAATCAGTGGAGCACGGCGCGTTTCCACAGGACGAAGATGTGGCATCTGCAGCCGTGCCGTCAACCGCGCTGCCTAAGCTGTTAGAAGTCGTTGGCAGGGCTAGAGAGGAGACCAAGGTATGTGTAAATATTCATTCACATGACTACGACTGACATTGCTTGCAGAATGAAGTGCGCGCAATCTCCCGCGAAGCTGCGTCCGACGTCGACGGTTGGATAGCCCAAGCACGCAAACTGCAGGACGATATCAAACGCTCTCAAGACACGGCCAAAGAGATTGTACAGCAAGCCGAAGAAGGAAAGGCGCACACTGCACGCGTTCAGGATGCGGCGAGCAAGGTCAGCCTCTTGCACACCGAAATCACATACAACCAGAGCTTGGCACGAGTGGTGGAACAATTGCGGGACATATCTACCGTGCTGGACTCGGCTCAGGAAGCAGCTGTACACGGCCATGTCATACACGCTCTCGAGAGACTGGAAGATGCAGACGGTGCGTTCAAGAGCCTTGGGCAGTTTGAGTCTACCAGAGCAGTAGGTGTGCTGCGGACCAAAGAGGATCAGCTCAAGAAGGCCATTGTCGAGACTATCACCGAGTCCTGGAACGGGCTTATATTCGTTGACGACGCGAATCACAAAA
The DNA here is from genome assembly GCA_001748405.1 of Paraphoma sp. B47-9. Lineage (NCBI taxonomy): Eukaryota > Fungi > Ascomycota > Dothideomycetes > Pleosporales > Phaeosphaeriaceae > Paraphoma > Paraphoma sp. B47-9. Next base: position 304,375 of record BCLK01000052.1, read on the forward strand.
TCTCACTGCGCGAGACCATCGAGCGAGAGGCGAAGGTGGATATCAATACCGTCGTCGACGCTCTCAATAAGCTGAGCCTCCTCGATACCTTCGTGTCGCGTTTCAGCCGTGATCTAGATCGTATTATCATCTCCCCGCGCCTCTCCATAGGCGCAGACAAGATTGCAACAGGGTTTGCCATTACTGGCGATAATATTCAACAACGCGGCCCATTCAATGACGAGAGCATAAAGTTAGCATTGGAGGATATTCATTCAATAGCCGAGTATCTCAGTACACGTCTGCCCCCAACCGTTGCAGTCCCATTATCATCGAAGCTTGTTCCTGTCATTGCGACACGACTGATCAACAATCTCTTGCTCCCCGCGGTGCCAACGTCGACGAGCGGGGTAGAAGCATTCCAGGATACACTTTCATATGTTCTAGGCCTGGTCGAGTACCTTGACGAGCTTGGCTGGTCAGGACAGAACCGTCTCGCCGAATGGGTAGACAAATCTGCTGAAATCTGGCTAGCGAAGCAGAAGGAAGCAGCAATCGCAAAGGTGCAAACGATATTCCCAAAACGCGTCCAAGAGAAGAAATCTGTGGAAAGAGTAGAGACACAAGTCGTGTCAAAGGGCGACGCATTACATGCCAGCCAAGACGATCAAGAAGATGATTGGGCTGCTGATTGGGATGAAGAGGAGCCAGCAAAGACTGAGGATGTTAAAAAGGTTGAAGCAACAGAGGAAGAAGACATGAGTGCATGGGGTGACGAGATCGACGAGGAACCAGCAGTAACAATCGACGACAGCGCGCCAACAACCGCGGCAGCGGCTGATGAAGAAGACGCCGATGACTGGGGCGCGGATTGGGGCGATAACGACGAAGCTGCTGGCCTTGTTGCAACCCGAAGTCCGTCAAAGGTAGCGGACACGCCCAAGGTTAACGGCAAGTCTTCTTCTCAAAAGCCGCCAAAGGAACAACATGTCACCCTGAGGGAGACCTACACGGTTACTGCGATGCCAGATGCTATTATGGACATCATTCTCCAAGTCATCGCAGACATCGGGACATTGAACTCATCAGAATTGGTAAAGTCTGCAATCGCACCAGCAAGTGTAGGTCTTTACGCCATACCGAGCCTTCTGTTAGCGATGTATCGAGCAACAGCTGCAATGCATTATTCCAAAGATGCAGCAAGCAACATGCTCATCTATAATGATTGCCAACGACTATCTGATCGACTGCGCAACTTCCTCCAAGAACGGGCCGAAGCAGATACCACATCATCACTACCACAACATCTGAGGCCGTCTGTACGCTTAAAGGCGAAGCTTGAGGAAGATATCAAGACTATCGATGGCTTTGGTAAGCGGGCCTACGGACGGGAGATGGAGTCCCAGAGACAAATTCTTAGAGATCATCTGGAAGATGCTCAGGGTTTCCAAGGCTGTACCAATGTGCCATTCGCGACTGTGTGCGACGATGCCATCGCTACGACCATTGACCGCATTGGAGACGTCAAGCGCCAATGGCAGAATGTTCTCTCACATTCAGCTCTGCTACAATCTTTAGGATCATTGGTATCAACAGCGCTTACGAAGTTTGTCAACGATGTGGAGGACATGTCCGACATTGCAGAAGACGAGTCAAGAAAGCTACACAGCTACTGTGTGTCGCTGGCTACGTTGGCACAGCATTTCCAAACCACTGATGACAGCGGGGAGGTAAGAGAAATGGTGAGCATATACACTCCCAATTGGTTCAAGTTCCAGTACTTGAGTGAGATCTTGGATAGCAGTCTTGCGGACATCAAGTACTTCTGGACTGATGGAGAGTTGAAACTAGAAATGGAGGGCGAGGAAGTGGTGGGCTTGATCGAGGCACTATTCGCACCAAGCGACCATCGCAGACGGGCAATTGCTGAGATTAGGAGGACAAGTATGCACTAGATACCTTATGAAGCAGAATCCGAGTTTCTCACTTCCTTTGCTGCAATATAAATTGAGCCGTAAGCCAAGCATTACTGATGGCTCTTACAAGATAAATTCATACGTTATCAAGAGGACCTTAATTTCGAATTGTCCGCACTTGAATAACAGCGAGAGACATTGGAGCTGGGGACTGCCGAACAGCGAAGGTCACGTGTGGGCGGAGCTTCCTCAACGCCGACTGGTCGACTTCCCCGCTAACCTCGTTCGAAAAAAAGTTGGAGAGGTTCCAGTTCGTTGCGACATCCCACCACAAACATATCGCAAACCCTCTGCGCCAATCGCCGCTATGGAAACGGATACAGCGAGAACCAAGGTCACTGCTCGGTTCAGTACACGAGACGAGGCTCTTCAGATCGATGAAGCCAATCGCAGGCTTTTGATACCAACAGGTAAGACCGCGCGCATAGCTTTGGAACAAGTCTAACGTACTCATAGATGCTAAACGCCATGGATTATCTACACTTCTGAACGACCTCTTGCAACGCGAGGATGATCGCATACCCTTTGACATACTCATCAACGGCCAGTTCCTGCGCACGACCGTCGACGAATTCCTCACGAAAAACGGCATTAACGCAGAAACAACGCTTGAAGTCGAGTACACGCGGGCGCTCATTCCACCACTAAATGTAACGAGTTTTGAGCACGATGACTGGGTCTCTGCTGTCGACGTGCTGTCGCAGTCATCGGCAGGGGGTATTTGGTCAGGCAGCGTCCAGAATGGACAGGAGAGGATACTGAGCGCGAGTTATGACGGCTTGCTGAGGGTTTGGAACACATCGGGGGACGTTCTGGCTACGTCAGAAGCTCCCAATAATGGCGGCAGAATCACAAGCTTGAAGATCGCGAGATGGCTGTCTGACAAGAAGTTTGTGGCAGCAGGCATGGACAATACCGTCCGAGTGTACAAGTACGACGATGACACCCGAACCATCACGACAAGCTTGGAGCTGTTCAACCATCGGTGGGGTGTTGAAGACGTTGCAGTCCATGGCCCATCAGCTCGAATTCTCAGTGGATCGTCAGACTCGACTGTTTCATTATTTTCAAGCAACGCCAAAGAGAACCCAGCAGCACCGTCAAACCTCCTACCGAACTCTACAGCCGCCTCAAACAAGCGACAGAAGTTGTCCAAGCCGGATCGAACAGTACCAGCGCGGGGCGCATTGGCTAGTTTTGTCGGGCACAGCTCGCCAGTCTCGAGTGTTATATTCAAGCCTGATGATGCGACAGTGGCGTACTCAGCATCACACGACCACACTCTCAAGACCTGGGATCTCCCTACGTCAACATGCGTCGACACCCGAACCACCGGCCATTCCCTGCTCTCGCTATGCGCAATACCGTCCCGCAATCTTCTAGCGACAGGCACATCGGCTCGACATATCACGCTGATCGATCCTCGCGTTTCGGCAACGCAAATCAGTGTCATGACATTGCGAGGCCATAAAAACGCAGTAGTCAGCCTTGACACCGATCCCAGCTCTGAATACAACCTCGCTTCCGGCTCTCACGACGGCACAGTGCAGATATGGGATCTCCGAAATGTTTCTACCGGTGGTCAGGTTGGTGAGGGTCAAGTCGGCGAGAGCTTGCACACAATACCGCGACGAGGACAATCAGGGCCAGCCAAGGGCCACGGCGAAGGCTTCAAGGTATTCAGCGTCAACTGGGACAAGGATGTTGGAATCGTCAGCGCAGGCGAAGACAAGCGCGTGCAAATCAACCGAGCGCTGGGATCGTAGTTGGTAGTCATAGTCTCGCACAGTTCTTCAGTCACTTTGCCAGGCGTTTTTGGCGCGAGTGCGGTAGATACCATGATCGGAATCGGCAAAAAGTGACAAATGTACTCCATGTATATGCTCTTCGTTACCAATAAATCTCAATGGGTATCATAACTTTTCCCACGCATGCATGCATCCATGTCCTCTCATAATCCATCGCCATCTGTTGCACACAAATCTTACACCAAATGCCCAGGGAGCAGGAAATTCGCGACCCCCTCCTTCACGGCATACTCGTGTCCGCATGCCCCGCAGACTAACTTGCCCTCCTGTATACATGTCTCGAGCAGTATGCGATGTAAGTCTAGTGCTGTCTGCGACGGTGTCTCTTCGCTTGCTGTGGATTCTGTGGACTCGGTGGTATCGAGACTTGCATCTGGGTTGGTCGACGCAGGAGCGACGAGGTCGGCGGGTGTGGGTGGTGTTGTGGGCAGATCTGGAAGACCCAGCTACATTATACATTAGCCCACGATTCTTCCTCTCAAAGCATGGCCGCTGAAAGCGCTCTTGTATGCGCGCGTGGAATTGCAATGGTTCGGGCTGCACGACCCTTAACACCAGGTGAACGTACCTCTGATGCAATCGTCCGTATCTCCTCCCACATTAACCGTGGTAGTATGTTTTTCAGAAACGGGAGGTTGAGATCTGCTTCTTGGATTTCGAGCTCGGCGTCGCGCGGGTGGAGGGGAAATGAGGCTGGGTTTGTTTTGCAGGTTTTGATGGCGCAGGTGAGGAAGTTGAGGGTGAGGAGCTTCATTTTGGCTGTCGAGACCGGATTTTCCTGTGCGCAGTGGAATTTGGGAGGGAGATGGCGCGAAGGATGTTGTGCGAGAGTAAGACGCGTGTGGAGGATTCTGGCTGCGCGCGACAAAAATTTAGAAGCGGTGCCGGGACGAGGGCGTGGTGGGGTAAACGCTAATCGGAGGCTTAAATTTAAGCTTAAAGTTGGAATCTAACCTCGTCGTCCTACATCCATATTGCTGTCGATGCTCATTTGCTTTTAGATGGCATCGATCGCCATCTAGCCAGGTTTGCCTTTTCGCTTAGGTGAAGCCTCAGACCAGGACGCTGGGTCAGAGTATGGCCGCTGGCCGTGTCGTTTCGGTCAGATTCAAAGACCGAAGATGAACGTCAGTCAAGTCACTGGTAGGCACCACAAAGTTGAACCGGTGCCTAGCGTAGTCAAAATCATCGGAAGTAGGCTAATGGAAGCGGTTCTTCAATGCCCACCAAAGTGGGGTTTAGACGCCTGACCCACTACAGTGTGTAATTGAAGTACGCAGATTGAACAAAGAGGTTTGAAGAGGAATAGAGATATTCGGCGTCATGGTTGTCACTCAGGGAGAAAGAAGAAGGAAAGAGGAAGCTGACACGTTCAGTTCAGTTCTCACTTCTCGATAGTTCAAAGTCCCTTATACTAATGTACAGAGAAAAGGATGAAGACTCGAACATGGTTCAACTCAAGTTATCTATCTGGACTGAAGGCTGTCAATCTACAAGGCCTCTGCGTCCTGCAACACAAGTTCGGTCGCCTTCTCCGACAGCATATACGTTGCCACAGCAGGGAATGCTCCAGGACACCTTGGGAAGGCCGACGCATCCACAACTCTTAATCGCTCAACACCACGCACTCTCAGCCTCGTATCTAGCACCGCCATCGGGTCAGAGTCTGGCCCAACCTTGTTGGTGCTAGTAGGATGATGACCGAAGGCTTGGTCCTCGATATACGCCTTATCGATTTCAATGTCCTTGCAATACCCGTCCTCTTGCACGTCAGCAGCGGGACACGGCGGTGAAACGGAAACCAAAGGTCCAACGGGGCTCTCTGTGGCCGCAAAAGCTTTCCTGGCAAACGCAACCGTGTCCAGCATCGAGCCGAGATCAGTCTCGGCGCCTTCAGCGAAGTAGTTCAAGTTCACTTCCGGCGTATCCTGTGGGTCCGCAGACTTGATCTGAATGAAGCCTTGGGTGTTCTGAGGGTGCATCTTCACCGTTGACCAAGAGAAACTCGTTGGTGGATTGGCCGTGAAGTTTTGGTTCGTGGTTGGTGCAAACCCGCGGAATGAAAAGGTACCAGTCGCAAACATGAGCATATCGCGCTCTCCTTCCACTGCGAATTCGGTCTTACGGAGGAACGAGTTCGAATTGGAACCTCCCTGAGCATATGGACCTTCGCCTTGCCGCCACAGGTCTACGCATGGGTCGCCAGGCGCGCCGAACGTGCATTGTGGTGCATTCGGATCTGGCTTGTCGCTGATGTCGATGGGGGATTGACCGAGGATTGGAATTTCGTAGTTGTCTTGTAGATTCCTTCCGACGCCAGGCAAATCAGAAACGACGTCGATGTTGTACTTCTGCAGCAAAGCTTTTGGTCCGACTCCAGAAAGCTGCAGCAGCTGTGGAGAGCTGAAAGCGCCACCAGACACAATGACCTCTTTGCGTGCGAATGCCTGCTTGGTCACGCCCACATTGCTAGAGGTGTGTCGCGGATCTGCTCGATAAACAGACTTGCCGTGAAGGTACTCAACACCGACCGCTTGAGGCTTTGTGCTATTACCACACGCATCGAACAGCACCTTTGTCGTGAGAGAGTTCACTTGAAGGTGTAATGGGTACTTCTCTGTTTCATTGCCAACCGTCTCCAGAATACGGTCGCGTGGAGAGAAACGCTTCCAGCCTGACGTGACATGGAATGGCAAGCCCCATAGTCCTTCAGTCTGGTCGCGCGTTGGACTGAGGAAGTTAGGATCACCAGTGATGTATTCGAGTACTGAATCCGGATTCCATCCAATCAACTTGAGCGCCGACTCAAAGACCTTGAGGCGAAGAGCACCGGCTGTGAACACAGCTGCGTCAGCGATGTTGGTCTGCAGCCATCCAGTGAAGCCATGTCCGGTGGTGTTGGGCGCAAGGTAATTGTTATGCTCAATCGATTTGAAGATCCTCCGCATTTCTTTACCGCTGCAGGTGTTCAGTATGACCATTTTCACTCAGACTAGACGACTGCTTACCTCCAGATTCCATCACCAACACCCTTGTCAAAGTAGTCCCAGTCGCTATCGCTGGGTAGGAACGTCACAGCGGCATTGTTGATTGCGCTTCCCCCGAGTGTCGCACCTCGTGGATAGAAGACTCCCAACCTCGTTGCGTTTTGATGGCCATCAACTGTTGGATCACGCCCGACCCAGTACTCGCCATTGGCCAGTCGCCATGTCAGCAGATTATACCTCTTCGTCCGCTCTTCATCGTCGCTATGGCGGACGAAAAAGTGCCATGCTACACCTGGGTTACCAAAGTCGTTGAGCTGGAGTATTTGCGTGCGGAGATCGGCGCTTTGGTCGTCGCCGGCTTCGATCAGGAGAACGGAATGTCCTGCACGGGCGAGGTTGACGGCAATTGTGCCTCCTCCAGGGCCGCTGCCAGTGACAATGTAGTCGTAGGTATTGGTCTCATTTGCTGCATTCTGTGGAGACGTGCATCGAGATTTCAACGGCGATGCGAGAGCAATGGATGGGAGTAGGAGATAGTGAAGCTTCATGATGCGCGGTTCCCAATGGTGAAGTTGAACGACACTGAAAGTTCCACGCCCTTGAAAGTACTTGCAGCCAGCATCTTCTATAGATGCAGACTTTTTGTTTCATAGAATCCATTACATCCTTGCTTGTAGTTAACCAGCTTCTTGTTTCGTCGATTGCGTAACACATCTTAATTTCGTCCGGTCTGATCGCATCACCAACACTCCCGTTGTGTACAAGAAGCCGGCTTGGAAGCTGAAGGATCAGGCCCTGTCAAGAATGTATTGGCTACGAGGCTCAACGGATATGCAGGTCCTCAAGATGAGGCACCTGTCCCCGCATCGGGGAGGCGCCGCCGCCACTAAGCAGGGTCCGGCATCGGCTCGGTAGATGAGTATGTAGGGGCACTTATAAGTCCGAAAGACAGGGATTTGGGATCGGGGTCGAGTCCCGATATCTCGAACCACTTTTTCCAAAAGCTCGCATGAGCGACATGCGAAGGCTTACAGAGCATCCGAGCACTAGAAAATGTGCAGCCGCGATGAGGCCGACGGCGACAAGCACGCTCAGTGAAATTCCTCCAACCATGTGTTGTCCCATATTGATTTTGCTTTCAAATGCGCGCATGCATGATTTGCATTAATCCTCATCCTTGGTTGAGGCCCCTGGTAAGCTCCTTGAGCTTGCATGACATATGTTCCCGATTCCCCAGGTACAGGAATCTGACATCATTCAATCTCGTACATGAAACGACATGTTTCATTCAGCTAGGCCGCAGGCCTGTAAGTCGCGTGGACGCAAATCGTTTCGAAGCGTCCTCCACCGGCATGCCGCGCCACGAGTAGCTCGTTTCTTCGTCGAGGATGTGCGCTGTAGGATCACGTTTCCACTCCTGTGCGAATTCGTTGAATGTTTGGTTCTTTGGTCGAGGTTGAAGCGCAGTCTGCCATGCGTAGATCAGATCTGCCGCAGGAAGCTCGATCTGGCTGTTGTCCGCATCCACCCAATGTTGCAGTATATCTCTCACTGTCGCGCCGTCTATGTTGGTTCCATACAGCGCTTTATACAGCAGTCTGTGAGAGGCTAGTGCTCGACCTCGAGCTTTGAATCGATCGTCGTCTTTGCTTATGCTGAAGATGTCGCGGATCATGTACAGATCTGGGATCTGGGTTTTGTGGTTGCCGATTGAAAAGTCCTCATTGTTCAGGTACCGCGATATTTTCATGTAAACATCTGATGTATTGATTGTATAATCGACGTCTGGTGGTCCCAGATTAGCAGCCCAGTGAACCATGGCTCGAATGCCGTACACTGTGTCACGACGGTCGACACAGCCGAGATCTACGCATAGTCTCAGTGCATCTGGCAAAGACATCGACTTTTTTCCTGATTGGCGGAGTACATGTTGTATGGTTTCTGGGGGTGCTCGTGAGTGACTTGACGTTCCTACGATGTTGTAGTATTTGGCGGTATCCCAAAACTCTGCTAGGTGGTCGATTGACACGGAATCATCACCACAGAGGACAACGGTGGCACTTGACAAGAAAATCTCCTGCAATATCCACAAACGATTCCAGTAAGGCCTGATGGCGAACTTCTCTAGAGCACTCCGCGTTCTCTCGAAATTCTTGTCCGGTTGGCCTTTCCTTTCGAGATGCTGATGTATCAGACCTTGCCTAAGAACACATGGTGAATCGTTAGGCAGTGTTTCGAATTCATCCATGTCTAAGCCCTTGATGGTATCAAGGATGAATTGGCTGTCATCCGCATGGGCTCCCACGCAAGCAAAGACAGCCTTGGCTCTCCGATAAATATCTCCCATATTGGCCACTTGCTTTCCCTTCTCAGCTATATCCTGTTGATTTATACATATCTGATCCATCCAGTAATGCTGATTTCGTACTGGGTATACTCCCAGTTTGACTGCCTGACTGAGTGCAAAGTAGCAATTGGCTCCAACGCCCAGACGCTGATTGTTGATGATGACTTCATGTGTCTTTTCCGGGCTTCCCCAGGTATATGACATGGCAATATATGCCGGTGCCGGCTCGATCAAGTCGTGCGTGTGATTGTGACGACTGGCATCGTTTGTTTCCGGCTCCAGAAGGCAGTAGCGTTGCATACCAAATATGAGAGTTCCGCCCGGTTCCTGACCGAGGAAATGCAGCAACCTGATTTGGGAGTTTGCATCTGTGAAAGATTCATGCTTGAATGCTGGGGTACTGCCCATCCTGGCGACGTGTATCGCGGGGAGCTGAATAGAAATGGCAGACAGAACTCGGCATTCAACGTTTGCACGTGCTTTCGAAGTGTCGTCGCATTATAGCTAAGACGTGCTGTAAGAAAGAAAAGATGTGCTGAAGTATAATAGGATCGAGTTTTCACTACCGCTGATGGGGTTGTCGGCTCATCAGACGCACCTGCTGCAAGGCACCCCACCTGCCATTCCCAAATTTGGGAAGGACCATTTGGTCCAGTTGTGCACAGCATTTTCCTCAACTTTGCCATTTCTGTTCTCATTCATTCAGTATTTCATAGCAGTTCGCATCACGCATTAGGCTGGGGAATCTCGACTAGATTGTACAATTTTTTCCCACATTTCATCTTTCGATGCAGCCTTGCCCGCTATACCATGCGCACACCTACATATTTCCAAGAGCACACTATCTCCTTTCCTATTTTCTAAAACAGTCTTAACTATCAGATCGACTACTATTCTACTCCTTGATCTCCCCCTCCTCGAAATCCGCATCCTCATCCTCCACCTTTTTCGCTCGCTCCTGCATACCCTCACTGGCTGGATCCCATGACTGCTTGAACGGGAACGGCGGAGCACTCAACTTGATGCCTTCCTCCCAGCACTCGGTCGCTGAAAGATGAATTTTGGATTTCCAGAAGTCTGGATCAGAAGACATGTCCTCGCTGACATCGAGCTTGGCCTTCTTGGGTAGAGCACCCATTGCTGGTGGATCTTTGCGTTTGAGGTTTGTGAAGGGGTTTGCCGGCTTAGGAGGAGTGAGTGGTATGCCAGGTGAGATTGTCTCTTTGTCTTTGAGGTCGTGGTCTGTGTCGATTTTGGGTTTCTCGGACTTCTGGTCCGGGGTGGAGTTGTTCTTGCGCTTGACGCCCGCAACGACGTTTTCTGCAATCGCAACTCCATCGGCTGAAGCGTTCGCGGTTGTAGCCTGAGTAGAGGGCTCATCGCGTGAACCAGAGTTGTCTGCAGTATCGCCGGGCTCAGACCGGGTTGACTTCGTATCCTCTTCATCCTCCTCATCAATCTCGTCCTGGTCTGCCAACGGCACGCGCAGATCGTAAGTTTTGCCCTCATGAGTGTGAAGCAGGAACTTTGTCTTTTCGAGCTCTTTAGCTTTACCGTTATCCTTCTTGCCGCTCTTCTTGCGCTGAAGTTCCCGACGCTTCTCATCCTCCTCTTGCTTCGTCAACCGCTTGCCCACCTTCGCACCCTTGCGTGGCTGCCAGTCATATTCGTCCTTAGCGTTCAACGCAGCGTATGCCGCTGCCAAATCATCCGGAATCTTGATCTTACGGCTCGCAATCAACTTCCAGGCGCGTTCGAGCACCTTTCGCGTCTTCGCGGCCTCAGGTCGCAGCTCTTGCAATGCATCGTCAGTAACCGCCGACCTCTTCTTCAGCACACGCAATTCTGCCTGCGCCTCATCCTTGTTCTTCCTGAGGTACGCGTTGATGCGACATACACGATACGCTTCCTCGGCAATCTGCTTCACGGTTGCGCCATCATCGAGGCGGTTTTTTATGCGCGCTGAGTCGTCATCCTTTGACATGGGTGAGAACAGTTGATCAGTTGCCTCGTCGAGATCGCGACGGAGGGATGTGTTCAAGCGACAAACGCGATAGGCTTCTTCTGCGATCTCAGCGGCGGTGCCGCCGGTGGTGAGACGAGCCTTGATCCTCGCAGTGTCAGGGTCATCGCTCATCGGGCCAGCCGAGCGGAGCCTAGAAGTGTAGGAGAGTGACTTCTGGAGGCTGCGGTTGCGGGCCTTCTCGCCGGGAAGATTGGGGTGGCTTGCGACATTGGGACGGCGAGGCATGCTTGCATTGTTCGCAGCTTTTGTGCGGTTGGGAGCATTAGGTCGATTGGGAATGTTGGATCGATTTGGATGATTGGGCCGCGGCGGGTTGCTTGGTCGAGGTGGAAGATTGGCCCCAGCTGCTGTGTTGGGTGTGGTCATCTTGTAGTCTAAGAGTCGATTGGTTTATGTCGGAATGGTGTGGAGTTTGGGCAATGGAAGCAGAGGTCGCCGTGTGGAAAGGAAGGAGAAATGGGAAGGAAGAATGAGGAAGTCGGGGACTTTTGGCAAATTCTCATAGAGCTAGATAATAGCTGTTTGCTATTGTCAGGGCATTAGTTGCTGCGAGTGACGTCAATCGTCGTGCGAGAGGTGAAAGTGAAAGGTGAGGAAGAGCGCTGTATTCGCGATTCTCCGCGTACAGCGTCACTATAATTTGGAAGCTATGAAAGCAAGTCAGTTCCAGCAATGTACTTTTGCTACTTGGCTGGGCTTTACCGTGGTTGTTAAAATTTTCCTAATTCGTACTTTGTTTTCGAAGCGCAGTCTCGAAACTTTCAAAATCTGGGAAACCTCTTTTGAGTAGGAAACATGGAAGCTTGAAAGCCTTGAGCTGCTCGTAAAGTTGAATATTGACATATAGAAACGTGCAGAGGCTTTCATGAGTATCAAATTCCAAAGAGCTTACAGAACAACAACAGCAAACAGGGGAATACATTTTGCAGACCTCAGTACCCACCTCTCTTTTTCTTCCCGCTCCCCTCCTCTCCATCCAGATGCGTTGTCCGATCGATATCTAATCTCTTTTGAAAATACTCTCCCACCACAAATTCCTCGTACTTCTCACCCTCCTTCCTCAGATGCGGCACGACACTGACCTTCGCGTCTTCATTTGGGCTAAAGAAGAACGGCATACTATATCGTTCCTCACCTCCAATATTCCTCACGCGATGTACGGTGCTTTGCCATGTCCCGCCCGTGACAAGTTTGAGAAAGTCGGCAATGTTTACAACAAACGTATTGGGCTCGGGGTGTACGGGAATCCAGAGCCCGTTGCCGTTCAGGACTTCGAGAGCCGGGTATGCGGTTGCTGACTGGCATACGAGGGTGAACCAGCAGAAATCTGTGTGGGCGCCGATGCCAACATCTGATTCGATTTCCTGTGGCGGATAGTGTACTGCTCTGATGTTGGTCATCGGATGAGTGGTGATGGTGTCGAAGTGGTCCTCGGGAAGGTCTAACGCTAGCGCGAATATGTGCAGCATACGCTTGCTGAAAGTGTACATGGCATCGTAGTAGCGGTAAATTGCTGGGCGCCAGAAGAGTGCATCCGGGTGTGCGGGCCATTGATTGCGAGGTTCGGCTGTGGTTGGGGTGATGGGTCGGTTCTGCTCTGGATCCGTGGCGTCTTCGCCCATCAGGAAGCCTTCCTTAAGATCTGGGCGATATCAGTGGTGAGGCGTTCAAGTAAGTGAAAACGTCGCTGACCTCCTCGCGTGCTTGGGTCCAGTTTGCCTTCGAGGAATGCTTCATAGCCCCTGAATTTCTCCGTCTTCTGGTTGTGTGTTTCCATTTTGACTTCTTCGGGTAAGGCAAAGTACTTCTTGAGCGCGTCGAAGGTATCGTTGAGCATCTGATCATCGACGCCATGGTTGACCGCATAGAAGAATCCAACGTCCCTACATGCAGCTCCGACTTCATTTGCCAGCTCTTTTCTTTCCTCAAGCTTATCTGAGTAGATCCTGCGGAAGTCGATCTTGGGAACTTTGTCAAAGGTTCGCTTGGCTGCTCTGCCGGTCAAGACTCGGCGTCGTCCTGGAACGCCCCCATCATGATAGTGGACCCACGTCTCTGTTTCTGTCTGTGTAGCTGACATTCTTTTCCAATACCTATTGTCCTTTCAAGCTCCAGGATACAGTCGTGCAGTGCTCATATCAGCCGCGTCAAAAGATAGTGATGTGTGCTTCAGTAGCAGTGAGACGGAAACGTCCCGAGCCTTAAACCATATTTATCTCATAGGCCTGGTTAATGTGATCTACAGGCTCCACACATGTCCCGAATATTGCTCCATGATCAAACAGTTGCCCAATGGCAATCTAACACGTCCGGCAAGCATGCTGGTAGGCGCAGGAAATATCATGCGAACCCCACGTTATCGGGCATACTTTAACGGCGAATGATCCTTCGGTCTCGGAAGAGGGCGCAAGGTAGGCAGGTGAGCCGCTGTTCCCCGACTTGGATGGTGGATAAGGCATTCGCTGAGGCTACATGTGGAGCCGACTCTGAAATTTACAGGCATAAATATTAAACTTGGGCTCGAATGGAGGCACTTCAGACTGTGACTCGTCGAGATGGATGTTCTGATCAATGTCTTCTCAACGTCTCATCCACAGACACAACCCGGCGAAACGTGATCTACAGAGCTGGCAGCTTCCATTCGAGCGGGCCGTATGGCGCGCATGGGCGCAGAGTCTCTGTCCAGATATTTGGGAAAGCACAAACTAATGACGTTTGCTGCATGGAGACAGTTGCGTGATTGGAGTGCCAGACTGTCGGATACGGAGGAAAGCGCGCTTAATTTGATAGCGAAAGTGAAGCTGCCTCCGCATGCAGATACCGAACAACGTTAAGACACTGGCTGAGTTCAGCCGTCCTTTGCTTCGATGGCGTGTCGTGTGATGTAGGACCCAGGTGTGGTTGATCGATGAAGTTCATTGTAGACTAGGCGAAAATGGTCAGGCACCACGCGGAGTTGGACGCTTCGTAGGAAGTGGTGCACATGCGGACGCCCCACTTCGACGAACAGGTGTCCCCACTTGCGCGTGCAATGCTGACCCTGACGGAATGCTTGGTATATGGACAGCGTGGTGCATACCCGAGGTCAAAGTGAAGGTATATGCGCAGAAACTTTTAGTAGAACTAGACCTACAGCTTGGCCATGCAATTGGTTGCTGATAATATTGCTGAAGTTGACTTGAGTAGCTTGTGATCGCGACCTGGATGGTAAATGCTGAAATGGTTTTATAAACCAATTCAGGCTTCAAGAGGAACAGGAGCTCAGAGCAAGTTGTTATATTAGTTGTAGATGGGTTACCATCTGTCGTGCACAAGAACCCGAGAACAGGAACATCTAGCTTCAAATTACCCGCCAACTCCTCCTGTCAAAAGCCATTACCATACGAAAGGATATAAAGACCGGATCCACACAGCTTCTGCCACAGCGATCGAGAGGGTATCGTGCATGTCGCCAGCGCCAAAATCGAATATTTGAGACCGCGATAGCTTCTCGGACATCTATTTCTTGCCGCCTAGCTTGTTCAGGAGCTCTTTGCCCTTCGCAAGAAGGCCGCCCTTGGCGGCGCCCTCCTCACGCTTGGCGTCCTCGCTCTTGCGCGCACCATTCTTGTCACCGATGATGTTGGCAGCACCTCCGCGACCGTAGTGTGTAGGACCCTTGGGCTCGGAGGCCACATTCGGGGCATCAACATCCTGAGCAGCCCGGGCAAGCTCTGGCCGGTCAGGATCGTTGACTGCCATGTTGCCAGTCCCACCGCGGCCGGTCGTGTAGGTATTACCCTTCAGCGTAGGGGTGACGAGATCTTCGGGCGCGGGCTGACTCGCTGTAGGGTCATTTTTGCCGATGTTGCCTGAGAGTAGAATTAGCATTTTGCCCGATTTTGTCCTCAGCATATCCAGTTGCGCATTTTGCGTCGCGTCGCGTCCCATTTAGGCTGGCTTGTCTCTACTGGCAAGAAGTGGCTAATAATGAAGCGCTAGGCAGACGGATGCGCAGTTCAAGACAAGCTGAGAAAAAGGCCTGCTTACCGGCGCCACCACGCCCGTGTGAAAGAATGCGACCGTCCTGAGAGGGTCGATTGGCCATTTTGAGCTATGCTCCGTTGTGTTTGTGATTGCGGAAATGAGGTGCGCAAAGAGCTTGTTGTTGCACAGGGAGGAGCAGCTTTCGCGGGGTGCTGTTGTAGCAGTGGTTATTGAGCGTGAGCCAAGGTAAAAGAAGACTGATAAAGACAGCACGGAATGACGCGATCGTCAATCAAGAGCACCTCTTATATGGGAAGCTTCTTGGCTGCTACCGCGCGCTGCAAACGAGGCGCAATTCCAAGACCTCCAAGTGTGAAAGACTTGCGCGCCGTAGGGCAACTGCATTTTCCTTGAGCTCCAGCGTGATCAGCGCCAGTCGCTTTCGCGCCTGGGCAGGTTGGGCCGTCCACTTCTAGGCGATTTAGACGGTTCCGTGGTCTTTTGACCCGTAGAATTGGACGTGCTGTGCGCGTGTCTGACTCCCAGGCCGCGTTCATATTAGTCACTTTTAGCCCTTCGGCGGGGTGTTCTGAGCGTGCGCGACGGCCGCGGGGCCATGTCATTTGCGATTGCCATTACAATTGATGAAGAATTGGCATGGTGGTCGATATTCGTGACTTTGCACTGGAATTTGGTGTAGTTTAAGAGATCGTGCAGCTGCAGTGGAGCAAAGACGAGTGTCATGTCAAGATCAGTGCCAGAGCAAGAAGCAATCATGATTGTAATGCCATTATCTATGCCAAGACCTTCTAGGCGGCAGCGTGGGGTACACAAACCTGATAGCATCGATTGTTCGCCTGTGTCTCTTCGACTCGACATTACAAGCTCTTCCAGATCTTCGTCAACCTTTGTCTTCGGCGATACTGCACCTTGACATATGCGGTGGGACGTATCCAAAGGCCGTCGCATGCGTGTGAGGCTTCCGCACAGACTCTACAATGCAATGGAGACCTTATAGCTACAACATGCGCAATGTAAGTAAAGCTAAACTGGCACTCAGTGATATTCGCGTTGCACTTAGGTCAAGGTATGCAGGATATACAATTCACTGTCTCATTGGTAGACATGGAGAAATTCGTGGTAACCCATCATATTAATCGTGTATGGATCCGTCCTTCAGCTGCAACATTCTGCTTGCACGAATGCACTCGCAATACTATACAAAGCCCAGTCAAGTCCAACGCCGCCAAGTCTAAAAGCGGCCGGAACTACCGTCGCCCGATCCAAAATACCCAGGAGGTTGCCCGTCCATCTATTAAGAGCGCCATCTATGCAATGCCAAAACCCATGGAAACGCTCCTATGCTGAGCGCCATAAAACCAGCCCAAATAATGTACACCTCGATCAACCAAATAACCAGTATGCATCCGAGTATGCATACTCCCAAGGAAGTCGAGTCGAAAGTATGACGCCGTATGCCGCTGAATGTCGAAGATGTGCCACATCGTGTACGAAGCCGAAGTCGAAAACTTGCGTCAACAGGGAACGATTGAACCAGCCGTTGAACGCGAAGACCGCTGAAACCCGAACCAAGGAGATATCCCATCGTGGTGTCGTCGATCCAACCATGTAAGGATGCCATGGAGGAATGACTAAAGCGTGTTAGACGAAGTTGACTGCTGGGTGGCATCATCGACATACTGTAAGAGCTTGCTGGGTTTTAGCCACCACAGCGGGGCTGTGGCTCTTCTCCGGCTTTCATGAGGAGCATTGATGAGGATGCTTCTTCGTATCGTGGGTTTGGTGCACCGCCGTCTCTTGGTTGTGGATCAGAGTAGGAGATGTTGAAGTCGATAGTTGAAACGCGCATGGTGTATTGATGTTCAAGTACTAAGTCGGCTGCGGATGAAGATCGTTGGTGGTGGCTGATGCTAGGAGGCTTATATGTATATGTGTGGATGTATGTATGTGTGTGTGTGTGTGGATGAAGATGTTTCAGACCGTTGGAGGCGTTCAAGTATATAAGTCTCATCCTGAGGCTTTGCAGAGGCCCATCGTAGGCGCCACCCAAAAATGCGCCTTAGCCATGAGTCCTCAATTGCACTCAGGAACAGGCAATGACTGCCTGCTTCAAGGCGATGACGCGAAACCCCCAGACGAGTTCCTCAATTGAAACCCAATGACAGGCCTCAGAAGTATGGAAATGCTGCGCCACGACGAGCAGTGCGGCCCCATCATTGGTGAAAACGTGATAAACAAGGCGACAGGTAGGCTGCAAGCTTCTAGCGTCCTTCTGGAAGCCCCGGGGCCGCTGGTGACTCCATTAGTCGACCGCCCTGAAGGTCATTTGGGCGAACAAAGCCACAGTGTTGAAAGCCGAAGTACGAGCTAGCCCGACTTCCTCAGGCAGAAGCGTGAATGTTGGGGGCTAACGATTGTCCTAAGTGGTGAACCCATGTTCGCTGCCTAGTTGGCGGAGTGAATGTCGTGACAGCCGAGCACAGCCGCAGCGCGAGCCACAGCGGGCAGACGACAAGGCATTCTCCAGGCAGGACCAGGAGTCACACTTTGTCGATAAGTAGTAGCCCAAGGTCCTCCAGAATCGTATGCTGGCTTTGTGTTCGATGACTCTGTGGCCGCAGCCCGCTCACCGGAGGACACAGCCCGGCTCCGGTATCGATGGAAGTTGTTGTTCGTGGTGATGGAGATGCTGCGCCCTCCTCGCCCGCCCCAAGTGTTATCGATTGTGCACCCCAGCACACGGCTAGCGTTGTCGGCCTCCAGGGCTGAATCCGAAAAACGAGACGTTATCAAGAAGGACCATGTGCGGTGTTGCCGGAATTTTTCGACGAGAGGCATGTCAATTTGGAGAAACGTATGACGCGTTGCGTTGTGTTGTGTTGCGTCGCGTCGGGTCGAACGAGATCGGTGCTCCCGGCGGGAAGATGCATGCATTTTCCTAATCCAGGAGTTTCAGCCAATTGCGGCTTTCCTATTGGACAATCAGCAACTGCGCAATTGAGCATTCCGACAACATCAACTTACAGAAAGATCCATCTCTAGGCTGCGATGCCTCTTCGCCGGGACGCGGCCTCGGCTTGTGGCACATGGCGGACTTCATGGCTGCAGGTCCGGGTGACGCAAATATGGTGAGTGGCAATGTAGACGGGGTGCTTAAGAGTGCTGCGGTGAGACGTTGTCTGAGACTTTGGAGATTCACAAACTTGTGCGGCAGCAATACTGATGGTGTGAGTGCTTGTGTCTGTTCAGTGCAGACAGAGGCGCTGTATTTATCTATCTAGAGTCCTTCATAGCTTCGTGGACATCCACACTGGCTTCTCTCCTCACGGGGCAACAGGCGGCGGAACGGGCCAGAGGGCAAACCCACAATGATGTTGCGTCGTGGCCCTCTCGGTACGTATCTGGGAGCGCTGAGCAGAC
Organism: Paraphoma sp. B47-9; assembly: GCA_001748405.1. Classification (NCBI taxonomy): domain Eukaryota; kingdom Fungi; phylum Ascomycota; class Dothideomycetes; order Pleosporales; family Phaeosphaeriaceae; genus Paraphoma; species Paraphoma sp. B47-9. The sequence goes on from BCLK01000052.1 coordinate 322,905, forward strand.
CTAGCAAGTGAAGCTTGAGCGCAATGCTGCTCTGGGATGAGTCCTAGTCGGTGACTAAAAGGAGAAGGACGAGACCGCCTCCAAAGGGTGACACCATGTCCAATCGTGCTCTCGCCTCATCTACCGGTGTCTCAAAGAGCAGTCTTCGAAATCAGGAGTAGATGGCAATGACATAAGCTGGTGTAGGCGCGAGAGAGAGGAAAAGGTAAGCCCGCAATACGGTTGGCGTTCCCATTCGCTGCCTCACTTAACTCAAAGGCCACTGGTTATCGCAGCTAAGGGTGGATTTCTACACTGTCATAGTCCCAGTCGAAGAGCTCACATGACCATTCTAACCGCCTGCACGCGGGCTTGACGAGAGCGTCGCGGTGGAGAATCGCGTCTCAAGCCATTCGCGACCCACCAGCACCGCCATGCGCTGTCCACCGCAGTCTCACAGGTGGCTCATTAAGCACGTTGTCGCGTTACAGATGGGTGCAGCCACGCTTTGTGCGCTGTGTCGTCCAGTCGGCGCTCATCCATTAATATGCAGGTACGCATGCACTTAAGCGTGTTGCAGGCTCCATCACGTCTCTCGGACAGCTTCATCCACCTTCTCGACCAACACACCACGGTTTCATCTTCTTGTGGTGGCAACAGTCAGTCAGCTGAGCTCGATCGTAACCCTGCTCGTCCTTCGTTATTGTGCCGTCGCAGTTGTTTGTGCTGCGCCCTGACGCCCTTCTCTGTGTAATCAGCACACGATTGGATCGTCACACTGAGGATTCGGCACGCGGGCATGTGAAGGAAAGCCCCGCGATATGCCCTACTTCACTGCCCTGTGCCCCTTGGGAGGACTCAAGTAATCGCGCAACTTTGCCTACTATGCTGAGTGTGGCGATAAAGGTCCTCCATGACGATCGGCGTTACTCCAAGGCGTGCAGTGCGAAGGCAGCGCCTGAGGGACTTCCCACGAACAGCTTCTCAGGCAACCATGAACCATCCCGAAGGACGATTGACCCGGCCCCGACGGGCAGTGCCATTCCGGCTCAGATATAGTGAGGCTCTTTGCTTCCGAGCCGATACACATGGGCCGTCTTGTTGCGGTTGCAGCTCTGAAGTCACCCACACGCCAGCGATTTCCGAGGCGCTTCCGTCTCGTGATGTCTCTGTACGGCATGCCTGAGTAATCACGACAGCGTTGAAGAATGTTTTGGAGAGCCCCCTTTTCTGCTGAGTGTTTGGTGACTCATTCGCAAGTTGCGTGGCACCTATCTTGAGCAAGCACAGCTACGTTTGCACCGGATTCTCCGGATGGACGTGAACACCTCTAATCCCTCACGAGCAAATATGCGCGCCGCGTGCGAAGGCATCTATCGGCCTAATTGGAAGCATCGGGTCCAAATCATCACAGCAGCTATCTCCATCGGCCCTTCACCTCATACACTTCCCATTTTGTCAATACAAATCTCCGCAACGAGCTCCGGCTTGACCGCTGCGCATTTGTGTTTATGAGACGAGTGCAATTCTCCGCGCGCTGCTTCGCGATCCGTCTGGTCTCATCATGCACGGCATCACTATATCATAGCTGCTGCACACACTACAGTTGTTCGCATCATGCAGAAGGCTATCACTGTTGTCGACATGTCTCAGTTGTGATGTTGGTCCAGAGATCATAGTTTCGGTCAAATCTACGCGACACACTTAGACATGCAGCCTGAACTCCCAGATCGTCTCGCGCTATCCCCAATGCTATTGAGGCTTTTCTCCACTTCTTCGCGCTGCGGCATCTACCGAACACTGCAGGGACCCGTTTCTTCCCCACAGCTTCCCAGCACATCAACATGCAGTCTGCGAGAACTTCTCTGGGAATTGTGAACGAGCAGCATGCCTTCTCGCGCTCTTATCTTCATGCGCCTCAAAGACGCCTCTCACCTGAGCACAACGCCGAGCGTGTCAAAACACGGCAAGGCTAATGCCTCAACCAATGAAGTTAGGGGGTCCAGCAGTCTGGATTGCTGGCAGCGCTCGGGTGCAACCCCAGCTTTGTCGCCGTCTTAGGTGCGCCTGCAGGTCGGTCCGTAGATAGAACCTTCTTATAAGTATTGGCTCTCCCTCCGCGCGTTGTTTACTTCTGTCCCTATCACTTCAGTCATTCGTTGTCAAGCCCAATCGTTTCAATCAACCACCATTTGAACAAGATGCGTTTCTCCATCGTCGCCGCTGTTGCTGCATTGAGCTCCATTGCCGTTGGGCAGAGCATCGACCAGCTCCCACAATGCGCTCGGACTTGCTTTGGTAGCAACACTGGAACCTGTGGCACCGCAGACATTGCTTGCATCTGCAGCAGCGCCGTTATCCAGCCAGTGTCTTGCTGCGTTTTCTCCAGCTGCTCCCAAGCAGACATTGCGAGTACGTCGTGCAACATCATTGTCGAAGCACCAGCTAACTTCATTCGCAGCCACGATTGGTTTCGCGCAAACCATTTGCAGGCTCGCCAACGTCGAAGTCAATACTGCTCCCGTCTGTGCTTCGGGCTCAGCTACACCATCTGCAGGAAACGGCACCGCTTCAGCCACGGCCTCGCGCTCTGCTTCCGTCTCTGGCGTTACAGGCAGCGTGTCACGCACTCCATCGGCTTCGGCAGCTGGCAGCACAGGCGCAGCCCCTCTACCATCCGCTTGTGCTGGCTCCCTTCTCGGCGCGGCCGTAGCTGGTCTGTTCGCTGTTCTCTAAATACCAAAAGTCGGCGGAATCGGGGTACTTGGTTGTAACAATGGTTTGGATATATTAATGGTAGCCACATTGGGCACTTGTGTTGTTAGTGAATCGTTTTAGTATGTTGTAGGCGACGGAGATGCAATACGTCAGCTCTCGCCATGTTTGGCTCGTCTCAGCCGTTTGCGGCGCGAAGCATTCAATTGAATTCCTTCACACCCATATTCCACATCAATCTGAAAATGTCGTCGATTGCGATTGCATTCATGCAGCATGTCACTAGTACGGTAAGGTAAGGCGGAGCGCCCGCTAGAGACATGGGCATGGTCCACTATTTGCGGGGGTGTGCGACGTTGTCTCTCGCGTGCTGACCTCGTGGAGCTTCGCCAACCTTCAAACTTGCGGGTCTCCTCCACCGCGAATCGCCGCATTCGATCTCCCGCACGATCGCCTTCCTACGACAAAATCATGGAGGCACATTCCACAATACCATAGAATTGCGCAACGTACCTTCGTAGCATCACTAGAATGGCTACCAAATCCAACTTCAAGCGGGCCCTGCCGCCGGGGCAGGCGTCCTTCATATCATCGCTGCGGAGTACAGAGATTGTCGCAGAGTCCAAGGCAATCCTGCCCGCAGGTACGACTCCCTTGTGCGTCCATTTACGAGCATGGACTAACGTTGGCAGAGCTGATCAACACAATCCTCGATTATCTCCCCGTCGCCGATATGTTCAGATTCGCCTGCACCTCCAAGCGCATGCTAGAGATGGTATACGATGACACACGGTGGATACAAAGGCTCAAGAGCATGGGATGCTGGAACGATGTTGAGGCCAAAAAGAGGTTCGAGGAGTCCATGCGACGAAAGATGGAGGCACAAAAGGCGGAAGAAGCACGGAGAGCAGGCGTCGCGCTCAATGGTGCTGCTAATGGACTGCCACCGGGAAGCGATACTCAACCGAGAACGAGTACGACGCTTTTTGACGCAGCGCTGGAGGAAGACATGCAACGGAAATCTGTGGAGGGTGGACTGCGGCCACGAGCCTCGACGTTGGACAGAGGTTTCCACGACATGACTTTGACAGCTTCGGGATTGCCCACACGATCGCTTCCTTCGGTACCAGCTCTCATAGATCCACAAGCCGCGTTGAAGGTCATATCCAATGCACGCTCAATAAGAGGCATGGCACGGCAAGAGTACGGTAAGATCTATGGAGCATTGGCCCCGTATTACTTCGACCTCTCGAGGTCCACAAGCCACACCGACCCAATTTTATTCCGAACGTATCGTGACCCCGAACAGCAAGCGCACATGCTTGCGCAACTAAAGGTTTTCGCGAAGAGCGACTATGCGCAGGGCTGGTACCAGCGCGAGGAAAAGCTAGACACAATGGTTGGTATCTTTGAGAACGCCGTGCTTCGAGAGTTTGAGCAAGGCTATGCAGAGAAAGATTTTGATGGCCGCATGAAGAGATTTGCGACCGTGTTGGTAACTCTCAATGGCGGCGCGGCATGCCTAGATTCTTTCATCCACAATCACCCGTTGATGCTCGAAAAGGAGAAGCTGGGCAACCCTACAGACTGTTTGCAGCATTATGGCGCTAATCAGTTGAACCTCCGCGCATCTCACGACTTCTTTCGAGGATTAGCCATCGCGCTGAATGATGAAGCTGCCATCATAGACCGTGTCTTCCCGCCAACCGTTGACGTGTTACAATCGTTTTTGGAACGCGTATCAGAAGACATTGTTTCAGAGTATATCACCACCTTGTTAGACGAAGCGCATGACATCAGCATCGAGGTTTATCTGAAAGCAATGTCTGGAGTCTTCGATCAAGCGTTGCAACTTGCCATGTCGCTGAAACCTACCCGCGGCTCAAAGCCGAGTTTCAGCAATGATGCAATGCGAACAATATCAGGGTGCTTCGAGCCGCACATCGACCTGTACCTTCAAGAAGAGCTAGCTTTCTTCACCAAGAAGTCTGCGGCCGATGTTGATGCTTGGGAAAAACGTCTGGCGGATGAGGAGCAGACCACCGAGACCTTTTACATGTCGAACGTCAACAGAAAGGCAGTAAAACAGGACTTTATGGCGTCATTCAAGAAGGTGGTTATGATGCCTGTAAATGTGCTGCCCACTATTGGCGGATCGCGTACAAGCGTGGTTGCCCCATCAGCGGCGACAGTGAATGGAAGCAATGCTTTAGAGCCTCCTTCAAGATCAGGCACACCTCTCCCAGGAGAACGTGCACCATCGCCTCGACTAGAAGTCCCGACGACAGAGCTTGCTGCAAAGGCAGCCATTATGAACTCGCGACTGGAGGGCATTCGTTCGCTGTTCAGTATAGAAGTGGCCCTGAACCTCACACACATGGCGAAAGCCAGCCTCGAGAGGGCAGCACGCTTTGTCAAGCTCGGTGGCCAGTCAGGTGAAGAAGCAAAGGAGCAGAGCGAACAGATCTTCCTCAACCTGGTGCAGATCCTCAGTCGGCACATGAAGCAAGGGTTTGATAAAGCCGTCAGCCATCTGGCAGACTACAAACCTCGCGAGGTAGCCGACCACAGCCGAGAAGGTGTCGCGCCCCTTGTCGCTTTCTTAGAACTGGTTAATGTTGGTGACTTGATTCAACAGATGGTGGAAGTGTTCTACTATCAAGAGCTTGTCGCTGCTAATCTCACGGATCGCGACGACTTTTTGAGTCTGGCTTCAAAAGAGAAGAAGCGTTTTGAGTCTATGCTTGATGAGCGAGTGGCCGCCGGTCTCAACAAGGGCATTGACGTGCTCATGGACGAGGTTGAGTACCTTTGCGGTACGACACAGAAGCCCTCCGACTTCAATCCACCAGTCGGACCCAAAGGAGTTGTAGAGATGTATGACATTGGGCCAAGCGAAACAGCGACGAGGATCGTAGACATTGTGTCGTCGCACACAAACATGTTGGTTGGTAGTACAGACAAGAACGTTTTAGATGTTTTCAACCAAGAGGTCGGGGTGCGCCTGTTTGCTGCGCTTTGCAAGCACCTCAAACGGCAAAGGGTCAGCGTGGACGGCGCAATCAAGCTCATCAGGTAAGTCTAGCCCAATGTCTATCGATTTGTTATTACTGACTGTCACCAGCGACATGAATGCATACTACGTATACATTGTCTCACTACGCAACAAGTCACTGATGCAGTACTTTGCAGCGCTCCGTGAGCTTTCGCAGATCTATCTCATCGACCCGAAGGAGGCAAAAGAGATTGCAACCATCATTGCAGACACGGATCGGTACAAAGGCATCTTCAGGGCAGAAGAGGTGTACGAGTATGCAGAGAGGAGAGCCGACTGGTACCAGATCAAGAGTGCTGTGGAGAAGCAGATGTACGGTGTCGGGTGTTTGGTGATGTGAGGCTTGGTCAAGCGGCTCTGCAAGCCTCGCAGTCGCTAGCGCGGTCGACTGCTTCTGGAAGCATATGCAGTCTTCCAATGGAGCAAGTGTCGCGACTTGCAGGGCGCTTCAACAATCAAAACCGAACGAGCTCAACATGGTTTCTAGCACATGATGCAGATCCCTTCTCAAATTGTTCATGTTTGTGCTCATGCTCGTGCCTTTGCCGTGCAGCGCGCAACTTCCACAGCATCTGATCGGTCCCATGGTTCCCCAGCCTCCCTCCACGGCTCGGTTCCTGGCGCCGTCCGTGCACCCGCAAGTGACCATCTTGACTTCACTTCACGCCTCACTGCAGCAGCATCCTTTAATTGCCCTGTGAGTTTGTCATTCAAGCAGAACTGCAACACTGCGCATCATCCTTCACACCTTTATTTCCCCGCGGGCAAACCACCCGCGGCCTACACGTTGTGCAAGCAGACCCCGCGTCGGCACTGCCGTTTTGGATCGCCCGGCTCGGTGCTGTCTCTCACCTGTCTTTAAGCTCTGGACCGCGACGCACTAGGCACATTGCTCGGTGGGAGACTGCAAGAAGTCCGCTGCACGCGCTCTTCAGTGCATGCTTGATCGGTCTGCACCTCTCCAAACCATCCTCGCGCCTTTTGGTGGCTTCACACCAGTATCGGCCCACACTGCCCACTGCGCAGAGCCGCGGACTGCAGCAACACTCGCGACGTGTTAGTATACGCGACCACGGCTAGTTGTACATTCAGACGTGCAGGCATTCGCTTCAAAAGCTACCAAACTCTGGTTCACTCTCCTAGTCGCAACATTGCAACACCACAACCATGTCGGGTAAGTGCTGGCCGCGACCACCTCACCCATACTGAGCTTACCCTGGCTGCACCGCAGAACCCCTAGCCCCCGAAGTCGAGGCATCGTACTCTGCCATCATTGACAAGATCCTCGACGCCAGCGATCTGAATACCATCTCCGCAAAGCGCATACGGAAGGGCCTCCAGGAGCAAGTCGAACATGACACCTCACACCAAAAGGTACGTTGGACATCGCATTAGGCGCGCAATGCCATGGCTGACACTGCGACTAGGATGCGATCACTGCGCTCATAATGCAACGCTTCGACATCTTCAATTCCAAGAACAACAAGCCTGACGCCGAAGAGCCTGTACCCTCTGTCGAAAATGGCACCAAGACGTCCAATGGCGACACCTCAGACGCGTCGAACCACAAGCGCTCTCCCGATTCCGACTCAGCGCTCTCCGAACTCGAGGACTCGGCCCCGCCGAAGAAGAAGAGCAAGAAGCAAAAGCCCGTAGAGGACGACGATGCAGCATTTGCGCGGAAGTTGCAGATGGAGGAGAACTCGCGAATCAGGTCTACGCGCGGCGGAAACACAAGGAAAAAGGCACCGCTGCCCAAAAAGAAGGCCAAGAAGAAGAGCAAGGATCGCATCAAGGGCGAGGACGACAGCGACATCAATTCCGGCAGCGGGAGCGAAAAGAAGAAGAAAAAGGGAGGTTTCCATGTAAGTCACCTAGTACCTCTTGTCTCTCACACTAGTATCCAAAGCTCACACAACCTGCAGAAACCAATGGCACTCTCCCCCGCGCTCTCCGAACTCCTCGGCGAGACACAACTCTCGCGCCCACAAACCGTCAAGAAGATCTGGGAATACGTCCGAGAGCGCGACCTACAAGATCCCAACGATAAGCGCCACATTCGATGCGACGACGCAATGCGCGCCGTCTTCAAGCAGGATCGCGTACACATGTTCACAATGAACAAGATCCTGGGCCAGAATCTGTACGCCGTAGATGAGATCACCACGACCATTTAGCCTCGCTAGCGATCACGCGCAGCATGGCTGTCTCTCGAAAACCACGCTTCGGCAGTGACGAGGATACTGGACAAAGCCACTGCTATTGGATCTACCTACATATTATCCCCCGCGACCCTCGAGACCTCGACTTACGACATATCACGACTCCGCATCAGGCGGTGCATTGCGTTACTTCTTTCATGCTTGTTTTAGCATGGCGCATTCACGGTGTTTTTAGTAGCGCGCATTTTTGGGTTATCTGGATCGACTCCTTCGTGCTTTTTGTACTTTTCACAATCGCAAAAATTGGGATAGGGGAGCGAGGTTGGCGGGCGGGCGCCAGAAGGTCGGACTTCTAGACCGATGAGGAGAGGTGCAGCGCAAAGATTGCGATGCTGTAGTCAATAATGTGATATCAAAGTTGATCACAAAATAGCGCGAGATACATTGGTGAAGTATTATTGCGCATTCACTATGTTGTTTGTGAAGCTAGGTTTACAAGCCCATGTATCCAAATCGAAAAGAGGTATCCACTACCAATAACGCCGAGACCCGTGTTCAAAACAGGCAAATGAATGCAGACCGTCTCTGATCCGTAGACTCAGAAGCCCTCGGGCAACTGCAGCTGAAAGTCCTCCAGCTCCTCATCCATAGGATCACCGTGGAGTTGGCTGTTGAAGCTGTGCGACCACGCATCGTCGTCGTCATCATCATCCGAACGCGAGAGCAACAGCAACTGAAGCTCTCGCTCCTCGTCCTCTGCGGTACGGTATGTTGGGTCGTCTTGAGATGGCGCGACAAGCGTACGGTCCGTAGCAGTAGAGCTTGAGCGCGAGAAGGCGCTGCGAGACCTTACGGTACCTGCAGCGGTGCTAGCGGGCGCAGCGGAGGTGGGAGTTGGCCGGCGAGCGGTTGTAGAGAAAGGCGCTGGCTTTGTCACGTTGGAGAGAGGCTTGCGGGCTGCTGGTGCTGCGCGTCCTGCACGACCTTGAGCGTAGCCGATAGTGCTATGTGATGCTGCTACAGCTGCAGCGCGGCGGGACGTGCTTGGCTCGACGAGTGGCTTTGTCGTCTTCTTGCTCGACACAAGTCCACTGGGGAGACGAGATTTTGCGGCTGCTGTAGGTACCGCATAGCTAGGCTTTGCGGCGGGCGACAATGCCTGTGCAGCTGATCGTGCCCTCATTGTCGACACGCCAGTCGTTGCACGTTTCGGTGCAGCAATGGGCTTTGGTGCCTCTTTCTTTGGTTGCTCCATGCCCAAGTAGCGCCTCATCTCAGCATCGTCCTTCGCCATCTGTGCCGCAAAGGCCTTGTCAAAATCCTCGCTCGCCTTCTTCTTCTCCCTTGCCAACTCCTCTTCAAACTCGCGCAGTTTCTTCGGACGGCCATCATCTTCAATCGGGTTGTGATAGGCCTGTGAGATACCGCGGACCATGCTCTTGTGGTCGATCTTGGGAAAGTTCCAGTCCTTGGGCAGATAGTCGTCCATGTCATCAGGCAGAGGGACCTCTTTTGGCGGCATGTACTCGATCTCCGGAACATCATCTTCGGATTCAGCATCAAGCTTAGGTTGGTGGACCTTGACTTTCGGTCGGCGGAGACGAGGGCTGACTTTCTGGGTCTTCGCAGCGGATGATAGAGGCGCTGGTGTCTGAAAGGCCTTGGATTTCGCATTTGTCGTCTTCATACCCAGAGGAGCGCGGGTTCGCGGGCCTGCTCTATGTTAGCTGCTGTTTCCGTGACCTTGATTCGCGTCTCTGACCTGCTGGCGTAACAAATGCATTCTCCTCTCCTCCCTTCTTGCTCGTCAATTGCAGATTTCCCTTGCCCTTTCCGTCCGCTTTTCCGGTCTTGAAGACATTCTCGTCGTTGAGCGGAACCTTGAATGGTGTCTTCGGGGCCTTATTTCCAGGTGTTTTGGCTCCGAATGCCTTTGCGCCGGCGTTGATGGGCTTTCCGGACGGTCCGATGGAAATGTTGCGCACCGCGTTCTCCTGATCATGTGCTGCGAGAGTCGCCATGATGGTCGTTACATTGAGCGAGTCGTGGTGTTGCTGTCGTCGGCGGTCGTCTCGACCGGTTCGTTGTCGGCTTTGTTGTTGCTCGTTGCTATGGGCAGGCGCGGCCCAAGGGTCTGGCCCGAGCGTGGCGCTAAGGCCCTGGACGTGGGCAGGGGTCAAACTCCCTTTCGGCAGCCACGCCGCATTGCAGTCAAGAGACATTTCTCGATCAACAACAACACCCGCCGCAAAGCCCGCCTCAAAACCCCGCCGCACTCTGACCTGCAGTCTCTGCACCTACACCAACCACTTTATTTTCCCTAAACACACTCCGCAGCCATGGATCAGATCAAGAAGGTGAGTGATGCCCCTTCTACCCCGCCATATCAGTCCAAGCTGTCATGTAAACTGTACTCTCGGGAGTCACACGCTCCCTGGAACCGTATATTTGAAGAGATAGATGCTAATAAGTATATCTGCAGCGCATGGAAGCTCTCCGCATCGAGGCTGACGAGAGCAGCGCTCGCGCCGAAGAGCTCAAGAAGAGGGTCGGCCAGCTCGAGGCCGAGACGACACAGAAGGAGCAGGAGGTTACGTCCCTGTCGCACAAGAACTCGGTCCTAGAGGGCGAGGTTGAGAAGCTAGAAACGCAAGTGAAGACCTACAAGGACGAAGCAGGTGCAGGCGCTCAGGCCGGCACCCAGGCCGAGAGCTTGCAGCGCAAGATCCAGGTCCTTGAGGAAGAGGCTGAGGAGTCTGACAGGACGATCCGCGAGCTCAACGAGAAGTATGTCCTTGTTCCCTTGCCTTCCGTCACATCCTCGGCGTGTGCGCGGGAGTTCATCAAGGTCATCTGCTGACGCGTCACAGGCTCCGCCAGACCGACGTCAAATCTGGCCACTACGAACGCAAAGTCCAAGCCCTCGAGCAGTCCCGAGACCAGTGGGAAACCAAGTACGAGGAGATGGCCAAGAAATACGCCGACACCAAGAAGGAGCTCGACGACTTTGTCAAGGAGATCGGTAACATCTGATCTCCTGCAAGTCTCTCCTTGCGTGGATGTTGACTGTATTTAGTGGAATATTGAGACGAGCATCGCATGCCATGGTCGGCGGAGTCGATCGGAACCCACGTGTTTCACGGCCCCACAATGGCATGGCGTGGTGAATGGGAAAGTGGGAGGAATCATCATAGCCCTTTAACCCTCCCCTGCATATTTGGTTTCTTTGGTGTGGCTGCTTGCTGGGCGGGCATGAGCGCTTTAGATAATCCCTGAGCGAGCAATTCACTGTTAGCTGTCCCCTATCACATTGTGCTTAATCACATGCGCTATTGATCATGACACTCCAACCCTCATGTAGACTCTGTATTGAATGTTCAGGGTATCACAATCACGATTCAGCCGCCTTACTCCTCGCCTCCTTCTGCTTCCTCTTCTTTGCGCCCTCCTTGTACCTCGTGACCTTTCTATCCGCCTTACTCTCATACCTAAACTTCTTCTTTTTCTTCTTCGGCCACTCCGTCTTTGGCTTCTCCTTTGTCCATATCCTCTTGCCGTTCGCATCCCTCCTCACCACCGGCTTCCCATCCTTGCCCTTTTCCTCTGCCTCTTCTACCTTCTCTACCACCTTTTTGTCCTCCTCGTCGTCCTCACCCGGCACCGAGAACCCCGAGCGAGATATCCCGACGCTCTCAATTGTGACAGTAGTGTATTTATCTTCGTCTATGTATTCGTCTTCCTGGTTGATTGGCTCGGGCTCTTCAAAACCAGTGAACTCTTCTTCGTCCTCGTCGTCTGAGGAATCGGCTCCGTTGTCGAGACCAATGATATCGCCGTTCGCTTGTTTGACCAGGCGGTTTACTTCTTCGACGTGTGCTTCGAGGTCGATCTTGCGCTGTTGGCGGAGCTGTCCAATGGTTAATCTACAGATTCGTACACGGCGCTATACACATGTGCTGCGCTGGTGAATTGGGAGTAACATACCTCTCGCCTGAAGCGTAGCTTCTCCTCCTTCTCGCGCTTGGCTGCTTCGTCCTGGGCGTGCTTTTGGCGCGCGACTTTGCGCTTGTGGAAGCCCGTGAGGTATTCTTCACGGGCGGTCGGGTCGAAATCGATTTTCTCGGGCACGACGACGTTGAGCTTGCGCTTCTTCGAGGGTGGGGGCATGTTGCGCATCTTCGAGATGCGGTAGCAAAGTTGTGCAGAGTGTGCGGACTTGTGGTGCTGCTTGCGCGCGCTGATGGAGAGTTCGGATTGTGGAGCGGGAAAATTGTTGCAGGGATCTGGGGTGCTGCACAAGTGGGAAGGTTTAGCCGAGTTTTTGAGTTCAAGTGCATCACACATGCGTATGATGGGATGACAAGGAATTTGTGTGTTACAACAATACAAGCATTGGCGCTGTTCATTTCTCGGTCGTATTTAGATCGACCTGCACCCGATCGCTAAGAATATCCGTATGCTCCCTATACACCTGGATCCGTTTGCAAAATCTCCCTTCGCCATGCAAGAGACTCAAGATGCTTCTTTGCTCGATCTGTAATGCATAACGCTGCATCGACATCCTGTAACCCCGGCTCTCCGAACATGGCCAGTACCATGAGGCCCAAGAATGAATGGTACATGTCCGGAGGATCGCCTGTCACCTTTCCGAATCCACCTACAATGTGCTGCGTCTTGTCCAGCAACCATTTCCGAATCGATCGCTGCTCTACAATGTCCATGTGGCCGAGTAGCTGCAGTGGTGCAGAAATCCAGTATGCGTAACATGTGTCAGCGACTTTGTTGCAGCGACCGTTCACTCCCACCCATTGTAGCTCGAAATGTGCATGTGGTGTTGTTTGCCTCAAGTTCGACTCAGCCTGTTTTGAGACAAACGAGCCCAAGTTGACGAACGAATGTGCATCATGACAAGTCTCTGAGGTATCGGTCTCGTCCCCTAGGGTGTCGAGGCCATCGTCCGCATCCAGTGTGGCTGTTTGCCGAGATGCCAGCCATTTGAGCAGAAGTGGTAGATTTGTCACTCCACGAATGACGCCATCCGGCTCCTGTGATGGTGGCACCGGTAGGCGGTCCAGGAAAGAGAGCGCTGCAACTGCGCAAGATGTGAATCCACCGTGGGCTTCATGGTAAGGGGCCTCGGAGATCCCGCCATCGTAAGTCTCAGCCTCGCGCACACAATTAACGAATGCGTCAACATCAATATCAGGAACACCATCGCAAGGGCCCTTCAGGTTGCCGCGGAGAATCCACCGGATGGCTGTTGCCATGTACCCGAATCTCGAGTCGTTGCCACCATGAATGAAGCCATCTTCATCTACAGTTTCCCCAAAGCCACCCTCTGGCCTCTGCATTCTATTCAACCAAACAAGAATTTCCCTTCTCTTCACTTTACTCAAATCATCACCCAGCACGACCAGCGTAAGGAGTGCGAAGAATGTGCCCGGCACATGAGGCGGATCCCATCTCTTATTTCCGTCATTGCTCTGAAGTCCAAAGTTCGATCCTGGCCATGGCCGGAAGCCGCCTGTTGGAAGTTGGCACCCATAGACCCAGTCGATGTAGCCTTGACGCTCCTCCGGTGACAAGGCAGCATCCAGATCACCTAAGATGTCCAGTGCAGATACAGTGAAGAGCGCCAGGAGCATACGATTGGAATCATTGCTGGTATAGAAGTGTGGGAGTAACGTCTTTAGATTCCGCCTCCAGTACTTGATGTGCTTCGGATAATTGAGCTGTGACTCTGACACGATGGGTGCCATAATAGGCAGTTGCGGACCGAAGTCGGGTTCCTTTGCCGGACAGCCTCAACTCCAGTAGTGACAGCCTAGTGGTGGGGAAGGCCAAGTGATGTGTGCTGCAGAGTAGACGGACGATCAGCAACAAGCAGCTAAGTCCGGTTCATATACCCGGGATGCGTGCTGCACCGCGAGTAAACGGCGCAAACATACATGAGGCAGGAGGCGTGGCAAGGCTGCTGGCGCGGCAGAGGCTGCAGAGGCCGCGGGAATGACGGGATCGCGGGCACCGACGTGGTGTTGACTCGATGGCGTCCCGCTATGATGCATAGACGTCGTCCTCAGACCCTGCAGGGCACGCTTCGGTCGGTGAATTGACGCTGGTATTTTTAACGTCGCACTGGTCGCTAGCGGCTGCCCATGAGGTAAGGCCGTGGAGAGACCCTGTTTGCTGACAGGGCCTAGCCTGCAACCTCAGCTCTGCCACAAATGCGAGCCACAGCTGGACTGCCAAAACTCCTGAAGTACTTCCCTTCTCCTGCAGCCCATAACTCTCCGCTTCTCTTCTGCAGCCCCTCGCGAGCTGCTGTGTGATTATCTTGTTGCGCCCCGCCCACTGAGACGTTGAGCGCCCAACACAGCACGACGCTACGACACGGCAGCTGCGCTTGCGTGTTCCCCATACTACATTAGACTTCTCCACGCTCGCTACGGCTGTCAAACCAACGCCAGCCAGCCCGTACCAAACACCACCCACCGCTGCAGAGAAAGGCGACTCGAGAGCCAGAGCCCGTCAACATGGCCACCGGCTTCGCTACATCCTTCTGGTCGAGCGACTATGCGGGAGGTGCGGCTCCCACACTACCGCTGCCCGTCTTTCACATGTACTGACAGCCACAGGTCTCGGCGTCCTCTTCGGCAAGCTCCAACAGGGCGTGCAGGAGAACCAGCAGATCCTCACCGTAGCCCGCATGCGAGCCGACGCAGAAGAGCTCTATGGAAACACCCTGTCCAACATCGGCCCTGCCTCGGAGCGCATCACAGGAGGCTTCAGCAGAGACGAGGGCGCGAGCGTGCGAAAGGTGGGGCTGGACTGCTCGCGGCGTGAATGTGCGGCTGACAGCATTTAGGCTTATGAGGGCGTCAAGACGGAAATGGAGGCCGCGGCCTCGAGCCACAAGAAGATCGGATCCAACATTCGGGAGCTCGTCGTGAGTCCCTTTGGCCGCTGGTGCGAGGCGCATGCTGCGCGCGTGCAGAACTCGCAAGATGACCTGCAATCGCGCATCAAGATCCACGACCGGCAAGCTGAGGCCGTGCGCAAGTTCCGCTCGCAGTACTACAACAAGTGCAGGCTGGTCGAGGATCTCGAGGAGGAAGACAAGTTGGCCTTCCAGGATCCCCAGAGCGAAGCTGCTGCTGCCTCGAGCCCCAAGGCGAAGGTTCCTACTATCCAAATGACGGCGCCCGAAGACAACGACGCAGACCCCATTGATCTTGGTGACGAGACATATCAGCCTGACCAAATCAAGAAGATCTTGACGCACATGCTCGAAAACATCAAACTTGGCGAAGTCAAGGTGCCGATTCTGGGTACTTACCAGAACTGCTCCAATGGCGCCGATCTCACCGAGTACATCCAAAAGCATCTGGGAGCGACGACCGTCAGCTATGCTGAGCGCATTGGTCAAGATCTTGTTGACAACGGCTTCCTCCGCCTCGTCGGCAATGTAGGCAGTGCCTTTGCCAACAGCTCGAGGATGAACTACCAATGGAAGACGAAAGCGTTCCAGCTCACTGGTCTGCCGGAGAAGAAGCAGCCTTTGGCGCGTTCGTCCACTGGCATGTCGCAGCTCTCTGACAACTTTACCCCAGACTCGCCAGTCGGAGCTGTTGGAGAGTACCTTTCTGGGTGGAACCCTCTCAACAACCAGTATCCCAACGAGACACCGTCCGAGCGCCTTCGACGTGAAGCGCGCGAGTCCGATGAGCGCTACAAGGCATCTGTTAAGAAGCTCGACTCGCTGCGCTGCAATCTCGAGGAGGCCATGATCGACCATCTGAAGTTCATGGAGCGTTGCGAACTGGATAGGTTGAAGGCTATCAAGGCTGTCATCTTGGACTTCTCTGGCGCTGTCAGCAACGTCATTCCCAGCCTGCAGAGCACTGTCGACAAGATGATGTTGTTCCAGGAGACCGTCCAGCCCCTGGGCGACCTACGCTACATGCTCGAGAACTATAGGACCGGGCCATTTGTTCCCCGAGTTACTACGTACGAGAACTACTACAATAATGTTGATGGTGTGTACGATTCCTTTCACGCTTGAACGGCCTACTAATACAAGACAGAACAAACTTTTGGAGTCGACCTGGAAGCGCGCGCCCGCTCCGATAAGAAGCGTGTACCTGTCCTCATTACCACAATCCTGACTTTCCTGGACAACCATTATCCTGACCTCGAGGGTGATGAAGCCCGCCGTGGCATCTGGCTTGTGGACGTTCCTCTGGCACAGACGCACAACTTGCGTACTACCATCAATACCGGCAAACGATTCCCCGATGAAGTGCTCGAGAAGTACGACATTCCGATTGTCGCCAGTGCGCTGAAGCTGTATCTCTTGGAACTTCCTGGTAAGATCTCGTAATTGCGCACAAGAATGTTGACTAACCTTGCCAGACTCACTTGTCTCATCGCATGTGTACGAAATTGTGAAGACCATCTATAGTACCACGGCTACCGACGTGTCTGAAGAGACGCGCGTCTCGGTTCTGCAGTCGACCCTTGGTCAATTGCGCCTGGCCAACATTGCCACCTTGGACGCGATCTGCACGCATTTCACTCGTCTCATCGAGCTGACTTCTGCTGATGAAGCATATGTTACTGCTCTTGCCAATGCTCTTGCCCCATGCATTCTCCGGCCCCGACAGGAGTCAACATTGAGCATGAACGAGCGCTACAGCTACCGTCTAGTGCGCGATCTATTTGCACACAAGGATGCAATCTTCGGGGAATTGAAGCGCGCTAGCACTCTCACCCATTCTGCATCAGGCGCTCAGCGCCCACGAGCAATCTCCACTGACGAGAGCAACCGCCGCGCCAATATGGAGGAGCGACAAAGGGCGATTGCCGCCCAGCGTTCACCTCGTGCGGTATCCCCAGGACCCAACCGCGCCAACGGATCTCACCGCCGTGATCGCAGCCAGACCCGCTTCCCTGTGAACACCGCGTCACCCACGGAATCCCGACGGAGCACGCTGAATCGCAGCTCGCTTGAGGTGCCTGGGAACCCTGATAGCCCTACTCACGATGACACTGTTACGAATGGCACTCCCGAGGCAGCCGCACCAGCACCTGCGCCCGTTGCGGCAGCCCCTGCTGAGCACCCAGCGCCATCTAGCACTAGGGTACCATTCCCAAGGAAGACTGCTGGCGGGCTGTCAAGGGGCAACCGCGATTCAACAGGTAGCTTGAGAGGAGAGGAGGCTCCTCGTGGCGTCACGCTTGAAGACAAGCCGATGGATGATTAGTGGTCATACGGCTTTCTCCCTCTATCTACTTGGGCACCAGCCCCAGCGTTTACGGCCGCCGACACGCAGCATTACGAATTTGCGCACAAAGAATGATGGAGAATGAATGGCTAGATTTTCGTGAGGCCTTCACGGCAGGGAAATAGGCATTCAGGTCCTAGTGCAATATGGTTTTGGAGACGATTTGTATGTGTGTGCTGTAGCATATCTTTTGGTTAAGCGGTTTGGCGGGCTATCTTTGTACTTGGTTGACATGCAATGTGAAAATGAGCAATATCGCCAACGAGTTTTTCCACAACCTGCCGACTACTGCAAACGCCCTGAAGGTTTAATTCGGACCGTACCTGAAGCTAACATGGGTTCACGGCACGTTGGGTATACGCTGTCAGCCGAGCCACGTCGTCACCTCCCACATGCTCTCATTTCCAAGGCGGAGCAGCATGAACTCGACATGGGGGCCACCAGATGTGGCTGGGCTCGTGCCGCCCACCATCTCACGCCCTTCTGCGCTCTTCTTCCCACCAGCCGCCGCTTGCTTCGAGCTGCATCTATCAAGGCTTCACTCGCGTCCGGTCGAAGTGTGTTGTGTGCATTTCTTGTTCCTGGTTGCTCTCGTCCAGTCCTCGATCGAACCCCACAGTGATCGACCCACGAATCACGTATCGATCGCATCTTGAGCCGCCCAACCACCGCGATCCAGTCGCGCAACTGCTCAAACCACCAAAATGTGTCTCGTCAAGGTCAAGCAAGAAGAGGAGCACGTGGTGCCTTACCGCGTCGTCGACCGCCGCGACTCTCGCCGTCGCGCATCCCACACCTCGCAGCGCAGATACTCGCGCACCTCTGTCGTCCACGAATCACCACGCCCATCTGCATCCTATGTCGCGGTGCCCTCACCCATGCCGCTCGCTATTCCAGCGCCGCAGCCCGTCCCCGTCTTTGTGCAACCGCCGCCTGCGCCGATGCCCGCTCCTCCTCCGCCACCAAGTCATCACAGCCATAGCCATGCCGGCGGCGCGCACTACGTCGAGGTTTCGCCGCGCTCGAGCATGACGAGCCAGTCCTCAAGCCCGTCGCGGAGCGAGTATGTGTACAGGGAGCGCGAGTACAGGCGCGAGAGACAGCATAGTCCGGAGCCGAGGTATGATCATTACCGCTACGTCCAGCCGGCGCCGAGTGAAAGCGATCACTACGAGCAGTACAGGAGTCGCAGCCGGCAGAGGAGCAGGAGTAGGGGAGGGTACGATGATCCGAGGGGCAGCTTCAGAGAGGAAAGAACTAGGATTACAATTGAAGACGACGGGAGGCGCAGGCGGGAGTACAGGCGGTAGGAGTATGGAGATAATGGTGCTGTTTATGAGCTTGCCTTGCATTGTTTTCCTTATATTGCGCCCTTTGTGACGGACTTGGATAGCTCCATCCTCAACCCTCGACATCCACGCGAGTGATTTCGGTGCTCCATGTTTTGATTTCTAGCGCTTCAGATATTCATCGTCTCCAATAGGCTTCACCCGATGCGTTTTGTTTATTCGCGGGGATCCGCTGTGTTTGTGAGACATGTCATGATCATATAACACCAGATGATTTTGGCATTTGACAGGTGCCAAAAGCATGTGTGGTGCGGTATGAGGTCATTGCCGTTTCTGAAGGCAAGCCACACCGCAGCGAATCGCACTTCCCCCGAATCCAAAGCCTGACGAATGCGGGCCCCGATCGACGCCAAAATTGTCCCAAAATATCAATTGCCGCTTCTTTGGGCCATCTTGGTGATCGGCTCGTCAGGGAATCCTTGTGGAGGCTTGGGCACCAGTCAAACGGCTGGCTTTCGGGTGCGCGATCAGCACATGCAGCTTCCAGGCCAACATTATTCCAGAGCTGAGTGTGACCGCCAAAACACACGTGCTTACCTGCCACGCCCATCCATGCTGTGCACATAGTCCAAACGACGCATAGAATATAGCGAACGTCTGGACATGTTCAGAGCACCTGCTTCACCGCCCTCCGCAAGTTCCCGCCGCCGAGCATGTCTATTCGCGTCTTGATCAAAGACTATCCGCACCGCGCCATCGCACTCGCGACTCCAACCCACGCGCTCGTCTTGCGGCACAGCTCGTCCTCCACGGAGAACAATGGGAACTACAATGCGTCTTCGACGTCACTGGGGAGCAATGGGGCCGGCGCCGCCCGCTGCATGGTGGAGTTCTCGAGAACAGAAGAGGTGGACTTGAGCGACTATAGAAGCCTGCATTCGGTGAATGTACATGGCACGCTAGGCTTGATCACAGTAAATGGCGACATTTTCTTAGTCGTGGTCAACGGGTCGAGCAAGGTCGCGACTCTACGACCGGGCGAGACTGTGCAGAGAATACACTCTGTTGGCTTCTTCTGCTTGACCAGCTCGAGCTACGATGCGCTCCTTAACGACGAGGTCAATCCATATCCGACCGATACGATCGATGACGAGGGCTACGAAATGGGTTTCGGAGGCAGGAAGGAACAATCGCCGCTTGAACATCCGTGTCTGGCATTGAAGAAGCTGTTGAGCAGCGGGACCTTCTACTATAGTTCCGACTTCGACCTGACACGGAGGATGCAACATGGGAGAATAGAAGCTGCGACTGTGTCGATCGACAGTCTCGATGCTGGGTTCTTGTGGAACTCGTACATGATACAGCCGCTGGTGGATTTCAGGAGCAGGCTTGCGCACAGAGAAAAAGAAGCGCTGGATGCGTCCGGCCTGTTGACTTCTGCGATCCGCGGCTTCGCGCTCACTATCACGATACCCACGTCTTCGGCTCCGATTAAGACACAAGGCTCAGGGATACCTTCATCCATGACACTGATTTCGCGGTTATCGTGCAGAAGAGCTGGAACGAGGTTCAACTCGCGTGGCATCGATGACGACGGTAATGTCGCCAACTATGTCGAGACAGAGACCATCTACTGGTCACCTTCTGGAGTCTGCTTCTCATATGTACAAGTGCGCGGCAGCGTACCGATCTTCTGGGAGCAACAGCCTGGTCTTTTACCTGGACAGCAGAAGATCACGATCACAAGGTCTGATGAAGCGACGCAGCCAGCTTTCGACAAGCACTTCGAGAATCTAGAGATCAGTTATGGCGCCATACATGTGGTCAATCTGCTAAGTAATGAAAAGCAACAGGAGGTGGAATTGTCACAAAAGTATCGCAAGCACATTAGGAACAGTCCTTTGAACTATGGCACCGAGAAGAGCGACAGGGAGCATGAGCTTATCAAACTAACAGAGTACGACTTTCACGCCGAGACGCGAGGGCCTGGAGGCTATGAGGCAGCTAGCATGATATCGCGATGGATTCATGATTCGGCCGAAAGCTTTGCCTATTATCTTTCCGAAGAGGTTGAGGAGCGTGCCAGGATCAATGGGCAAGAGCAGACAATCAGACGGCCGATGACTATACTGCAGCAGGAAGGCATCTTCAGAACGAACTGCTTAGATTGCTTGGACAGAACCAATCTGGTTCAAACAATCATTAGCAAGATGGCGCTCGAAGTGTTCTTCAGCCACAAGAGTTTACGCGCAAGTCAGGATCTCTGGATGCGGCATTCGAGCATGTGGGCAGACAACGGCGATGCTTTGTCCAGGATATACGCCGGTACAGGCGCACTAAAGTCCTCGTTCACACGACATGGAAAGATGTCGATCGCTGGAGCGCTAGCCGATGCGCGGAAGAGCGCGACCAGAATGTATATCAACAATTTCGCGGACAAGGGACGCCAGAACACTATCGACATGCTTCTGGGGCGGCTGATGGGGCAGCTTCCTGTACATTTGTACGACCCAGTCAACGACTTTGTGGTTGCGGAGCTGCAGCGACGAGCAGGAGAGTACTCAGACACAGAGATGATCAATATTCTCGTTGGCACGTTCAATTTGAACGGCAAAACGAGTGGCATCACAGCAGACCTGTCTCCATGGCTTTGTCCAAATGTCGACCCGTCGCAGCAGTGTCCTGAGATTGTGGCTGTTGGTTTCCAGGAAATTGTCGAGTTGAGCCCGCAGCAAATCATGGCTACTGATCCGGACAGGAGAGAGCTGTGGGAAAGGAAGGTGAAGTCGACTCTGAATCAAAATGCTGAAAAGCATGGGAAGGAGGAGTATGTCATCCTTAGAGGCGGACAGCTTGTCGGTGCGAGCTTGTCGGTCTTTGTCAGAGCGGATTGCCTCAAGCATATCAAGAATGTTGAGGGCAGTTTGAAGAAGGTAAGAAAGCCGACCAAAGAATGTGTGTATAATCAGCTAAAGAGTTTTACAGACTGGCATGTCTGGTATGGCAGGCAACAAAGGCGCAGTGGCCATCCGCATTGAATATGGGAACACCTCCATATGTCTAGTTACAGCACATTTAGCAGCCGGCTTCGCAAACTACGAAGAGCGCAACCGCGACTATAAGACGATTAGCCACGGTCTCAAGTTCCAGAGAAACCGATCGATCGAGGATCACGATACTGTGATTTGGCTGGGCGACTTCAACTATCGTATAGGTCTGAGCAACGAGAAGGTACAGAGGCTATGTCATGTTGGCGACCTCGAAACCTTGTACGACAACGATCAGGTATGCAGTAAGTCTGGACGACAAGAAACAGCACTGACAAGCACAGCTCAACTTGCAAATGGTCGCTGGTTTGACATTCCCGTACTACTCGGAAGCCCGCATTACCTTCCCGCCTACCTACAAGTATGACTTGAACTCGGACACATACGACACGTCTGAGAAAGCGAGAATACCCGCTTGGTGCGATCGCGTCCTTCGTAAGGGCGACAACATCCGACAAATACACTACGATGCTGCACCATTGCGATTCTCCGATCATCGTCCAGTATACGCCACATTCCAAGTGCTCGTTCAACCGATCGATGGAGGATCACGATACTGTGATTTGGCTGGGCGACTTCAACTATCGTATAGGTCTGAGCAACGAGAAGGTACAGAGGCTATGTCATGTTGGCGACCT